>CM042016.1:15005206-15472706 GCA_023525715.1 Cichorium intybus | reverse complement strand
AATAATGTTCTCGTCATTTACCAAGTAGTCACTATCCTCAATTGACTCAGAATTTCATTCTTCATTCCGAAAATCCCTTCCAATATACATGTCATCACCAAAAAGGGTTAAAATCCTTAAGCAGCTCATCATGTATATTGTTAGTAACATCTTCCATTACTTTATCACCCTCACATACACCCTTATTAACCTCTTGTTGTGGAGTTGCATATTTATCATGCAAAATGTCCATAAAAAGTTTTCTGCTACAAGAACTTTCATGTTTTCTACTACAAGAACTTTATCCATTACAATCTTCGACTTTTTCTCCTTTGTAAACTTCAAGTGACCCTGGATTACACATACTATTACATAAAATCAATGGCATGTAAGAACCCATGGCAAATTATTGTAATCATGCATCTGATTGTAATGTGGTAATGGTCTGTCCTGCTTTGGAAATTGTTCTATTACGGTTGCTAGGTTTGTTGTTTCATGGTGTTTAAGTTCATCGTCAACTAGTTTTTCAATGATGACCCTTTTAAATGATTTGTGAGACATGAAATTAGTAACCAAAATTTTAGAAGCGTGTTCAATATACACATTTATGACATTGTTATCTCATATATATTAAGCTAGATTGAGGACATTATCACTATTCCTCGAAGCCTTTAGAGTCCAAAGTCCATTCCTTCACGTGGTATTTTAAAATAGTAGTATATCACCAGGGGGAATGTAACCTAGTTCACACACTATTGTGTCTATCACATGGACAGGAAACTCATTAGTGTCAAGCAAATCAATCAACCGAACCTGACCATGAAGATATTTAATGTCTGTAAACTTAGTGAACCTCCTACCATGATGGAGCTCTATGGAAAACAAAGTAAGAAAAGCTTCTGTTCAAGATAAAACTATAAAACCATTAACTATAAATTAGTACCCCTCATCTTTATTATTGATTACAAATGGGTTTCATACACTTAGTGGAGACATATGAATATACCATATTTGGTTGTGATGTCGAAGTTTTGACCCAATGGACGAATCTTCCACATAATTGTTAGCGAAATGTTGTGTCGTTGATCTAGGATCGTACTCACTATTATGGTTTTTGGGGGGAATAAATGAGATTGACGATGAAGGCAATCAAATGGGGCAACATAAATATATGGATTATAATTGCAAATGTAGGTACACTGAACCATTGTGGCGATGAGGGTTTGAGGACTTCGTTACATTGGAAATGACTGAAATACCCTCATGTGGAGGGCTAATGAGGAGGTTAACAAAACCTTTTTTTTAACGTGAGTTAAGTGGAGGGAGAAAATCCATAATGAAAGTCGCCCATAGAGACGAAATCTACAAATTTGAAAGTTGTTAGACCAAATCGAAAGAAAATGTCAAACCACATAGACCAAATTTACAATTTTGCCTTAATCATACTAGTAAAAATAAAAAATAGGTAAAAAGAAACTTAAATATCTAGGGGACTATTTCACAATGTCTTGCAAAATATATGATTATTTTGATAAAATTAAGATAAAATCAATTATTTTCTTAAATGAGTAAAATGATCATATAACATATAGTTATTTTTATAATTTTATCTAAAGTAAGTGTTTTGGTTTAAATATTGACCAATGCTATTTATTGATTCTTATTATGAATTATAAACACCTTAACAATAAAAAATATTCGGTTTAAAGACTATGATTTATGCTATCAGTTCCTATTATAATTTATATCAACCTCAACAGTCAACAATAAAGTCTCTGAATCTATTTATACATCATATATCATAGATATAGTTTACTAATTCTACCATGGTAAATACTAAAAGAGGTTGTTAGATAAGACCTACTCTCTCACCAATGGCGTCACCGTGAGTCGCCCCTCACCAACGATTACTCCGATCAACCATTCTCAACCGTACGATCTCATAACCCCCCTCGCAACAAAACTGGTTAGGTGTGTGCGTAGATATACATATATCATATTAGCTCGAACGGGGAGTGTGATAGAATTCTGAGATTTCTCTCCTTTTTGCTCTTTCCCCTTTCTCCTCGAACAACACCCACCTTTTCTTATCCTCAACGTCAATCTATACGTTCAGGTATCGGCTTTTATCCCTCTCTATATCTTTGATTAGTGTCTATTTGTTTCGTAAAACCCTAGTTGTTATCTAGAATTCATGTTCAGGTTTGGAATTGATGTGTATTTGTTGAATATAGATCTCCTTGACGACTAAATGATTGTTTGACTTCATTTGATTGTATCACTCATGTTTTTCAATCAAAAATTGTGGGCGGTTGTTTCATGTCGCTAATTTAGGGTTTTTCATTCACGGGTTTTTAGGGATCCAGGTTTTCGGGATAGATTTCAGGGGTTTTCGATGGAAAATGGCGTGACTAGGGTGGAAGAAGTAAATACAAAAGTAGAGGAACTTGATAAGGATGTGTTGACAGATGGGATGAAAGGTATCGGAATTGCTGATGCTTTTGAGGACGCAAATGGTGGCCTTGAAAGCGCATCTGCAACAGTCGAGGCGGAAGAAACTCTCAGAAAAGATGAAAATGATACGAATGGTGTGGATTCAAGTGTTTCTGTAGAGCTAGATGAGAGCATAGATGCAGTGCAAGGGGTAGCAGATAAGTTTGAAGATGCAATTGAGACTCCTCATGAAACACAAACGGTTACGGAGAACGCTCTTGTTGATCCTGTTGAGGAGGTTATATCAACAAAGGTAACCTTATTCTAGCTATTTGTTTATTTTTGCTTGATATAGATCAAGTTATATGTATTCCATCCATTGGTGATGCATGCAGGTAATCGATGATGATAGTACCTCTGGTAATGCGATCAAAGATCAACCAATTGCGATTGAAAATAACGAGCTTGTAGATAGTGAAGAACACAAGGAAAAACTGCTTAATTTGGCAGATGTTACCAACGTGAGAAATGCATCCGATCCAAGTGAATTGAAAGCTAATGAGGCTGTGAATGATGGTGACAGTGAAGCAAAAGTGGCAGAAAGTGCTTCTGATAATGTAGAAAGGGATCTAGCTAATGACTTGGAAGCTGACGTGTCAGTGATTGGTGGAAAAGATGAGGTGGCTGATGATGTAAGTAAAGACGAGCCAAATTTGTTAAAAAATAACGGTGTTATAGACATTGGGGTAAAAGAAGTCAAAGCAGATGATAATGAGAGTCACAAGCCAGTTGATGTAAATTTATCAAATTCTGAAAATGGAGTTTCAGACAAAGTTGATTTGGATGAAAGTATCATCCATGAAGATTGTGTCAATGGAGATTCAATGAGTCACAAAACAGAGACAGATGGTGAGATAGGAGTTGAAGTCAACGGTGATGTTCCTAGTCAACTTCATGAATATGAGATGTTAGCTACTGAAGATAAAGATTATGACAGTATGATGAGTCAGAAAGAGAAGGTAGAAAGTTCAGCAAATGAATTTTCAAACATGCAAAAGGATCTAAAAACCGAACAAATTCAAGAAGAGAAACAGAAAAGTCTTGATCCTGTTATTGGTGTCTCTTTATCTACAGAAAAACCCGCCAATCCTAATCCCAAACCCGATCCAAAACCAACCAGCCCGGTCCCAACCCCGACCCCATCGCCAGCTCAGACCCGACCCGCGGGTCTAGGAAACGGTGCACCATTACTTGAACCCGCTCACCGTGTGGTTCAATCTCAACCAAACAGTAATGGTAACAGTAATAGTACCACACCGCCTCTTCAAAACCAAGTCATTGAAGAACCCGAAGAAAACGATGACACGCGTGAAAAGCTCCAAATGATCCGGGTCAAATTCCTCCGTCTCGCCCGAAGACTCGGGCAGACACCTCACAATGTTGTAGTTGCCCAAGTTTTATACCGGTTAGGTCTAGCCGAACAACTCCGGGGCAGAAACGGGGGACGCGTGGCGGCCTTCAGCTTTGAACGCGCGAGTGCCATGGCGGAACAGCTCGAGTCAACCGGTCAAGAGCCGCTCGAATTCTCATGCACCATCATGGTTCTCGGAAAAACCGGAGTCGGAAAAAGCGCGACAATTAATTCGATATTCGATGAAGTTAAGTTCAACACGGATGCGTTTCAATTAGGCACGAAAAAAGTCCAAGATGTTGTCGGGACCGTACAAGGGATTAAAGTCCGCGTTATCGATACCCCAGGGTTACTTTCGTCATGGAACGACCAAAGAAAGAACGAAAAAATATTACATTCGGTTAAAAAATTTATCCAAAAATCACCTCCGGATATTGTTTTGTATTTAGATAGATTGGATATGCAAAGTCGGGATTTCGGTGATATGCCGCTTTTGAGAACTATAACCGATATTTTCGGGCAGTCGATTTGGTTTAACGCGATTGTTGTCCTGACCCATGCTGCATCCGCCCCGCCCGAAGGCCCGAACGGGTCGACTACCAGTTATGACATGTTTGTGACACAACGGTCACATGTTGTTCAACAAGCGATTAGACAAGCTGCGGGTGATATGCGGTTAATGAACCCGGTTTCGCTGGTGGAAAATCACACCGCCTGTAGGACGAATCGGGCCGGGCAGCGGGTTCTGCCCAACGGGCAGGTATGGAAACCGCACTTGTTGTTACTCTCATTTGCTTCGAAGATTTTGGTTGAAGCGAATATGTTGTTGAAATTACAAGATTCGCCACCGGGGAAACCGTTTGGTGGTCAGAGAGCTCGGGCCCCGCCTTTACCGTTTATTCTTTCGAATTTGTTACAATCAAGACCGCAGTTGAAGTTGCCGAACGAGCAGTTTGGCGATGACGACGATGACGTGGGGTCCGATGATGACGTGGCGTCGGACGATGAGGTGTCGGAATACGACGAGTTACCGCCGTTCAAGCGGTTGACTAGTGTACAGCTGGCAAAACTTAGTAAGGCGCAAAAGAACGCCTATTATGATGAGTTGGAGTATCGGGAGAAGCTTTTTATGAAGAAGCAGTTGAAAGAAGAGAGGATAAGAAGAAAAATGATGAAAAAAATGGCGGAAGATTCCAAGAATATTCCGAGTGAGAATTTGGAAGAGGATAGTAACGGGGCGGCGACGGTCCCGGTGGCGGTGCAGGACATGAACCTACCGGTGTCCTTCGATGCGGACAATCCCACCCACCGTTACCGCGCGCTTGATTCAGCCAACCAATGGTTGATCCGACCCGTACTTGACCCGCACGGGTGGGACCATGATGTCGGTTATGAAGGAATCAACATCGAACACTTACTTGCGCTACAAGAAAAGATTCCCGTTTCGTTTTCGGGACAAGTCACGAAAGATAAAAAAGACGCGAATCTCCAAATGGAAATATCGAGTGGAGTCAAACACGGGAAGTCAAAGTCAAAGTCAACGACAGTAGCATTCGACATGCAAACAGTCGGAAAAGACATGTCGTACACTCTTCGAAGCGAGACAAGGTTTTTGAACTACAAAAAAAACAAAGCCTCCGCAGGTTTTTCGGTAACTCATTTTGGCGATTCGGTGACGGGTGGAGTGAAGTTTGAAGATAAGTTAGTTATAAATAAACGGGGGCAGTTGGTGGTGGCGGGTGGGGCGGTGATCGGGCGTGGTGACGTGGCGTATGGTGGTAGTTTGGAAGGGACGTTACGAGATAAAGATTACCCGTTGGGTCGGTTTTTGTCGACTGTTGGGCTTTCGGTTATGGATTGGCATGGGGATTTAGCTATTGGGTGGAACGCGCAGTCGCAAATTCCTATTGGTCGGTTTACTAATTTGATTGGTCGGGTTAATTTGAATAATAAAGGGTCGGGTCAAGTTAGTGTGAGATTGAATAGCTCTGAACAGCTTCAGATTGCATTGGTTGCGTTTGTTCCGATTGTCTGTAAGCTTATCGGGTATTATCAGCCGCGAGATACATCATATTAGCAACGTACTTTTGTTACTATTTTCAACATTGAAAGTTGTGTGGTGGTCGCTTGATGACAGAAATGTGAGTGATATTTTTTCGTGGTTGTTTGTAGTGATTGTTTTTTGTATTGACATGGAGTGATTTTGTTGCAGATTGGGTTCTAAAAAGAAGGTGAGAATGTTTTGGGATTCTGGAAAGAGTAGGTAAATGCACAAAGACTGTAGCGGTAGAGCTAGATTTGGAGTAATGACAATGGTGCTGTTTTTATTTTTATTTTTATATTTGGTTTTTTTTTTTTTGGTATTTTGGATGTTCTACTTGATATAGAGGTGTTTTCTGGTTAGGATTGGGACCGAGTTTAGTTATTGTATTATACGTACGTGACTCGTTAAGGTCTTAATTTCATTCAGTGGACAGGACTTCTTTTTTGTAGTACGCAAATTTGTTTGGCTTACATGTTTATGGTGAATTGCTGCTGTTCATTGTTCTTTTGGGGTTTTATATAAAAAAAATAGTAAAGAGGGATTTGTTACAATGTTAATATGTTATTTTACAACTTAAAGATCAGTGCTCTAAAATATGACTTGTTTTGTATGCATTCAATATTAATTAATAATTTAAATTACTATTCTTTAATATTTTTGGTTTCAACGGACGAACACTTATATTTTTCTAAAGATTTTTAAAAAGTATTTATAGAGTGTGCGTATAATATGTATTGTAGCGTGTATACATGTGTATAGTAGGGCTTATAATTGGATGGGTTGATTTCGAATTGATAGTGAAAGTGATGGAAACTAAAAGTTATTGACAAAGTCACAAATTTGATGATAACGATGGTTTATGATTGCTGATGGAATTCACGATAAAGAAGTAAATTACAATAATGGTCCATGTGGTTTGTAGAAACTTTAATAAATGGTCTAACTTTTAAAAATTCACCATAATGGTCCATATGGTTACGATCTACTTTCAAAAATGGTCCAAAGGCCAAATAAAAAGATAATTTTAGCTTTTTTATTTTTTTTAATTTTCTTTTAATATTTAATTTAATAAAGTCATTAAAAAAAAATTATCCCACCCCCTCCACCCCCGCCCGTCTCTCTCTCCATCCTCTCTCTCTCTGATCCCACCCTCTTTCCTCTCACATCTCTTCTCTTTTGTCTGAACACATATTATCAAACTTGTACCCATCAAAGATACACTGATCGAAGATACACTGATCAAGAAGAGGTGACTGATGAGAGGGTTTGATGGGGCTATTGAATCCTGTGGCAACTGTCAAATTAGGTCAACGAAAGTCAACGCAAGTCAACCGAAGCGTATGTAGGTCAGTATGTTGAAATGTAAATTTCATAACCTCTACGATATAATATTAATTATTATAGTACTACTTGCGCTAATTCAAAATTAATTATACTAACAAACGCAATTAAGTTAGATTTTTTTTGGTATAAATGAAAAAAAAAAAATACGTCGTGAATAGTGTCCGACATGAACAGTAATTCGACGTGAATAGTGTTCAGTAAAAAAAATAAAAAAAAAATAAAAAAAAAAACAAAATTTTAAAATCTTCTTCAAAAAGGGTGGGAAGACTTTGAAATTTGTATTTTTCATTTTTTTTATAATTTTATTAAAGTGGGCCCCACTTAAGTATTTATTCATATTTATATATTTTACCCTTAAAGAATTCGTATTTTCATTTCGAACACTACGTATTCAATACGTATTGTTAAGTTTATCAAAAATATTATGATTATTTATAAAACGAAAAATTTACCGTCAAAACCGTATCGTCGATACGAACAACCTGACGTCAAAATTTAATATTATTGATATCAGTTTTATATTTAATATTTTCTTTTTCTTTAAAATGAAATTGTATTTACATTTAAACTCTATATTTTCATTAAACATACAATTAATACCCTTTCGTTAATTCGTTAAAGCTTTTTAGTTAAAAAGTTGATATTATTAAACTACGATTTTTGTAGATTATAGTTTTATAAACAAAAATCATTCTTTTTATATAAAAACTATTAATTTATTTAAAGAGTATTTTAAGGGTATGTTTTGTCATAAACAATTTCTAAAAGCTATAAAAGTCAAATATCTGTATCTTGAGGGCCGCTATACGAAAATAAATCTACTATAAATAGGACTCAAATTCTCATAATCAAACCACACCAATACAAACTATATACACATATCGAGAGAGTTGTAGATATATAGCTTGAAAATATAGTAGAAATATAGAAAAAGAGGGTTCGAGTTAGAAGCAGGAAGAGTCGGGTGATCTAACAACAATTGGTGATAAGATCATCATCGACATTAAGGTGAGTTCATACCCCTTCTTTTTATTTTTATTCAAGTTTTTAAGGGGGAGAATACATGTTATACTATAAAAATAGTTATTTATACTCATTTGTAACAATAGTAAACGAAATGCGAGTTTTGTAAACATCATTATTACAACAATTCTATTATAATTCCAAAAATAATATCGAATGATCTACTTACGAGGGCGGTGTCTAGGCCGATCTTTTAGGCTAGGTTGATGGATTTCCGAAAGGCTTTTACGCTGAAAGGGTCCTGCCTCCCCATTTGATCTACTACCTGGCCGTTCTTTATTTGATAGTCATGAAATATTATATTGGAATTAATAAAGGGTATACTCAAGTTATTACACCACTATTGTGGAAAATATCTTAAAAGATGTTGTTTATAACCATCTAAATAAGTTATTTCACATATATTCGTAAATATATGCTTTTTACGATGGAATACTAAAAATAGACTATTATAAGAATAGTTTATGAACACAAGGTTATTATGACATTTTGAACAAGACAAAATAATTATATAAAAATATATAATTATTATACATTACTATATTATCATGGGAAAAGTGATAATGGGCAAATACAAGGGTTTTTCATATACAAACTTTAACAAGTTGATTGATACATACATTTTTGTGAGACGGGTCTTCACAGTGCTTATTTAAGTACATACTATAAGTCCTGAAATTTATAACCAGAGTATCAGTAAGAGAGCGTGATATTTGTGTATAGATCTATACGGGATTGACAACCCCGCACCTGAGCTATTAGCTACAGCTAGACCGGCAGGTCTGAGGTGACAAATGTCTAACAGTCCGACGCCTGAAGAACGTCGAAGCAGGCATACATGGTCTCAGTATGGTTATATGGTGTCTCACATGGGGAAGTCAACTATATAAATTGTTTACGTGGAAATATACACTTTTACTGGCTTTATACTACAAATTGCGTACACATTTTAGTCTTTGGGTTTTAAAACTACAATAACGTTAAAGAAAATACCGTTTTTCTTGGTACATATACTATTGATTTTCACAAAGGAATTATTAAATTTTTCACTACAAAAATCTTATGAACTCACCAACGTAATGTTGACACTTGCAAAATTAGTTGTATTCTCAGGTAACAAATAGTCAGGTCTGACTACCTCTTTTGGGATGGGACGCGATGACGTCTCTTTTATTTATTTCGTTATTAGTTTGTAATCGGGATGAAACAATATCATTTGAATAATGTAACTTTCCAATTTCAATGTAAGATGGTTGTTTATTTACTTATGTTTCAATGTATGCGATGGTTATGATACTATGTTCCGTTCCACCCTCAGACGTTTCCGCCATCGTGGTTTGGGGGTGTGACAAATCCAATCACTAACCACATGTAAACCATCTATATGAAAAACATTATCAACATCGCCAACGAAACATACATCAACATTCTCAACAATGGCACCAAAATTGGGATCTTGAATTTTTCCCAGATTTTGATAATTTGCTCCATGATGTTGTCTTCACCATTTATAAACGATTCTACTACACCTTTAATCTTCGAAATCCTCCATTTTCTCTGGTTTTTGTTGTTTAGAAAGCAAGAAACACAAGAAATTGTAAACAGTGAAAACAGAGTATGCTGTGTTTCTTTGATGATTTTGGTTCGATTTTAGTCGAATAGTCGTAGAGAGAGTGAAAAATATGGGGTTTCAAAGCGAACCCATTTGAATTTAGAACAGAAAGGACAATTCTGATTATAGAATTGTAAGATTTCATAAACAAACGAAAAAGAGAAAGAGAGTTTTTAGTGATAAGAAGAAAGAACTAGAAGACTGTTAACAATGGATTCTACTACACCTTTAATCTTCGAAATCCTCTCTATTTTCTCTGGTTTTTGTTGTTTAGAAAGCAAGAAACACAAGAAATTGTAAACAGTGAAAACAGAGTATTCTGTGTTTCTTTGATGATTTTGGTTCGATTTTAATCGAATAATCGTAGAGAGAGTGAAAAATATGGGGTTTCAAAGCGAACCCATTTGAATTTAGAACAGAAAGGACAATTCCGATTATAGAATTGTAAGATTTCATAAACAAACGAAAAAGAGAAAGAGAGTTTTTAGTGACAAGAAGAAAGAACTAAAAGACTGTTAACAATGGAAACAGAGAGAGATGGAATGGTGGGACAAAGGGGGAAGAGTGCATGGTAAAGTCGAAGAAGAAGTGAGGGCGACCGCTTAGGTTTTCCACCGGAAACACCTCTATGTCCTTCATCACCGATGACTGTTTTAGCGGCGTTTCGGCAACGCTCTAAGCTCGTTGCTGGTTTCGCTCATCTCCAAAACACGATGCGTCGACGTCTCCTTCCTTATGTCTCCGACATACTTAAGAAGCTCTCCGAGAGACAGAGAAGCCGCCACTTGTCCTCGCCGTCACCCCTCTTGATGTCTTGAAAGTCAATATGCAGGTTAATAACCTTCTTCATTAACACATGGATCCTCATTTTGCATCATTTTATTACAATTACCATTTTACAGATCGAAGCTCGGGGATGGATAACTGAATAGATCAAGTGGGTTTTCTTTATTGATATATATATATATATATATATATATATATATATATATATATATATATATATATATATATATTGATATATATATATATATATATATATATATATATATAGAGAGAGAGAGAGAGAGAGAGGTGGGGGTGGAGGGGGGGTGGGGTAAGTTTTTTTAATGACTTTAATAAATTAAACATTAAAAGAAAATGAAAAAGAAATTAAAAAGGATAAAATGGTCTTTTTACTTGGCATTTGGACCATTTTTGAAAGTAGATCGTAACCATATAGACCATTATGGTGAATTTTTAAAAGTTGGACCATTTTTGAAAGTTTCTACAAACCACATGGACCATTATTGTAATTTACTCATATGATAAAATATAAATCCATTATGACTTGGTGAAGAAACATGAGTTTTGAATGACGTGCACACACGAGTTTTAAATGGTGCAAATCGTAGTTGTCAAATGAAATTCATGTGGGTTGATGTTTGATATGTTTTATTTATTGTGGCGTATGATTATGTGACTGATTAAGTTTATAAAGTCATCTATTCAACATATGCTGTTAAAAAAAAAAAATCTATTTAACACATTGTAAACCAATTAAAGCTCTCTTTTACAAACAAATTATTGATATAGGATACTGTACAATAAAAATAAAACATTAAAACTATTTTTTTTTTTCAGAACGGCATTAAAACTACTTATTTTGTGAATTCTATCATGCTAGTTTTTATAATGATAGTAATGAACATATATGTAATCTCAAAAACCTTTTTCGCGTATTTAGCGATGATTAAGAAATTCATTGTTTCCTTATCAAATTGATTGCTAAATATTTAAATATCATTATGTTAAGGATATGTCTGATACAAAATCGCACAGATATTATTTAGTCTATAAATTAGGGAATTATTGATTGTAATTTTTTTTCTTCTTATTTTGTAATTATAAATACTTAATGATATGTGGTGAAGTTGGATACATTATATCAACATAATTTTGATACCAGGTTTAGATTACTCTTTCACCTTCAGTCCACTTGTCAAGGTCTCCAATGCTCATATTGTCTTTTCACTAACCGTCATTCACAAATAGCCTCTTCATTAGTTAGATGTCAATAATGCCTTCTTGAATGGTTATCTAACTGAAACAACGTTTATGAGCAACTATCGAGATTCTTTGATCTACGTTTCCCAAGCCATGTTTGTCAGCACAAGAAAACCATATACGATCTCAAGGAATCCCTATTAACATGGTTCCACCGCCTCAACTATTTATTTAAACAATTAGGATTTGTATGCAGTCATCCAAAACCTCTTGTAGTATATCAACAAGAATTGTACATCCTATATCTCTTGGTCTACGTTGATGATATTATTCCTACCAACAATCACTCTGATACGATATAATACTTCATCTCGCGTCTCAGCTAAGAGCTTGTAATAAAAGATTTGGGGACTCTTAGTTACTTCCTTAGTCTCGAAGTTACCTATGACATTGGTGGCTTATTATAAAGTCAGGCCAAATAGGCCTATGATGTTATTGTTCGGATTGGCTTGTTGGATTCCAAACCTATGACAACTCACTACTGATTGTCTTTCAAGCACGGATACGTCTTTCACGGACCCTACCACCTATCGATCCCTTGTTGGTGCACTCCAATATCTTACTATTACTCGTCCTGATTTATCCTATGCTATTAACCAAGTCGGTTAATATTTACATGCGCCCACACTCGACCACTTTCAAGCTGTCAAACGAATACTTCGTTATGTCAAATAGATGATTTCCTCTGACCTCTCGTTTCGCCATTCGCCAACCCTGCTATACTTGGTTACTCAGAGCAGACTAGGTCCGTTGTTTGGGACTCGTCATTCTACTTACAGTTATTCCATCTTTCTCAGTGGGAATCTTATTTCTTGGGATGCAAAGAAACAATCGACTTTGAATACCATGCCATGGCCAACATTGCTGCTTAGACTTTTTGGGTCACTCATCTACTTTGTGTGCTTCATTTCTTCCCCCGAGACCGACCTACTATACTTTGTGACAACCTAAGAGCTATATATCTTAGTCAGAATCCTATATCGGGCGAAGCATATTAACATTGATTATCACTTTGTTTGTGAGCTTGTCTCACCCGAGAAATTATACATTCATTTTGTTCCGACCAAAATTAATTCAGCTGGCGGATATCTTCACCAAAAGTCTTCCTTAACCACTTTTTGTACACTTTCATACATAATTACGAGTTGACCTCCGCCAATTTGCTTGAAGAGAGGCTAGTATGAAGGATATATGACATATATCTCATACAAAATCCAAAAATATTATCTAGTCTATAACTCAGAAAATTATTGATTGTAATTACTATTATTTTTCTCTTATTTTGTATATTTTTGTATTATAGACAACTGATGTATAGCCTCCACATATATTGGTGGTGAATTTTATATCCAACCTTATGTACACTTTCATTCATCCATTCATATTATATTAATTTATTCATATCTTTTCACGAATCTCTTTGTTTTTATTCAAATCAAATTATAATGAATGTAGTCAATGACACGTTAACCATCTACATAAATATCAAGAGAGTCAAGGTTTGGTTCGACTGTTTTGACCATGTGAAGTAACCAGCTTGTACTCTAAAATTTTTGTCAATTGAAAAAAAGATTGCGTCTAAAGTGAAGACTTTGTTTCTGTCAATAATACATTAACATTTATAATAATTTACCAGATACAAAATACATGACTCAACACAAGAAACATAAATGTCTGTAGAAAACTTGACTCAATAATGAACAACCATGACGTTATATTCCACAATCGCATCGCCGGAGGTAAGATTAAAATCATGAGTCTTAGCGGTGGCGACGCCCCTCGCCATCCTAAAAACCCCAGACCCACCAACAATCGGCATCTCACGGTAAGGATGAAACACCGGATTCCGCCCCAACAGGCTCAGAGTACTACCATTATAATCCCCACCGGTAAACACCAAGTTCATGGTCATCAGTAAACCAGACTCCTCCAAGCATGCCGAACCATAGATGCCTTGTGCTTGCCCCACAACTGTAGAGTTGGGTTCGGGTCCTGTGGTTAGCTTGTCGTCAGCCATGGCGAGGAATCCAAAAGCGGTTGGAGAGGTGGCGGTGATGGAGGATTGGGCAACTCTCATGGCGGTGGGGGAGGTGCCACTGACTAAGTCGTGTAGATAGAAGTGAAGGTGGGTCTGCTTTTGGGTCATGCTGGGTAGGTTTTTGAACCATTCTTCTACGGCTAAAGGGTCTTGATCAAGGCCATGGACGAAAGGCATGGCTATGAGCATCATTGAGCTTAATATTAGGGTTATCCATGGCTTCGCCATTTCTCTCGATTTTTCCTGTGTGTGTGTGGGTGTTTGATATTCAATTGGAAGATGTAAACGATGAAGACGGATATGAGTGGGTTGGCACTTGGCATATACATACATGTAAATTAGAGGGGTGGGTATGATATTCTTTTCATTCGTTTACCTAAAACACTACTTTCTTATTTTTTAGTATACAATGTTTATTAGGAAATATGAAAAATGACACTTTAACATATTGGAGGTGGTAGAATGAGTAAGTTTTTTTTTTTTTTTTTTTTTTTTTTTTCTTTTTTTCTTTTCTATATTAACTACGAAACAGTAGGTTGGAATGCATAATGATTTTGTTTAAAGAAGATGTTTGTATACGTAAGATTTGTTTGAAAACTTGATTAATGTTGCATAAAATTAAATGACGATTTTATTTTTACATTTCTAAAAGAAACACTATTACCATATTCATCAATTTTAACACGGAAGTTGGAGAAAATAAAAAGGACAGATAGATAAAAAAAAATTACAATTAGCTCCAACAAATTAGCTTTTTGGATATCAATATCAATCAAAAATAAATAAATATACACTGACAAAAAGACAAAAGTAACCCAAAAAACCGGAAGCCGAAAGCCGAAAGCCGAAAGCAAAGCCCAAATACTAAACCAATAATTCATTTTCGAAGTCACTTCAAAAACGGTAAATCTTCTCGGCTCAAGCGCAAACATATCTCGGCCCAACAGCTCCACTATACCCTAGGTACATTTCCAAATTCCAATCCTTCTTCATATTTTCAATATCCTTAAGCAAGCCCAACTAGGAATAAAACCTTTGGCCCTCAAGTGAAAATGCTTTAGCTCTCTCTTTCTAATCCCATTGATTCCACTCTCCATTCTCCAGCACCTTATTCAAGCTTTCCCATAATCAAATGGCATCCAATTCCAGCCCATATTGATAGTCATATCAGTCCAAAACTCATTAAAACAAAAGAAAAAAATTCCTACAAAAGTATTTTTGGGCCAAAGTGAAACCTCAAATAGTTGATTAACTTCTTGTAAGTTTTATATTTCATTATTTTTTAAAGTCAAACTTAATCGTACGCTTTATCATTTGCCAAGTATTGAAATTTACCCAATAAGAGATAACACAAAGGTATAAATCCGGTGAACCGTCCATATATCACAAGTTAAATTTATACCGGTATTTAAACTTTGATATCCTACAATCATTTAATTTTTTGTAACTTTTCACATATCTATACAATCGCGTCTAAGGGTTGTACTATTACATGGATGTAACACGGTTGAAGTGATTTTGGACGAGTTGTGTCAATCGGGGGTTGTCGGAGTGGTCAAAAGGCAAGCCTTCTTGAATCACAAACTTCGCCATCCTATGTCGAACTCTAGTTGCTTCGTAATACCACAATGTAGCATCATTCACCAATCACAATTGTTGTTTGATCATGCCCCGACCCAAATTTCATTGATTTGCAATACAATTTTGAATGATTTCTCAAAGTTGTATTTCCGTCTTCCTTAAAAAGAGATCCACATTTCTTGCACCGCGCTTTTTTGGACCGCTCAACATTAC
The DNA here is from genome assembly GCA_023525715.1 of Cichorium intybus. NCBI lineage: Eukaryota > Viridiplantae > Streptophyta > Magnoliopsida > Asterales > Asteraceae > Cichorium > Cichorium intybus. Next base: position 15,456,982 of record CM042016.1, on the reverse strand, counting down.
ACACAAATCATAATTGCACCAAATCTCTTGATTTCTTTTTGTCGGTTTGATTGCAACAACCGTAATATTACTTGATGAATCTCCAACACCAATGGAAGATTGCAGTTGCCCACATCCAGTATCGAAAGCCATTTCTTGAGAGTATTTTGAGTTTTAAGAGTGTTTTAATTTAAGATGTGTGACTTAACCACAACATACATTACCTATTTATACTATCTAGATGCTAAAATATGACAAAATCTGTCACAAAAGAGCCTCCAAATGGTCACAAACGTACAAGAAGTCGGCTATAAAGCCCCTGGAAAACCGGATCCAACCCGGTTTTAAAAATCAGATAGTGAATAACCGGTTCCAAACCGGATTTAACGGTCGAAATACCAAACCGGTCTAAACTGGCGGATCGAATTGTAAGTTGAACCAGTTTCGTCGAAACCCGTTTAATGATCGAATCGGTTTCGATTTTGAAACCGGTTTCAGATTCCGAACCGGTTTTTTGTACACTACGGTTCTGGCTAGTCCAAGGCCAGATCATATGCAATTCTACTTTAGAGGAATACTGGATATGCATTTAATCAACAATTATTTCATAGAATTCCAATGTGAAATGAAAGTCATGTGTAATTTTACGATGGCTAATATATATGCTAAAAACATATAAACTTTTAAGATTTGGATACATATAAATTTATAAAAACGAAAGATAGTTAAGCCTACGGGAGGAAAAGACATCCAACTTAAAATGAACGCAAGTTTTGACTTGCCAGTGTTAATTCTTGTGGAGCCATGTGACAAGAAGATTAAAGTACAAGAGTAAATATTGTAAATTGGTTTACAATTCAATTTGCAATTGAATTGTCTTCTGCCTTATGCCGTTTTTTGGTGAAAAGAAATGGAGCCTACCAACTAATTTAATATTCAATTTACAATGTGAAGAAAGGAAAAAAGGAACGGCAACTACGGCTGTAAATCCTATAAATAGGATTGTTATCTTCATTTGTAACTTGCACCAACAATTGTAATTGTAATCTTCATAGAGTAAATATAAGAAAACTCAGTTGCAGCCCGTGGATGTAGGATTGACACCGAATCCGAACCACGTAAAATCCTTGTGTTATCTTTTGCTTTATTTTTTGCTTTCGTGTGTGTGTGTGTGATAGTGTTTCCGTTGCATGTACCCTGTTCGATTCCTAACAACTGGTATCAGAGCTTCGGGTTTTGGAGGAGGTCTCGGTTTTAGAAATTAGAGTATGCTCTATGGTTGCAGTTTTGTCAGATCTTCCACATCAGAAACTAATTTCTATTAATCGTATTAAATGTGTCTTGGTACTTTGAAGGATACTGTCTGTCACACACGAGTACACTGAACGAACCGGTCAGGTCCGTGCCATTGTTGTATCTGTTTCGTTGTCTCAATTTGTTTCCTGTTTGTCGTAATGGCTAAAGACAAGGTTGTAATCGAGAAGTTCAACGGTTCTGACTTTAGCTGGTGGAAAATGCAATTAGAAGCATTGCTATGTCAGAAAGATTTGGACGTGGTACTTGGAGACAAACCGGAGAAAATGGAAAAAGCTGCCGAAGATGCGTGGAACTCAAAGGACAAGAAAGCTAAGGCGGTTATTACGTTGTCGTTGGAAAGGAGCGTTGCTTTCAACATCATGAAGGAAACCACAGCACGTGGTATGATGGATGCTCTGACGAACATGTATGAGAAACCGTCGACGGCTAACAAGGTGTTCTTGATGAGGGAGTTGTTCACGACAAGGATGAATGAAGACAGCTCAATTACGGTTCACATTAACAATCTAAATTCAATTCTGTCCAGATTATCATCTGTGGGAATTAAATTTGATAATGAGACTCAAGCTTCACTGCTACTAGCTTCACTACCTGATAGCTGGTCAGGAACAGTTACTGCTGTTACGAGTTTCGTGGGGACCAGTGGTATGACGTTTGAAGGGGTTCGAGATTTGGTTCTAGGCGAGGATACCAGACGTAAGAATCAAGGTGGCTCATCTTCTTCTGAGTTATTAAATATCGGAAGAGGTAGAGGGAATGGCAGAAACGGTGGGAGCAGTGGGAGTCGGGGAAGAAGTTCATCTAGAACTTGGAAGAATGTGAAGTGCTGGAACTGCCAAGAGGTGGGACATGTTAAGAGTCAATGTCCAAAGAAAGAATTAAACAGTGTTGGTGCTGAGAATGTTTATCAGGAAGATGCATTGATACTCAGTATGGAAAACTGTGTAGACTCTTGGGTCATGGATTCAGGGGCTTCGTTTCACGCCATGGACAACGGAGAAACGATGGTGAATCTAAAAGAAGGAGATTTTAGGAAGGTACGGTTAGCAAATGACAAGATTCTTCAAGTAATGGGCATAGGAGATATTGATCTGGTTACTTCATTGGGAACTACATGGAACCTGAAGAATGTCAGGGTGATTCCGGAGCTGAAGAAGAAATTGATTTCTGTTGGCCAGCTGGATAAACAAGGGCTGGAAGTAAGGTTTGGTGGTGGTAAATGGAGGGTGGTAAATGGTAATTCGGTGATTGCTCAAGGTATGAAGCGTGGGTCATTGTATATGGTTGAGGTACCTGCTGAGGGAAGTATGACCGTCCCCGTTAAGCATGACAAAATCTGGTTCGCTAAATCTAGTGCTAAGAGAGTTCATTTTGCAAACATGAATTCTGGAGCCAAGGGGATGTTAGCTGAACGAGTCGAAAAGTCTAAACCATTCAGGGGATTTTGTGACAGTGGGAGCTCAGGGTGTGTTCCGGCTACAGTTACAAAAAGTCGTTGGGTTTTGAAGACTAAGATTGAAAAATTCTCTCCTGTTGGAAGTTTGCAAAGTTTGGAGAGTGTTAGTGGTCCTCGGTGTATCTCTGGAGCTGGTGGAGTGGCCAAACCGGTTGAGACAGAGGATGAGTCGGTGGTGGGATTAGCCACAGCTGAGTTGGAGCTAGTGGGAGCTTTAACTAGCCCTTCTAGTACTTGAAGATGAGGGGCGGCTGCAACTAAGGAAATTTGATTGAGTCTAGCTTGTTCTTGGGAACTGGAAGCTTGAAAGACTGATTTGGTTGAAGATTACTGGAGTTACTGTATTGTTCATGTCTCCAAGTGGGAGATTGTTAAGTCTTGTGGAGCCATGTGACAAGAAGATTAAAGTACAAGGGTAAATATTGTAAATTGATTTACAATTCAATTTGTAATTGAATTATCTTCTGCCTTCTGCCGTTTTTTGGTGAAAAGAAATGGAGCTTACCAACTAATTTAATATTCAATTTACAATGTGAAGAAAGGAAAAAAGGAACGGCAACTACGGCTGTAAATCCTATAAATAGGATTGTTATCTTCATTTGTAACTTGCACAAACAATTGTAATTGTAATCTTCATAGAGTAAATATAAAAAAACTCAGTTGCAGCCCGTGGATGTAGGATTGACACCGAATCCGAACTACGTAAAATCCTTGTGTTATCTTTTGCTTTATTTTCTGCTTTCGTGTGTGTGTGATAGTGTTTCCGCTGCGTGTACCCTGTCCGATTCGTAACAGCCAGGATGCCCGCTTTATATTGCCAGAAAGCTCTCTTCGAGTCGGATCTCCCGACAAATAGCCGAAGGGCGAAGGCAGTTGAAAAAAACTCATTTATCCCCTCATTGTTAAGTTTTTCCCAATTTTCAAATATTTCTTTATTTGATTTTATTTGCTTTTAATAACAGAATATTCGTTTTCATTGGTCTCTGAAATTCCTGTCTTTATTTAAAGCCTTCATTACAGAAATTTGTAGTCAATTTTAATTTCTAAAAATTTAACAATATCTGTCAGATTTAGCTCCTTCTATGAAAAGGAGTTTGCAGGTTTTTTGGGAATCTTGAATAGAATAATAAAATTCGGGAAGTGATATTTCCACTTGAAAATTTGATTCATCCACATGATGTACAATACACTTACAACTATCGTACAAGTCAATAAAACATATATTTTATGTGGATAATAAATTTCGTAAATGGAAATATCAATTTCCATAAAATTCTGATTTGAATTTAAATCTCTGTGTTGTATGTATGTATGTAGTTGAGTTCTTGTAAATATCTTTAAATTACATAATCACGGATTCAGATCGTCAAATCATCCAAATCAAAACTGAACCAAATTATTACTAATATATAAATGAGTTCCAGTAAATATTTTTAAGGGTACTACTAAAGATACACCTCATATGCATCTTTAACAAAAGTCAACTTATTTTCATCCAATCATATTTAACTTTTCCGGAAAACTATGCAGTTTCAATAAATAAAAAGAAGTTGAGTTTCATTTAGGGTGTATAGGAAGTATAAAAGGGTGTTTATTTAGTCTTTCCCTATTTTTAGATTAAATATTTTTAAGCCTCTTTAGTTTTCGCTGAACATCCCTAATGATTACTAACATATAAATGTGTGACAGATGGTGTATTGTTTAAAGCTATCTTGAGTTCGAGTCTTACATCTTTGTATTGTTTAACAAACTTCACAGGCGATAAACGTTTTACCTATCCAATGGTTTCTTGAGTCTTTTCTAAAACACATTCTACCAATTCTAAAAACATTCGTAAATAACTTACATTATTTTGGTGAAAGGAATATTGGATATCCTCATTATATGTACTCCAACTCCAACCTGATACAACTTTATATTATATGAAATTAACTCGACTCAAAAAAAAAAAAAAAAAAAAAAAAAAAAAAGTAACAAAATCCCCAATGGTGTTATACCACCTAGACTTCACAAACATAGAATCTTTGATCACGGACAACATCATAACTAGAGTTTCCATAACTCTAACTCCACTTTCATTCTTTTTGTTAATGAAAAACGGTGGCATGACATTCAAGAATGGCATCGCCATTTGTAACATTAAAGTAAACGGCATTCATCAAGATAAACCCTTTAGCCATCCTGAACTTACCTCTGCCACCAACCACCGCCACCTCCTTTGCCAGCACCAACGGATCCCTTGAAAACACACTAATGGAACTCCCATTAAATCCACCACTCGTAAACTCAAAATCACCACTTAACAACAAGGTGAAGTCTGATCCACGGCTGGTTGAAGCATATATTCCACGGGCATTTCCAATAACCTTGGAATTTGGGTCTGGTCCCATGGTGAGCCAGTCATCGAATACGTAAACTGCCCCAAACGGGAGGAGGTTACCTTGTTGGACCACCGTCCCCTTAGGTTGTGCTACAGGGACGGCAGAAGGGTTGTTGCCGGAAAGGGTGTCATGCATGAAGAAGTGGAGCTGAGTTTTCTTTATGGTGACCGGATCATCAACTATGTGGCTGTCGGAGTAATATTTACCCCTCACTGCCGGCGAGGTACCGGCAGTGAAGAGCACAAGCAACCATGCAAAGATAACCATCGTTGACATTTGTGAACCGTTTGTTTGTGTATGTATATATATAAAATCTGATGAGCAACAAAATAATTTATTTTATTTTATTTTTCTATGAGGTGTCTTCAACTATCATCAGCCAAATGTCTCTTTTCATAATTCATCTATAATTACATAAACCTTTACTAAAATTCCAGAATAGATAAGATAAATTAGCGCAAACTTATAGTAATAAATAAGTATCAATTTACGATTTTTAAACTATATTTGTTTTGTAATTCCATTATTGATTTTTTTTTTTTGAATCTTGATACAAGAATATCAACATATCAATATTCATATAAGGACTGAAATGCACAGTCGTTTAAATGAAATGGACTTTTTTTCTGTGTCTCCCCTCAATGTCAATTACTCAACTTCTAGCCGGTCAGTTTGGGCCCTTGACCCTTGTACATATAATTTACATATTTTAGGTAACTCGTTTAAATTTACATGATCAACGAATTTTCAATCTTAATTAGAAATTGTCAATCTTAATTTTAATCAGCAGACAGGAGTTGACGTTTGAAAAAGTGAAAGATGCACAACAACTACAAGAGTTGACAAACCGAATAGGAGATAATTGCTTACAACATAAATATTTTTGTAAAAAATTTCAGATTTAATATTCTAGGAACAATGTCAGCTATAAAAAATTTCAGATTTAAAATAACATTCCGGAATTCATTTGACCTGTTCGAAATTGATACACACTGCCAACTCTGGTAAATATAAATGGCAGATTATCAATTTTATTGCCTCGCACGTGGAATCTAAATGTTATTACATACATAGTAGTAATTAATCTCCTAAAAGAAAGAATATATCTCTTTCTTATAATAACAACTTAAGAAATGAATTCTTACATTCCCATTATTAATAATAGAGATTTATGTTGAACTAGTAACAACCGTTATATATTTCACAAATCTGTTCTATTCATAAAATAACATTATTTTAATTATGTTCATTATTGAACACAAATATAGATATCTGACGTTTTTGTTATTAATAGGTTTGTCAGCTATGAAGAAAAGGTATCTGAAGATAAAAAATAAAATGCAAGCAAAAGAGAAGACGATGGTGGTGATCTGATTTGATTGCAGCAGAAGAGAGAATGGGTAAGAAGGAATGCGAGAAAGAGACATTGGAGTTGCCGCTATACGACACTTGCAATTTCTTTGGTTTTGTATAAATGTTCATCCATGAACATATAGTTAATATTTATGTCTGATTACAACACTTGTAGATATTCAGTTATGAATATCTATGAACATGACTATTTTTTTTGGTTTTTATATAAATATTCATCCATGAACAGCTGTTCAACTATGAACATATATTCACAAGTGACTAATTTTTGAAAACAATGTTCTTCCATGAGCATATGTTAACAAGTGAACATGAAAAAAATACATATAATTGATATTTATGTATGATCATAACACTCATACATGTTTAATTACGATCATTTTTTAACATGACTAATGTTTTGGTTTTTATATAAATGTTCATATATATATATGAACATGAGAAAAAGCATATAGTTGATAACTTGTGTGTATGAACATCGGTTCTGAAGGTGTGTGAACATAAACAATAATCTGCAATGAACATGAGCATGAGAAAATGCATATAGTTGATAACTTGTGTGTATGAACATTCATTCATACATGTTCAGTCCGAATGTTCTCCTCAACCATACCAATCTTCAAGAACTCACACGAAATCCTTATCCTCTAAACAAGCTCCATGACCCCCACCATTGCCGACAACCCCCACCATCACAGAAAACCGCCACCACCGTCAATGTTCAGTGAAACAAGCTCCGACGCTGCTTCGATGAATCAACGTCAGGTCGCCTCCATCTCTTTCTCTCTAATCTCCGATGAACACCACCAGATCCGCTGCCTCGCCTCCGATACTGCTCCGGTGAAACTCCACCGGCTCAACTTCGTCTCTTTCTCTCCGATCTCCAGTAAGAAACCGTCGGATCTATTTTCTCATCCCCATGGCCTCTTCCTGTAAATTATATGTGTTTAAAAGTAATGTTAATGGTTTTTTAATGTACTAAATGTTTTTGTATTAATGTGGGAATGATCGTATGAATGCATGTATTAAACTGTGAATTAGCATATCAATGAAGAATGAAGACAAGAAGACGGAAGAAGGAAGAAAAAGAAGAAATAAGATGATGCGGCTTATCAACTTTTTGAAGCTTGAACCGGAAGGTTCTCCGGGTCAAACACATTCAACCTGCCCAATGGCTTTCATTGACTTATTATATTTAGCAAATGGACACGCAAACATAATATGACACTAATAACCATAATATTGATCACAATGATCATCGATTGGCGGAGGTTTTCTGAACTTAGTAGCTTGTTCAAACCCATAAGCAATCTCTATCAATGTCGGCTCTGAACCCTTTAACCCTCCAAAACAAATACCAAATGGAGCTCCATTTTCATGATACCCACCTGGAACACTAATTCCAGGATACCCTCCAATTGCAAGAACCCTAGCACCATATGAATATGGTGTTACAAATGCATCCAATTTGTTTTCTTTCATCAACTTCTCAAACCCATTTTTTGATGCCTTTGTCATGTTCATCAATGCTTCCTTCTCTATCTTCCCAATCCCATCCGTCTTCTCAACTTCCAAAAACACATCTTGCGGGTACTCTTTAATCTTCTCCTGAAATATAATTCCAAATGGTGCCCTTTTAGAAAGAAAGATTAATCTTTTAATGACCATCACATGATCTGTACTTACCACATTTGCAAATTTCTCGTTGAAGGCTATTACATCTGCTAACGATCTCACTGGTGAAGTCACTAGCTCCTTTAAATATGCATTCAAGGCTATCTTGAATTCTGCAGATGATGCTATATCCTCATCACTAAACATTGGCTGGATATCATCGTAGTTTGTGACTTCAAGATTGTCTATCAGAGTAGCACCAGTGTTTCTTGTTTCCCACAAAATTTCAGAGTAGGTATATCCGTATATATATTAGATATAGATTTTCAAGCTGAATGAAAATAAAAACAAGACTTTAAAATGCTTACCTTAATATCATGAAATGTTTTTCAAACTTATTCAAAGTTTCGATATCATTATCAAATCCGAAGTAGGGATAAGCCCTCACTATTCCTAACCTCTTTCCCTTAAGGCCACCAGATTTCAGGTGCTTCAGATAACCACCCTCAGGAATATACTTTGAAGCTTCTCTAGTTGCGACTGCATCATTTTTATCAAAGCCCACATTGGCATCAAGGACATACACAGCATCTGTTACAGTCCTACATATTGGTCTACAAAGAGGGACAAAGAATGTTAGCAAGATCACAAGGAAATAACTAATGGATATTTAAGGCTTACCCAACTGTATCTTGCCTGGGGGAAATTGGAATAACTCCTGCCCGGCTTGTGAGGCCTAAAGTGGGTTTAATCCCAACAACTGAGTTGGCACTTGAAGGACATAGGATTGATCCATCTGTTTCTGTACCAAGTGATACAGTAACCATGTTTGTTGCAACTGATATGGCTGATCCGGTGCTTGAACCACATGGATCAACCGTTGCTACATATGGGTTCTGCATAAATTTAACAAATCTTTCAATATAATACAAGTAAATGCATACTTTTGTAGTATAGTAAAACCTACCATCTCATTTGGACGTAATTAATTGTATTTTTAGAAACAACGGCGGTGGGAACTTACAACTGCTTGCTTAGTTCTAGCATTCCAACCACTAGGAATATTGGAACTTCTGAAATGAGCCCACTCACTTAAGCTTGCTTTTCCGAGTATGATTGCACCTGATTCTCTTAACTTCTTCACCACGCCAGCATCCCGAGGCACCACCGACTTAAGAAGTGCGTAAGATCCTGCGGTGGTGTGAAGCTTATCTTTGGTTGCAATGTTATCTTTGACCAAAATAGGGATACCATGCAACCCAAAACGTGACTTGGGGGCATTGACTTTTCGCTCTTCATCGGCTTTCTGAGCTTCATGAAGTGCATCTGGGTTAACTTCGATGACTGCTTTGTAGATAGGATTGAGTTTTTGTATCTCATGAATGTAAAACTCAACTAAACTCTTGGACGTAAGTTTGTTCTGCTTAAAAGCGGTTTGAATCTCTGGGATTGTAGCCTCTCTTATGTTAAATTCAGAGCCTTCAATGGCGTCACTGCTCCGAAGAAGGAGAATTAGCAGAAAAAGCTGCGCTATCATCTCCAATGGTGGAGGACTGCGGTTTCTCGTGGCTTGGAATTAGGTTACGAGAACCAAAGGGAAATATGTTTATGATTTGGGGGGAAGTAAAATTCTTGGGGGGAAAAGAAAAGCTATTAGATTTCGTCTGAAATCGGGAATTGTAGCGCCATATTCATCGACGGCTTTTGCGATGGAATCAATGAGCAATCGGGAAAGTAAGTGGATTGGAGGGAAGTAATATTCGCATCCGTATCTATTTCATTAATATAGCATAAAAAGGACGTAATGATAGTGATACACAAATGATAAAATGCACAAATATTCAAAGTATTCAAAAATAAATAAGGTTAAAAACCAAACTAAAAAACATTTTACAGAAACATAGACGAAAGTACTAAATTATTAATGTTGAATTAAAAGAGGTAAACTTCTTGATCTTATCAGCACTTACAATTGCTAGAACATTCCTTATATTCAGTTCTTCTCCTTTCATAAATAAAACATAAATTGCAAGTATCTCGTACTCAGGAAACAAAAAGGTGAATAAGCTATCATATAATTACACATGACTTGCTGGTCTCACCAGCTTTGTTTTTTAGTCCTGCCAGATCGGACGAACAATTCCCTACTATTCTCCTTTCTTTCCACAGTAAATACAACTATGAGATGGGGAATTTTAATGTGTTTTATTTATACAGTGAATACAACTTTGAGATTGACTTTTATTAATTATTTATATTATAGTTCATTATGAACTAGTCATATAATTTAGGTCGATTGATCAAAATAAGCATTACTGCTAGTTTAATTCCGATAAGAGACTCAAGCCTCTAAAGTTGGTCAATATAGCTTTTCATTTTCAAAACACGATTTCCTACAAATGTACCTTCATATATCTTGCATGCATGTAACCCTTTGACGGTGTCATAAAAGTTCCAACTTAGCCTGCAGTTGACATTCAATTTGCAAAGCTTCTCATATGCCTTGTAAATTTCTAAGTCCTTTTAAAGGTCTGGAGTCATAGAGAGCTAGGGATCAAAACCTAGTATCCCTTTGCCTCCTCTTGAGCTGCTAACATCACCTCCCTCTCCCTATTTTGCGAAAATCACAACCCTATCTAGGTTTTGTGATCTTTTGCCTCCTCCCCAGTGGAAACTCTGTCAGTTTGGTTTTTTGGAATTCTTTGGTGTGAATCAAAAGAGAGATTCTGGTTTGGATGCTCTTCGTTCAATTCAAAGTGGCAAGAACAATATCTTAAACAAGGAGATTTCTAGCAAACAGAGAGGTAATTTTATGTGTTCATCTTTTGGTTGCAACAATTTTATGAACAGTATGATCCTAGAAAGTTTTTGTATGAACTTATGGTTTGATCTTAATAAGTCTTCCGCTACAAATGTGATTTTGTTAATGTGATCAAATCCCTTCGGTTATGATGCCAGTCATTAAATTTTATGCCATTAAGTTTTTATTCGCAAGGAGAGATTAGATAGACAAGTTACTGACTGATGTTGCGACCATTTACAAGAGATAAAGGTTCGAATTTTACTATTTTCAGTATTAATCATCCTTAATAAATCGATCAACTTTATGCTTATTATCAAACTCAATTTAAAAATGTTAAACTCCATATTGGATGACTTCCATTATGCTGTACTGATCATATACTGATACACACAAAAACGAGTGCAATTGGTAGGTAACAGTTACCAATTGTATCATCCATACAACTCTTAGATCTTTATGTGACTCATTATAGATTAAAACATATCTATAAGAAATGTGAATCCCATCATTTCCTCATGCGTAAGTCTAACCAATGTGATGGTTGTTAAGATTTGTGGAGCCATGAAAATTGTGACAAGAATATTAAAGTTCAAGGGTAATTATTGTAAATTCATTTACAATTCAATTGCAAATTGAATTGATGTGTCTGCCGTGTTTGGTGAAAAGGGGTTTACAAACTTTTCATATTCAAACTAACATGTGAAGAAAGGAAAAAGGGAACGGCATTATACGGCTCTAAAATCCTATAAATAGGATTGTTTTCTTCATTTGTTAATCGCACCAACAATTGTAATTGTAATCTTCATAGAGTGAATATAAGAAAACTCAGTTGCAGCCCGTGGATGTAGGATTGACACCGAATCCAAACCACGTAAAATCCTTGTGTTATCTTTTGCTTTATTTTCTGCTTTCGTGTGTGTGTGTGTGATAGTGTTTCCGCTGCGTGTACCCTGTTCGATTCCTAACAACTGGTATCAGAGCTTCGGGTTTTGGAGGAGGTCTCGGTTTTAGAAATTAGAGTATGCTCTGTGGTTGCAGTTTTGTCTGATCTTCCACATCAGAAACTAAATTCTATTAATCGTATTAAAGGTGTCTTGGTACTTTGAAGGGTACTGTTTTGTCACACACGAGTACACTGAACGAACCGGTCAGGTCCGTGCCATTGTTGTGTCTGTTTCGTTGTCTCAATTTGTTTCATGTTTGTCGTAATGGCTGAAGACAAGGTTGTAATCGAGAAGTTCAACGGTTCTGACTTTAGCCGGTGGAAAATGCAATTAGAAGCATTGATATGTCAGAAAGAAGATGGTACTTGGAGACAAACCGGAGAAAATGGAAAAAGCTGCTGAAGATGCGTGGAACTCAAAGGACAAGAAAGCTAAAGCGGTTATTACGTTATCGTTGGAAAGGAGCGTTGCTTTCAACATCATGAAGGAAACCACGACGCGTGGTATGATGGATGCTCTGACGAACATGTATGAGAAACCGTCGGCGGCTAACAAGGTGTTCTTGATGAGGGAATTGTTCACGACAAGGATGAATGAAGACAGCTCAGTTACGGTTCACATTAACAATCTAAATTCAATTCTGTCCAGATTATCATCTGTGGGAATTAAATTTGATAATGAAACTCAAGCTACACTGCTGCTAGCTTCACTACCTGATAGTTGGTCCGGAACAGTTACGGCTGTTACTAGCTCCGTGGGAGCTAGTGGTATGACTTTTGAAGGGGTTAGAGACTTGGTTTTGGGCGAGGATATCAGACGCAAAAATCAAGGTGGATCATCTTCTTCTGCGTTATTGAATATGGACAGAGGTAGAAGGAATAGCAGGAACAGTGGGAGCCGAGGAAGAAGTTCTTCTAGAACTAAGAAGAATGTGAAGTGCTGGAACTGCCAAGAGGTGGGACATGTTAAGAGTCAATGTCCAAAGAAATAATAAAACAGTGTTGGTGCTGAGAGTGTGTCTGAGAATGATGCACTGATACTAAGTATGGAAAACTGTGTAGACTCTTGGGTCATGGATTCAGGGGCTTCGTTTCACGCCATGGACAACGGAGAAACGATGGTGAATCTAAAAGAAGGAGATTTTGGGAAGGTACGATTAGCAAATGACGAGATGCTTCAAGTAACGGGCATGAGAGATATTGATCTAGTTACTTCATTGGGAACTACATGGAACCTGAAGAATGTCAGGGTGATTCCGGAGCTGAAGAAGAAATTGATTTCTGTTGGTCAGCTGGATAAACAAGGACTGGAAGTAAGGTTTGGTGGTGATAAATGGAGGGTGGTCAATGGTAATTCGGTGATTGCACAAGGTATGAAGCGTGGGTCATTGTATATGGTTGAGGTACCTGCTGAGGGAAGTATGACCGTCCCCGTTAAGCATGACAAAATCTGGTTCGCTAAATCTAGTGCTAAGAGAGTTCATTTTACAAACATGAATTCTGGAGCCAAGGGGATGTTAGCTGAACGAGTCGGAAAGTCTAAACCATTCAGGGGATTTTGTGACAGTGGGAGCACGGGGTGTGTTCCGGGTAGAATTACAAAGAGCCGTTGGGTTTTGAAGACTAAGACTAAAAAATTCTCTCCTATTGGAAGTTTGCAAAGTTTGGAGAGTGTTAGTGGTCCTCGGTGTATCTCTGAATCCGGTGGAGTGTCCAAGCCGGTTGAGACAGGGGATGAGTCGATGGCGGTATTGACCACGACTGAGTTGGAGCTTGTAGGAGCTTCAACTAGTCCTTTCTAGTACTTGAAGATGAGGGGCGGCTGCAACTAAGGAAATTTGATTGAGTCTAGCTTGTTCTTGGGAACTGGAAGCTTGGAAGACTGATTTGGTTGAAGATTACTGAAGTTACTGTATTGTTCATGTCTCCAAGTGGGAGATTGTTAAGATTTGTGGAGCCATGAAAATTGTGACAAGAATATTAAAGTTCAAGGGTAATTATTGTAAATTCATTTACAATTCAATTGCAAATTGAATTGATGTGTCTGCCGTGTTTGGTGAAAAGGGGTTTACAAACTTTTCATATTCAAACTAACATGTGAAGAAAGGAAAAAGGGAACGGCATTATACGGCTCTAAAATCCTATAAATAGGATTGTTTTCTTCATTTGTTAATCACACCAACAATTGTAATTGTAATCTTCATAGAGTGAATATAAGAAAACTCAGTTGCAGCCCGTGGATGTAGGATTGACACCGAATCCGAACCACGTAAAATCCTTGTGTTATCTTTTGCTTTATTTTCTGCTTTCGTGTGTGTGTGTGATAGTGTTTCCGCTGCATGTACCCTCTTCGATTCCTAACAATGGTTGAATCGCTTGATTTGGAACATGTAAATTTATGCTTAGGTTTGACCAAGACGCATAAATTTACCTTGGGATGGCATTATGGCTAAGTCAAACCATTGCAACATAATGTACCCACAAATGGAAAGATTCAAAATTAATTAGGATTTTTGGATTATTTGTCTTCCTTTTATTTCAAAATTAGAATGTTTTCCAAAAAGAAATTGCATGCATATAATGTGTTTTTAACAAAACATCTTTTCTTTTTAACCGAAAATTTCCACGTTTTGAAATAAATTCTTTAAATTAAAAGTCTTTTGATATCTTAAATATTCACCTCACAAAAGAAATTAAAATGTATCAGAAGCAACACAACACATGCAATTTATATCGACTAGAAAAGAAAAACAAAAAAGCGTTACATGAGTGCGTTCCTAAAAGAAATTAATTCACGAGCAATCTAGAAAATTCTTTTAAGAAAAACTAATTAATTACCCTTTATAATTAAAAAGGACTTGATAAAAACACAGAATTTCGAAAAAAAAATGTTATTCGCCACCGTCTTCCGCCAATCATTGCCAGTTGCCTTGTAGAATGCACTGCCATTGCTGTCCTAAAAGCCTCATGTGTCGTTGCTGCTATCCACTATCACAACTTATTGATTAGATAGCGGGCCGCCGATGACATGGTGTTGTGGTGCCTTTGTCATTGTTTATTGACAATGAGAAGTGATAAATAGGCTGCCATTTGAGCTGATACACATATTTAGGCTGAGACCTATCATGAGCTAAGAGGCCACTTGAGTCGAGAGCTAACTTGTCTTGACAGTTGATTGAGCCAATACCCAACATGGAGAAACCCATCAGGGCCGTCCCTGAGATTTCAGAGGCCCTGTGCAAAATTGAAAATAGAAGCCCTAAAACATAACATTTCATAAACATAATTATAAAAGCAAAAAAATTCTAATATTTTTTATAAATAAGTTCAAACTTGCATTCAAATAACATACAAAAAAACTAGGTTCTACTTGAAAATAGCCATCCTTCTAATATTCGCTGAAATAAACTTTTCAATTATGTCTTCATAAGTAAGTTTATCCAAAACTTTGCTCTCAATCGTCATCAAAGCCAACCCATTAAGTCGTTCTTGTGTCATTGTAGATCGCAAGTAGGACTTCAATAGCTTCAACTTGGAAAAACTTCTTTCTGCAGATGCAACAGAAACGGGAATAGTCAATAAAATTCTATATGCAATAGATATGTTAGGAAAACAATCAACACGCTTTAAAAAATTTAGAATATCAATCGCATTCATTTTTTCCTTGGGCAAAAGATGTAACAATAATTTCATCTCAACATACAAGTCATTTCCATCAAGATCCAATTGTTCACCTTTCTTAAGTGAATTTTCAAGAGACATACAACAAGACTTTAAGTTCTCATCATCTAACGAACACAACTTTTCAGAATTAAACAAAAAACCAAAAATCTTTTCATATTGTTGATATTGTTCAAACCTTGTAGTTAAAGAAGTTTTTGCTTGATCAACAATGAATAAGAAATATTTAACTCTAAAAGACTCTTGTGCAGATTGTGGAACACTAGAAGATGTATCATTTGAAATCTCATCAAAATGTTTTTTTCTTTTAGGTTCACGTTTTTGGGGAAATATTGGATCAATGTTTATTTCTTTTGCAATTTCTTTTGCAATTTGTAAAGCATTTTCAAAACCAATTTCTCGATATTCATCAAAAAAAGAAATCAACCCCTTTATTTTTTCCATAGCAACATCAATAAGCATATCTTTCGATTGCAATTGTTTGCTAACTATATTAATAGTATTTAAGACGTCATACCAAATTACAAGAGACATTATAAACTTAAAGCTACCAAGTTCATTTTTTGCTAACGATTTAGCTTCACTTGTTATTTTTGGATCATTATCATTTTTAGCTACTTGAAGTAAAGCTTTTTGTATGTCTAGAATTTGAAATCTTATAGCTTTAACACTATCAACACGACTTTCCCAACGAGTAGATGACAAAGATTTAGGAGTTAAACCTTTAATATTATCCTTTAAAATTTGCCATCTTTTAGTAGTGTTTGCGAATATTGTATAGATGCGTTGTATAATTCCAAAAAAATCTTTAGCTTTACCACAAGTATTAGCCATATCACACAAAGTTAAATTCAAACTATGGCAACCACAAGGAGTATAAAAAGCTCTAGAATTTTTATCTAAAAGTTTTTTTTTTGCACTCCATTATGTTTCCCTTTCATATTAGATCCATTGTCATAACCTTGTCCTCGAATATTATCAATATCAAGATCAAGCAAATTCAATTCATTATTTAAGACATCAAAAAGTCCTTGACCGGTTGTATCATTTACATCTAAAAACCCTAAAAAAGTTTCTTCTATGCAAACACAACTTGATGAAACATCCACATATCTTAAAATTAAGGTCATTTGTTCTTGGTGACTTATGTCGGGAGTACAATCAAGTATTACAGAAAAATATTTCGCTTCCTTAATTTTTAATATAATTTTAGATTTTATTTCAGAAGAAAGCAAAAGTATTAACTCATTTTGTATCCTATGCCCAAGATAATGATTACGAATACCAATTTCATTTGTAATGCGTTCAACATGCTCATGAGTAACCATGTCAAACTTAGCCAACATTTCAATTAAACCTAAAAAATTCCCATTGTTGTTTTCATACAATTTTTCATTAGTACCACGAAAAGCAAGGTTATATTTAGCAAGGAATTTCACAACACATACAATTCTCAACAAAACTTTTCTCCAATGCTCTTTTTCTTTATCTAATTGTTTTTGAAATGCATTGTCAATAGTTTTATTATTTTGTAATCTTAGACGCAAATCATACCAATTACGAATGTTTTTAACATGTTCTATACTAATTTCATGCTCTTTAACTTTAGTGCTAAGATGTATCCAATCCCCAAAACCCTCATTTGCTAGTTGATTTTTACCACAACCTTGTCTAAAAATTTTACAACAAAAACAAAATATTTTATCAAGTTCTTTAGAGTAAACAAGCCAATCTCTATCACATTTTTCTCCATTTGGTAATCCTTTAGAATAATATTTTGCAGAAAATCTTCTTAAATATCTATCTTTAGGACCTTTTTGAATGGCTAAATCTCTCCTGAGACCTTTTAGTGCTAAAATATTTACCATGTTAGAGTCAAGTCTATCCCAATTTCTTGGATCAAATATATCAAATGTATGGAAAGCATTAGCATCATCAACATTATCATCATTTAAATTAAAGTTAACATCATCAACACTAGCATCATTAATATTAGCATCATCAAAATCAACATTTGCATCATCAAAATCAACATTAGCATTTGAGCACATATTATCATCATCATTTGAACACAAATTATCATCATTATCAATTTCATTCTCATTTTCCAGATTGTTAGATGTTTGTTTTATTAGAAACTTATGCATAGATCCTGTTTGAGCTCTAGTAGATTCTTCTATTCTTTGTTTTTTTCCTTTTGCATATCCAGATTCATGTTTTCTTATTCTAGGAGGCATATTAAAGTGTAGAAAAAGAAAGAAAACACCTGATTTGTAGTGTTCCTTCAATCCTTTTGACCCTTTTGTTTTATTTGGTGGTTTACTTTGTTTCCTTTTCCTGTAAAAGTGAATAATAAGTCAACAAATAATGAAATAAAAACACCCTAAACAGCTAAACTTAAACAGATTGTACATTCAATAGATTGTACGTTGTAGAATTGAATAAAAGTGAATAATCAGTCAACAAATTCAATAGATTGTACATTGTAGAATTACTAGAATAGATTACCTGATGGAACTCGAGAGCAGATCTGCAGACTAGAACAGATGGAACTCGAGACTCGATCTCTTCTCTACAATCTACACAACCAAACGGCGAAGATGAGAGGATGACAATTGATACTCGATTTAAGCAATTAAGCAGTGGAACTCGAGAAGATGAGAGGAGAAGATGAGAGGAGAGAAATCTGATTGAGTGATTTCGAGTGTAAGATTAACAAGAACAGTCGATTCCTTCTTAAAGAGATGAATTTCTTACCGTTGCAGGAATTAGGAAACCAATCGACGCCTTCCTTGATCTTCGGCTTCGTTATCGGCTTATCGCTAATTAGGAATGAGGATACGGGAGAGTCGGAGAGACGAGATTGGAATTTGGAGAGGAAATCAGGAAATATTTGTTTCCCGCTATAACAAACCCTTGGCAGTCGCAAAGAGTCAAAGACGCAAACAGCAAAGTCGCAGGCCTACGTGTACGAGTAGTCGGGTAACATCTTATCAAAATTGGGCCTAGTACTACTAATGGGTATGCATATTTTGGAGGCCCTCTAACATTGGAGGCCCTGTTCACATGCACCATGTGAACATGTAAAAGGCCGGCCCTGAAACCCATGTGTCCCATCTTACTCCTTTACTGCTTGATCCATTTGATCATTAAGGTTTGCATGGTGGTTGTGAATGTAAACACAAACTTGCAGCCACCACCAACCACACCTACACCACCAACCACACCTAACTTTGTTGAATTTCTCATATTAACTCATTTTTAGGTTGCAGCTATTGTAGAAATTAATGTCACTACCATCACTATAAATAGATGTTCTAACATCCATTGTAATGCACCACAAAAACATAGTAGAGAGTGTTTAGATAGTTAGCGAGAGTTGTTCTTTTCTTGTATTTCAGTTTGAGTATTGAATAAAAGAACATTTGAGTTCCAACAAGTGGTATCAGAGCTTGGTTAAGCTCCCGGGGCAACTTTCTAAACACCCTCGGGTTTTTTTTGGTCAAAAATTTTCTGTCTCAAAATCGATTTTCGAGAGCACCATTGGAAAGGTCTCGTTCTCAGGATTCCGAATATATATTTTTCGGAATTTTTCGACCACCGGAAGACCTCCAAAAGTCTGGTCAAAGGTTAGCCGGAATAGTTGCCGGAAAAACCAGTTCGCCGGAGATCTCGCCGGAGAAGACGACCGGAGAAGACGACACTGTAGCGGTTCACTGTAGCGACACTGTAGCAGGTTTCAGAAAATTGCAATTTGGTCCCTGAAGTTTCGAAAAGTTACGTTTTCGTCCCTGTATTTCCGAAAAATTTCAGATTGGTCCCTATTTTTCAGAAAAACTTCAGAATAGCCCCTATACTTCAAAAAGTTTCAAACAAGCCCCTGAACTTCTGAAAATTACATTTTAATCCTTGTAATTTTCATAAGTTACACGTAATTTTTTTTATAAATTACACGTAATTTTCGTATACGCCAAGAATGTCCACATCAAGCTCGTCGTCTCATCCCGAAGTTGAAAATGTCCAAAGGACGGGGAAGGAAGGAAGTGTGACGTTACACTATCCACTACTTACAAAGTCCAATTATTCGGTGTGGGCTTTAAAAATGCGGGTAAACATGCAAGCGCAAGGAGTATGGGAAGCGGTGCAAAATCAAGTAGTCGAAGAACGTTTGGATCGCATGGCATTGGCTGCGATTTACCAAGCAGCTCCGGAGGACGTGTTGCTCATGTTAGCGGAGAAGGATACGGCAAAAGAGGTGTGGGAGACGCTTCGAACAATGTATATGGGTGCCGAACGCGTCAAGGATGCGAAAGTTCAAACCTTGAAAAGTGAATTCGAGGTGATTCGCATGAAGGATAGCGAATCAATTGATGAGTTCGCCATGAAATTGACAACAATCGTTGCAGGCATTCGTTCACTTGGAGAAAAAATCGATGAAACTTCGGTGGTGAAAAAGTTTCTTCGAGCCGTTCCGATACGATTCATGCAAATCGTAACCTCCATCGAGCAATTCGGTGATTTGAAGAACATGTCGATTGAAGAAGTCGTAGGCCGACTCAAGGCCCACGAAGAAAGACTTCGCAGATATGGAGAGAAAGACAGAGAGCAAGGGTTGTTGCTCACACACGCCGAGTGGGTGTCCCGCTCGAAACAACACAATGGGAAAGAATCATCCTCTAGCTCGAAAGGAAGAGGTGGAGGCCATGCTGGGAGAGGGCGTGGTAGAGGTCGAGGTCAAGGACGCGGCCGAGGAAGAGATTCAAATCAGCCCCGAAATGAATCTAACAAGCCGAAAAAGGATAAAAGCAAGGTAAAATGTTATTCTTGTGATGAATTTGGTCATTATGCATCGGAATGCCCCAAAAAGAACCATGGTGAGGAGGCAAACCTCACTCAAGCCAATGAAGAAGAGCCCATCTTGATGATGGCAATCTCACAAGAAGTCACACCCGGAAAGGTATCGCTGGAAGAGAAGATTTGTGTTAATCTTCTTATATCGGGAGAAAGTCGAGTGAATTCCGAGGTATGGTATCTCGACAATGGTGCTAGCAACCATATGACAGGAGACCGCTTAAAGTTTCATGAGCTAGATGAAAACATTACCGGTCACGTGAGATTTGGCGATGGTTCAACGGTCGCTATTTTGGGAAAAGGGTCGATTTTATTTGATTGCAAAAATGGTGATCAGAGACTCCTTAACGAGGTATATTTCATTCCAAGTCTTAAAAATAACATAATTAGTCTTGGACAAATGACGGAAGAAGGGAGTCAAGTTATTATGGACGGGTCAATTCTATCATTGTTTGATAGAAACAAAACTCTACTTTTGAGAGTTAAAAGATCTCCAAACCGGTTGTATAAAATTCTTTTAAAAACTGGTAGACCAATTTGTCTTTTAGCAACAAAAGACGAACCAGCTTGGACCTGGCACTCTAGACTTGGTCACGTTAACTTTCCTGCCTTAAAAAAGATGTCAGAAAAGAATATGGCAACCGGAGTACCGAAGATTGAACACCCAAATCAAGTGTGTGAAGGGTGTGTTATTGCCAAACAAACTAGAACTTCGTTCCCGAACCAAGCGGTTTTTCGGGTACAAAAACCGCTACAACTTGTTCATGCAGACTTGTGTGGTCCGATTACACCCACCTCTATTGGAGGAAGCAAGTATTTTCTTCTTTTGATAGATGACTTTAGTCGGTGGATGTGGGTGTACACATTATCTGAGAAACTTGAAGCATTTAGTGTTTTCAAACGCTTCAAATTGATGGTTGACAAAAGTTCGGGTTATAAAATAAAGGCACTTCGTACAGATCGGGGAGGAGAGTTCACTTCTAAAGACTTCACAAGTTTTTGTGAAGAAAATGGCGTTAAAAGACATCTAACGACACCATATTCACCTCAACAAAATGGAGTTGTAGAGAGGCGAAATCGAACCGTTATGGACATGGCAATAAGTCTTCTTAAAGGAAGAAATGTCCCTGGGGAGTTTTGGGGAGAAGCCGTTAGACATGCCGTTTATCTACTTAACCGCCTACCTACAAAAGCACTTCCCGACATCACACCTTATGAAGCCTGGTTTGGCAAAAAGCCAAGCCTTGGACACCTAAAGGTATTTGGGTGTGTTGCTTTTTCTAAAATTGTAGGTGGTCACCTGAAAAAGCTTGATGATCGAAGCAAAAAGATGGTGTATTTAGGTGTGGAGGATGAAACGAAAGGCAACCGTTTATTTGATCCGCAAGATCGAAAGTTGCGGGTTAGTCGAGATGTTGTCTTTGATGAAGAAGAAGGATGGAATTGGTACAAAAATAAGGAAGAAGAAAAGGTGACTCCTAAAACCTTTACCATCATTGAACCACAGACCCAAATACATCCTGAAATACCCCAAAACATCCCTGAAATCAACCCAGATCAATTAGAAAACCCAGATTTTGAACCTATTCAGTCTGAAACAACCCCATACACTCCGATTTCTTCAAACTCATCCGATACAGAAAGTGATCCAAACGAAGTTGGGCCTCAAGGATATCGTTCGCTAGCTGATGTGTATGAAAATGCTGAAAGTGTGATCCTTGAGCCTGGAGAATTGTTGATGATAGCTGCAGATCAACCCTTGAATTTCAAAGAGGCGGTAACCTCTAAAGCATGGCAGGAGGCTATGCAAACAGAGTTGGATGCTATCAAGAAAAACAAGACGTGGCAACTCACTGATTTGCCGCCGGGTCATAAAGCAATCGGTTTGAAATGGGTATTCAAAGTGAAGAAAGACAACTTTGGAAACGTGGTGAAACATAAAGCTAGACTCGTCGCAAAAGGCTTTGTGCAAAAGCAAGGAATCGACTTTGATGAAGTTTTTGCACCGGTAGCACGACTTGAGTCCATAAGGCTTATCCTTGCCTTAGCAGCTCAACATGGGTGGGTTGTCCACCACCTTGATGTCAAGTCAGCCTTTCTTAATGGAGATCTCAAGGAGGAGGTCTATGTCACCCAACCGGAAGGATATGTTGATAAAATCCATAGTCACAAGGTGTACAAGCTCTTTAAAGCTCTATATGGTTTAAGACAACCTCCACGAGCATGGAACATTCGCTTAGATAAAAGCTTAAAAGGGCTCGGTTTTTCAAAATGTTCACAAGACTCGGCGGTTTACATAAGGAAAACAAATGGCAAAACTCTTATTGTTGGTGTCTATGTTGATGACTTAATCATCACCGGGTCGAACACCGAAGACATTGTCAAATTCAAAGATCAAATGAAAAAAGAATTTGAAATGAGTGACTTGGGTTTGCTTTCTTACTACCTTGGAATCGAAGTGTCGCAAGAGAAGTGGGGAATATCTTTGTGTCAAACGGCTTATGCAAAGAAGATTTTAGAGCAATTTGGGATGCTAGATTGCAACCCAGCGAAATCACCAATGGAACCAAAGTTAAAGGTCAAGAAGGATGAAGATGGTGAAAAAGTTGACCCGACCGAATATAGGCGAGTAGTGGGATGTTTAAGGTACTTGACACACACTCGACCAGACTTATCATATTCGGTTTGAATTGCAAGTCGTTTCATGAAAAAACCAACAACTTTGCACTTCCAAGTAGTAAAGCATATTTTACGGTATGTAAAAGGAACCGTCGATTATGGACTCAACTATGGAAAGGGTCGTGAAATTGAAGACTTGGTTGGGTTCACCGATAGTGATCTCGGAGGTGACACTGTTGATAGCAAAAGCACGAGTGGGATGGTTTTCTATCTTGGTAGAAATGTAGTAACTTGGCAATCTCAAAAGCAAAAGACTGTTGCTTTATCCACATGTGAAGCAGAGTTCATGGCAGCCACGGCGGCAGCATGTCAAGCCATTTGGCTTGCAAATCTCATGAAGGAACTCACCGGACATCATGTTATGCCTATCACTTTGTATGTTGATAACAAATCTGCTATTGCCTTGATAAAAAACCCTGTGTTTCATGGTCGAAGCAAACACATAGACATTCGTTTTCACTTCATACGAGAATGTGTTGAGCGTGGGCAAATTATGGTGGAATATGTAGCCTCGAAGGATCAAAGGGCAGACATCTTTACCAAGGCTTTGACATATGTGAGGCACATTGAAATGCGCAACATGATCGGCGTAACGAATCTCGAGCCAAGTTTGGTTTAAGGGGGAGAATGTGAATGTAAACACAAACTTGCAGCCACCACCAACCACACCTACACCACCAACCACACCTAACTTTGTTGAATTTCTCATATTAACTCATTTTTAGGTTGCAGCTATTGTAGAAATTAAGGTCACTACCATCACTATAAATAGATGTTCTAACATCCATTGTAATGCACCACAAAAACATAGTAGAGAGTGTTTAGATAGTTAGCGAGAGTTGTTCTTTTCTTGTATTTCAGTTTGAGTATTGAATAAAAGAAAATTTGAGTTCCAACAGTGGTAAAGATATATAGTTTCCAAAAATACAATCAAATACATTCTGAAACTACAAACCTTCATCTAAATTCGAATCACTTAGATCTCAAAATTATAAACCAAGACATACAACTTTTATGAATAATTTACAAATAACCAAGCAAAACAAACAATCACAATATTTATTTTAAACTGGGCATGGAAAATTGGAAATAAATTAATCATATTGTAAACTTATTAATGAAAACATGGATTTTGAATACCTGAAAAAACCAAATATGTTAATACTTTTCTTATAATAAGAAGATTTAATGTATCGAGAGTTTAACCAAATAATTATATAGTCTTTTGACCATTACCAAGAAAATGAAGAGCCTGTTAATGAACAATAAAAATCCAAAATCCAAATCCAAAGAATGCTCTTCTTTCTCGTATCTTTGAGGAGCATGTATGTTAATTACGTTATTTAGGCATTATGATTAGCCCAAATACCCTAAATGGAAACAAAATGATCCATTCAAGTACCTCTTACCTTCATAAACTCGCAAGAATTCCATATGCAAAGAATTCATCCCAATTATATGCAAAATCAAAATGAAGATTGCCTAAAAAAGATACGACCCTCGATAAATCCAACATCGTCATCATCGTTTCTTGCACTGCCGATTAAATAATGCCATTCTCACCATACAACCTCATAATCAACCCACACTTCACACTACTACTCAAACCTCAAATATTGATCGAGAGTGTATTCATGGAACCTCTTATCCCGATAATGATAACCTTTAAATCCTTAGGACATCCTTTCATTTTGTACCCCAAAGCGTTGCCTACCTCAATGATTTGACAAATTTCAATAATAATGGAAATCCCATCTCTTTCCGTGGATAACACATAACACAATAGTAGTAACCTGGATCCTACGTCACGCAACTTGGAACCAAAAGAAACCACCAGTCGGTTACTTTTCCATCCTAGATGTTCGAATCTCACTCTTACTTCGTTTTGAGAATGTTGCTGCCTTAACGACAGCTTCCGTTTGGATAAAATGTGGCTGTCGAAAAGTCATCTTCGGTTTGTCCTTGAAATTTGAATCGACACCATCATATCAGATTGATCAACGTGTATCACCAACCATAGTCTTCTTACTTTCTTGCACTATCGCAACTTATCTCACAGAATCATTCAAAAATTTGGTCTCACCAACTAGGAAATCTTTTATCGTACAATAACTAATTAACACCGAAAAATATTGACATCTAATGATTTAATTAATATTGCACGACAAATTTTTATACAACTAAACTGTTTAAGACACAATGTGTTTTGTTCCATGTTATTTTTGAAATGATTCTCTTTCTAACATGTAGAACTATTCGCAATAAGTTATGTAATTTTTAAAGCATTTTTAATTTAACAATAAATCCACTATCAGAACATAAATGCATATTCATAATTACGGGCAATATATAGAAAACTTATAACATTTTTATTACTTTGCTTTTAATTATTTTAGAACTTATTACTTCATAAAAAATACGGTATCTCATTTTCAACAATTAGATTTATCAGAATAGATGAACTAATTTTAATAAGAGTAAATTACAACATTAGTCCCAATAGTTTGGTCGAATCAAATTCACATATTGGTCTAACTTTCAAAAAATTGAAAGCTTGCATCTATGTGATTTCTAAATCTTACGATTTTGGTCTCTAAGGCTGGGGGAGCAGTCAGCGCATGCTAAGCATGCTAAGCATTGCCACGTCAATATTTAACATTTTAGCACATGCTGACCAAATTTGGTGGGTGTAGTCAGCATGTGCTAACATGCTAAAAGGTACAAGTCTCAATGAAAAATGTACAAGTGACATGACCGAGAGGGAGCAGCTTGGCGAGCTCGCTGGGAATATGGCGAGCTGGGGAAGGCGAAGGCGAAGGCGAGTGAGGCTGGAGCAGTTTGGTGACCTTGGCGATGTCTTCAGCGAGTGGTTGGCGAGGGGGGTTAGCGAATTGCTCCCCCCAGCCTAAAACGTATAAAATAACTATATTGCATTTTCTACTATCTTTTTCCTTTATTAGTTTAGAATTTGTAATTATAGAAAATTAAACAAGAGCCCACCTAACCCTTATCCCCATCTTCTCCCAATCCGCCCCAAGCCACTCGTGAATTTGAGTAAACCACAAAGACTATTTTGTATTGTACTCTTTTAATAGTCATAAAGGAATGGTTCTCCGGGTCAAACACATTCAACATGCCCAAAGGCTTTCATTAACTTATTATATTAAGCAAATGGGACGCAAACATAATATGGCATTATAGAACACGATATTGATATCAATGATCATTGATAGGAGGAGGTTTTCTCAACTTAGTAGCTTGTTCAAACCCATAAGCAATCTCTATCAATGTCGGCTCTGAACCCTTTAACCCTCCAAAACAAATACCATATGGAGCACCATTTTCATCATACCCACCCGGAACAGTAATTCCTGGATACCCTCCAATAGCAAGAACAGTAGAACCATATGAATATGGTGTTACAAGTGCATCCAATTTGTTTTCTTTCATTAACTTCTCAAACCCATTTTTCGATGCTTTTGTCAAGTTCTTCAATGCTTCCTTCTCTATCTTCCCAATCCCATTTGTCTTCTCAGCCTCCAAAAACAAATCTTGCGGGTAGTCGTCAATCTTTTCCTGAAATATATAATTCCAAAAAATGCTTCCCTTTTAGAAAGAAAGATTATTCTTTTAAATGACCATCACTTGATCTGTACGTACTTACCAAATTTGCAAATTTCTCGTTGAAGGCTATTACATCTGCTAAAGATCTCACTGGTGAAGTCACTAGCTCTTTTAAATATGCATTCAGGGCTATCTTGAATTCTGCAAATAGTGCTATAACCTCACCAATAAACAGTGGCTGGATATCATCGTAGTTGGTGACTTCAAGATTGTCTATCAGAGTAGCACCATTTTTTCTTGTTTCCCACAAAATTTCAGAGTAGGTATATTAGATATAGATTTTAAAGCTAAATGAAAAAAATAAAAAATTAAAATTAAAATCAACAATACGTTAAAATGCTTACCTTAATATCATGAAATGCTTTTCAAACTTATTCAAAGTTTCAATATCATTATCAAATCCAAAGTAGGGATAAGCCCTCACTATTCCTAACCTCTTTCCCTTAAGTCCACCAGATTTCAGGTGCTTCAGATAACCACCCTCGGGAATATACTTTGAAGCTTTTTTAGTTGCAACTGCGTCATTTTTATCAAATCCCGCAATGGCATCAAGGACATACACAGCATCTGTTACTGTCCTACATATTGGTCTGTTTTTGTCAGACGCAAAGAGAGTTAGCAAAATCCAGCACAAAAGGATAAGTATGAATGAAGAAATTAATATATATTTAAGGCTTACCCAACTGTGTCTTGTCTAGGGGAAATTGGAATAACTCCTGCCCGGCTTGTGAGGCCTAAAGTGGGTTTAATCCCAACAACTGAGTTGGCACTTGAAGGACATAGGATTGATCCATCTGTTTCTGTACCAAGTGATACAGTAACCATGTTTGTTGCAACTGATATGGCTGATCCGGTGCTTGAACCACATGGATCAACCGTTGCTACATATGGGTTCTGCATAAATTAAACAACTCTTTCAATATAATACAAGTAAAATGCATATTTTGTTGTACTTAATTAATCAATTGAATTTTTAGAAACAACGGCGGTAGGAACTTACAACTGCTTGCTTAGCTCTGGCATTCCAACCACTAGGTGCATTGGAACTTCTGAAATGAGCCCACTCACTCAAGCTTGCTTTTCCGAGTATAATCGCACCTGATTCTCTCAACTTCTCTACTACACCAGCATCCCGAGGCACCACCGACTTCAGAAATGCGTAAGATCCTGCGGTGGTGTTAAGGTTATCTTTGGTTGCAATGTTATCTTTGACCAAAATAGGGATACCATGCAACCCAAAACGCGACTTGGGGGCATTAGCCTTTCGCTCTTCATCGGCTCTCTGAGCTTCATGAAGTGCATCTGGGTTAACTTCGATGACTGCTCTGTAGATAGGATTGAGTTTTTGTATCTCATGAATGT
Source organism: Cichorium intybus (assembly GCA_023525715.1). Classification (NCBI taxonomy): domain Eukaryota; kingdom Viridiplantae; phylum Streptophyta; class Magnoliopsida; order Asterales; family Asteraceae; genus Cichorium; species Cichorium intybus. Next base: position 15,428,921 of record CM042016.1, on the reverse strand, counting down.
AAAACTCTACTAAACTCTTGGACGTAAGTTTGTTCTGCTTAAAAGCGGTTTGGATCTCTGGGATGGTAGCCTCTCTTATGCTAAATTGAGAGCCTTCCTTGGCGTCACTGCTCTGAAGAAGGAGAATTAGCAGAAAAATCTGCGCTATCATCTTCAATGGTGGACGACTGAATAGTGAATGGTAATACAGTAGTGCTACTGCCCCACTAGCACTCATAGGAATACGTTGTAGGTGGCTGATGGGCAGGAATCTCCAGGTGGAGCACCTTTTCAGTAGACAATTCAATCCACACGTTTTCCTCGATGGAACAATATTTAATCCAACCAAACAATAGTGGTGGAAAATCAATACTTTTAGACTTTAGTTTGTGTTAATAGCTTAATTAGAAGGCAATCAAATAGAAAAAAATAATAATAATAATAATAAGTCAATCAACCAAAATAGAAACGCAACACTTTAGTCAAAAGAATGGTACTTACACGATATTATTCCACTATAATAAAAATAACGGTTACACGATGTTCCTTCTAGATAACTTATAAATATAATTCTTTTTGTTTTTTTATTTTTTTGAACGACAAATCTATCATACTCCTACTCCTAAACTACTCTTGCTCCACTTAGGGGTGAGGGGTGTATGTGTGGGTAAGGGTAGGGGTGGGAGGGTCATTGTTCTAGTACCATCTATGTCAAATGCTACTTCAAAATGGCTTGTTATGTTCTATTTCATTCAATACTATGTATCAAACGCTACCTAAGTGACAATATGCATGAATTAAGGATCATGTCTTGTAAGCCAATAGTCATACAACCCAAGATTTGATGTAGATACTCATCGGTATCCATCAACGATGGAAGCAGCGAGGTCATATAGTAAATACTAAGATATAAAGAAGAGGTTGCTGCCAATATGCGGTTGTGGATATAGGAATTCGAAGAACAATATTTGAATTTGGATATTTTGTGGATCGTGCAAAAGACACTTTTCGAAATCTGTAAATCGATCATATGTTTGGGGTTATACGAATTTAGATTGAGGGATAGCATACGGAAAATGATTATGAATTACAGGCTTAATTTGAGAGCATAATGGTTGAGATGTAAAATTCTATGGAAAGAGGTCCAAGGTTCGAACTTTGACTCACCCAAAATATTATTTCACGTAATGGGACTTAGGGCCAGTTTTAACCTAGACCTTTTGGATATTGTGGGGTTACCATATAATGAAAAAATGCAGCTAGAACCTAAAAAGAGCCTTAAAAAAATATGGGAGACTTAGTCTATATCCCATCACAGTACACCATATAGGAGGAGTTTGGCGACTTGGACAACCCTAACCATCACTATTGACCCACGTGGACAAAGTTAATTTTGTCGCACAACCCAGATAACTAATGTCATGTATCCCTACAAGCAACACTCAAGCATGGTTTTGGTGTTCGCAAATGGTTTTTCCATCGAATTAACTTAACACAACACTACACATCACCTTATGCAAAGAAATAGTAGAAAACCTACATAGTCTTTGCATTCTTAAGGATTTTAGAAGTCTAATTTACTAAGATTCGTGCTTTTGTAAGAGACTTTGAAAATTATTTTTGGTAAAATAAGATACAAAAGATGTTTAAGGACAGTATGTATCGGGGACCATTATATCCCTTCTTTGAAAATCATCAATTTCAAATACCATGGTTATTTTTTAAATTTTCAAATTGATGGATTATTTCGCAAAATCTTTTGAAAAAAATCAGTTTCAAGGGTGAACATCCCTTAACAATATTATATATGATTTTTTTTTCTATCGTAGACAAATTGGATCGAATTGTATGTTTGAAAGTTGGCCTAACTTGAAATTCACTCTCATCAGTATATCATACAATTTAGTAACAATTTAGTACATAATTAAATTATGTCCCCTTGAAATACTAATACCTTCTTTTTAGTTATTTAATATTTACTTTACTAAATTTATCCTCCTAATTACTTATTGTATCCTTGATTTGACTTTTTTTGTTCAAATGAGGAGGTGCTGATAGAGGTATATATACACAATGTGGTTATTACTGTAATGATTCCCATTAAGCCCATCATCTTTATACAAATAATAAATCCCTTTGAACCTTAGAGAAAAACAAAAGTCATCAACCATTCAAGATCTCAACTTTATGCCATTTTTTTCTTTAAATCATCATGGTTTAAAGAATTAACGTCATTAAAGGCCAACCCAAGAGTGAAAAGAATGACAGCCCAAGTTTTTACCAACGCCCAAACCTCAAGAGTGAAAGGACAGTGAAGGAATAGGTGCTGACAGTGCTCCGTAGAAGAAGAGACAAGTGTCAGAGAATAGTGAGGTGGAAGGAATGTTGACATACTTACTCTCTAGACGAAAATGATGACTTTGATGGGGATCTAGTTGTTCCATGGGAATGGGTCGCTAGAGGACTTGCAGTATTAACCATCAATGATTCTCCGGAGGGATTTGAAAGACATTATTTTAGATACATCTCAATTCCACACACTTATATGGATCAGTTGAAAGATTAAAACCTCTTATGGATTCAATTAAGACAATGAACTCCCTGATTTTTGTGTCTTGCATGGGTCTTAACCAGAGCCAATTTCGTCATCTTGGATCCAGATTGTCTGAAATGATTTTATTTACATGATAGGCTTTTCCTCTGGCAATGTGAATAGGGTCAAGAATTTAGAGAATAACGGAGAATCACTAATCCATGCATCTATTTTTCCCCAATTTGATACTTTTTTGGAGAAGTGATGGAAGATTCAGCCTAAGACCGGACAGTCCTCAACAATGCTTGCAATCCCTTTCCAAGAACCCGCAAGACCGCTTTTTAGGGTCATGTGATGAGCGGATATGTTAGTGGAATGAAGGGAGAGTATGACATCCGCGTACAGCGTGCCTACTTCAAATTTAAGTCTCCACATTATGCATTTTGTGCAAATTTCCTAATTTAAATACCATGTTACAAATTAAGAACGTGAATATAATTATGAATGTTTGTAAACGGTGTCTTATTTCATTATTTCATTATGAATAACATACAAGCTTTTATATACACACTAATCTTACGTTACAACTTACATGTTATCTTGCACCAAGACTAACTAACAAACCAACTCAATACTAACTAACTACCATAAATGACTAACTAACAAAATTAATAGACCAAGAGTAGTGATCACCACTCACCCTTTACTCCTTTCAGTGCCACATAGGCGCCACGTCACACTCTCCTTACTAACCCCCACTCTCTTAACTCTTGAAAATACGTACCCCTCACCACCGTTCACTTTTATAACATTAACTGTTTAACAAATATAAGTAATTAAACTTAAAACATGAGTAATAAGTTAAAAAACACTTCATGAATTAAAAAAAACTACAAACGAAAATAAAAAAATGACAATTAAAGCTACAAACGACTATTACAATAAGTAATTAACTATGATAGTCACTCCTCTGAGTCATATGAATCGACATTGGAACCTTCGTCGCCTGAATTCTCTTTCGCCTCGTCGTCCGTATACTCATTGGATTCGTTGACACTTCGTTTTTATTTCTTCTTTTTATAATTTATTTAGCACGTTTTATTTCATTTTTAGTATAAATCGCATGCATATTTTCTATTTTTTTTATATCATTCGGGGATACTTTCTAGTCTTTTATGTTTAAATGCAGTTATTATTGAAGACTAGCGGGAGCGGGATGAGCCAAACGAGAGATTATAGCGGACGGAGCGGGATTATATTTTGAGGCGCGAAATTTTCGGAAACTCCGATCTTTTAGCGGGCTTGGACTTGAAGCAAACATTTGGACCGAGAATGAAGATTTGGGCTCATTTGGGTTTACTTAGCCCAAATAGGGGTTAAATTGGGCCAAAAACCGAGTATTTCCCAAAGAAGAAAGGAGACAAAGCACCTTTTTACGAATTGGACTGGATCAGGCCCAAACTGGGCCTTTTATGTTGTCACGCGACCTGTGTGAATTTTTGCACTAGCTTGCGCGACCCGTGCAAATGGTGCAAAGGGTCATTTTTGTCATTTCAAGTGTGGGTCTGCTATATGGGGCATAGGGGCAAGGGTTTTCTCACTTCTTCAACATCAGAACTTCAGAGAAAACGTGGGAGAAGCACTTGGAAGCCTTGGAGAAGTTCTTGGAGCCATTTTTCTACATCTTATTTCACTTGGATTTGTAGCTTTGATACACTTGTGTTGGCTACATTTCTTCATACTTTGATGCTTGTTGTTCTAGCCATGCTTGGCTAGAACTTTTATTTTCAATATTGGGTGTTAATCTTTGAGCAACTAGAACATCTTGAATGGTTTTATGAGTTGAAGTTCATCCATGAATGAAATCTTTGTTTGAAACTCTATGATTGTTCTTGTGTTTATTTCCATGGTTTAAATGCTTGAATGATTATTGTTAATTACTTCCTTAATTACGTAATTGATTTTAGAAGTAATTTGGTAACAAATGGTTTTTATGGATGCTTATTATCTCATAAATAATCATAATATTTTATTCTCTAAAAATTAAAGTGCAAGCTTTTGTAACTTTTGTTTAGGATTGGTGACTCTTGGAACTTAATGCTAATCAACTTATTTGAACCAAATGCTTATTTGAGTCATGATTTTGATTAAGACAGATATTAAGAGCTTTTCTAATGTCTTTATGAATTAAGAGGGTCTAAATGACTCAAGCTTTTAAGTTGTTATAGCCAATGTGGTTGAATTAAGACATTGCACCATAAACCATGATGATAAATGAACTAGTTGTGCTTAGAATATAATCCCAATATTGATCTTTTACCCATTATTGAATTTCACTCTCTTAAGTCACTTATTTTTATTGAAATCATTTCGCCAAAATTTGTTACTTATTATTGTTTTTACTTTCAACTAAAACAAACAAAACCCCCTCCTTTTATTTTATTTTGTTTAAAAATATACCTTGTTTGAATTGATCACATTGTTTTACAAATTGAACCAATCTCCGTGGACTATTTTGTGTTAGAGAATTAGGGTTTATTTTTGTTGGCCTCGACAACCACCATTCGTCATGTACCAACTCGAACAACTCTTACTCCGAAATTCTGACATTGTGTATATCATTTCTGTATACATGTTCCACCAACTCAACTTGAAGGTTATGATGGATATCTCGATTACGTACTTTCATTTCTATTTGGTAGATCTTGTGGCGTTTCAATATCTAGTGGTTTAATGGGTGGCAAAATTTCCTTTTCATCGTAGCGGCATATCGTTTTTCTTTCTTCCTCTAAATCATATTATGTAATATGATGCATGCGTGAATTATGCTTTGTATTATTCTAGTGTCCCACGAACGTTCCAAATTTTTAATTATTTGTCAACGTCTCTTGAGGACACAAAATGCTCGTTTGATATCATTCGTAGCTCCTTATTGGGCTGCCTTAAACTTCAATTTTCTATCGTCATCCGACTGCGACCATGATTTGACAAATTTAGAATACTCAGCATATATCTCATTTATAAGATAATACCCTCGCTTGTATGGTACTTCCTTCCCCACAAACGATACCTTATAAGTCGTCCCTTGCAAAATATTGTTGAATACCATCGACTGATAAAGCGCACATTGATGTCATTGTTGGAACCCGAGACACCAAAAAAATGTATGCCAAACCCAAATATCGTATAATGTCACATCTTCTAAAATTATTGTCGGCTCTTCATGATCACCTTGCATAAACTGATCGTGTCATGCATTTGGGCACATTGCCTACAGCCAATGCATACAATCAGTGTTACGTAACATTCCTGGAAAGTCATGCTTGTTTTCATGTGTCGTATACAACGGTGGGTGTCCCTAATACTATGCTTACGTAAATATTTTTTATCGTAAACCAAGATAATAGCTTTAGCAAACTTGTAAAGTGTCTCCCGTGTCGTCTACTGAGACATCCTTAGGTGCTCATCTCACGCTTCACCTCTCAAACCGAATGCTAGCTAGCGAATTGGTGTTGTGCATTTTTGTATAGGGGAAAAGCCCTTGACACCTCTTGCGTCCCACTACCGATCGAAATAATAGAACCGGACTTCAAATCGTCAACGATGCGTAGGAATAGTTGTTTGCTCATTTGGAACCTTCATTGAAACGTTACAACGTACACAACATCATCGGCGAAATAGTCTTAAATTAGGTGATTGTGACCAGCTTCACATCGTCTCCGTAAAGGACCACTTCTTGTCCTTGCACGTGAATTTCCGGCTTCATTTTTTGAATGCTCGATGACACCTTGTATCAAACATCATATTATTTACCATATCCATATTCGAGGACATAGAAGAGGACGATGATCATGACATTGTGAGATTGAATTTGAGAATAATTGTATAATAGTGTATGTATTTGAGTCATGGTTTAAAGGATTGAGTTAGAATGATATTTATAGGGTAAAAGGTTTGAATTTTAAAATTAAAAAAAATATATATCATCCAACTTCAAAAGAACGACCATATATTTCTAAGACACTAAGATGTATGTACGGTGTATAAACCCTTCATGGGGTGAGTGAACCGCGTAACCTGATCCTCTTGGTCTTACAAATAAGACACCACCATGTAGTTGCATCCGATCCTCTTAGGGGGAGTTTGGATTGTTGGATTTTTTATAGGATTTGGAATGTGTCTACGGATTTGGATGTAGATGGATTCAAATGCTTTTGTGCGTTTGGTTGGTAAAATTTTAAAGCATTTTAAAATCCATTCTTTTCACAATCATGTTTGGTATGTACAGGATTTGGAATGTTTCAATGCCAAATGACATAAATACCCTTTTTAGTTTTCCTAAAAAACACTATTTAAAACCATTTTAAAACAAAAACAATCAATAATCATAATTATTTATACGTTACATAAAATAGCTAAATAAAAAGTTTCATAAAATAATAAAGAACGTTACTAATAACCAAACTTCTAATAATGTTTCATACTTAATTTAATTCTCAAATAGTTTCACTCTTCCAAAACCCGATTCTTAACATTATGAGCAATAATGTGAAGAAACATTGCAACTTGTTCGTCAATGTTCATAAATCTAGTTGCTTTTAACCCTCCAAATGTTTCAAGCATTTCACAAAACTTTCTAAAACACATACGGGTCATCCTAATTTGAGATATAGACATAATGTCACTCTCACGAATATACCTATGTAATATAAAGTCTCGGTTGATATTTGGCGAAGAGTGTCTAATTCGTAAATGATCCCTTTGCTTTTTGTTCATCATCATCCATAATGATAAAACAAAGAATACAATTACTACTTGCAACCATTCCAACCACTCTTGTCTTCTTTGCCTACGTGAACGTGTTGTTAAACTTAATCGGGCCATTTGCTGCATAATAAGTAGCATCGATTGCAATGAGACGAAGTTGAATAATATTGAATTATATATATATATATATATATATATATATATATATATATATATATATATATATATATATATATATATATAAAACAAAGAATACAATTACTACTTGCAACCATTCCAACCACTCTTGTCTTCTTTGCCTACGTGAACGTGTTGTTAAACTTAATCGGGCCATTTGCTGCATAATAAGTAGCATCGATTGCAATGAGACGAAGTTGAATAATATTGAATTATATATATATATATATATATATATATATATATATATATATATATATATATATATATATATATATATATATATATATATATATATATATATATATATATATATATATATATATATATATATAGACTAAATATCAAATGGGAACCAATATTTTCCTAGGAACCGTAGGAACTTTTTTACTGAAAATTTTTTTTCAAAAAAAAGACATAATACACCTAATCGCATATATTTAAGACCTTTTGTAAAAAAAATTGAAAAAATAATATATATACACGAAATGTGCACATATGCACGAAACATGATCATATACACATGTGCGAAAAAATGCATATATGCACATTTCGTGTATACATATTATTTTTCAAATTTTTTTTGATAAAAAGTCTTAAATATAAGCAACTAGATGTATTATGTCATTTTTTTTGAAAAAAAAATTTCAGTCAAAAAGTTCCTACGGTTCCTAGGAAAATATTGGTTTTTCCTTGAAACGGACTCTATATATATATATATATATATATATATATATATATATATATATATATATATATATATATATATATATATATATATATATATATATATATATATATATATATATATATATATATATACTACATTAAAAAGGAAAAATGGTTTCTAAAAATAGAAACTCTTAAAATTAAGAGGTCTAATTGATTATGCATAGTGTACAATGCTATTAGGCATTATTCGTGAACCAGTCAACCGATATTGCATAACCATCCAATTTCAACATTTTAAATTTCAAAAAGTAAATCAAACAAACAATATACGCATATAATGGAACAGATGAGAAATGCGTGAAAATATTATCCCTTCTATTCAGGAAATATCAATCGAAAATAAGTATTCCGGAATATATTAAAATTTGAAATTTTCATGATCTTATCATCTTTCTATAGTTTGTGCATGCAATACTTTAAATAATCACAGTAAGCTTCTAAAAACGACTTACAAATCAATCAAGCAAAAGGTACTTTCACGTATTCCGATTTTGTTTCTTCTTCTATTTCATTTTTTCGTTTTCATCTTACACTAATGTTACTACACGTTTGTTTCTTCTTGTTACCTCTATTTTCTGTAACATGTAACACACAAACACATGTCTTTGAGTTGATATACACAACTACACAGATCAAAACCCTAACCCTATTAGAATTCTATTTTCTCTGCAGCCGGCATCCACTGTAACACCATGACAGGTTCACGGCTACACAATGTTTGAAGACCTGTAAACCTCCTACGACAATATTACGGCCACCGTCTTCTATCCCAAAAGTCTTCTGATCGTCGCCATTTACAGGTTCTATCTCTCTTACCATCGTCCCTCTTTGCAGACCATCTTCTTCTCGATAGCAGATCCTCTTTTTCTCCTGCATCGTATCTCCCTCACAGTCGGAACTGTCGACTATTGGCTCCTGAGTATCTTCATTACCGTAAAGCTACTGATAAACAGATGCTTACAGCTACGGTGTGGTGGTGATGGAGGTTTGCTGTGGGCGGAGGCCGATTGAGAAAGAATCTGATGGTGAAAATACGTTGACTTCTTCAACTCTGCCGTGAATAACGTCTTTGGCACAACCGTCATCGCCATATCCATTGCGGATTTCGCTTCTGCAACCACGACGTTCTGTTTTGTCATTTTTTTATAATTCTGAAACGATTAATTAACCTCTGATTTCTTCTTCGTTCAAAGCAAAAACCAAAACTAAGACTGGGTTCTCCGTTCAAAGCAACAACCAAAACTGGGTTCAAAGCAAAATTGATATGTTGGGTGATGATTTTTCGAATCTTATTCTTAATGACATGCAAATTCTTGTCTTACTGCAAAATCCTATGGTTTATTTTCTTATGCTAGGTTCTGACCTTTTTTATCAAACTCAAAGTTGATCTTTTGAATATTTTTAGAGGCGGGTGAAAGTGGAGTCAAATGAATAAGAAAGGGTTTCACCATAGTTGGTTACTCAATAGTTAGTGGGATGAGGTTGTAGCTCTGGTGGTGACTGCTGCTATGATATGGTATGGGTATGGTGGCTGGCGACTAATTAGGTGGATGGTGAGCTTTATTTTAATACATTTCTCAACCTGGTGTAATTTGGATTCTTTATATTCTATCTAAACTATAAATGTGTTTAATCTAGATTCATGTAAAAAGCCATATATGTCTAAGTAAGATTTTTCTTATCTTTAAAATTCCCATTCTAGAACTTTCATTTCTTAACCTGGTGTAATTAGATGGTGAGATTATTTTCAGACAATCTCTTATACTCTTTAACTGGTTCAAACTTGTAGACCTCCTCAAAAGATGATGGAGGTAAAAACATTTCCTCTTTGTCTAAATGTAGCCACTGTTTCATAACATTTTGTATTGTGGATAGGTTATGTTGTTGGTAGAAGAATCGATACCACATGAGTACATGTTTAGATGTTACAATCAAATTTCCAATTGTTAACATTTGTTACTCAAGAAGGACATAAGAGAATGATTGACATGTGGAAACAAAGTGGATTTTATTTGTTATGTAAATTCATTGGTCTAATGCAGAAAATAGAATCTGCTTTCATTTGCTTATTTATTATACCATCCAACTTTGATTTTGTTTAATTCCAACATTGTAATTTTAGTATTTTCCTTAGTAAGGTAGGCACGTTGAACTAAATGTGACAATTTTATTTCATTAAGTGGGGATAATCGGGTGTGTTTGGGTGGTGTTCGTTCTTTCGGTAGGTACATATAAAGTCATTGATAAATGTGTAGTTTGAGGTTGGTATTTTTTTGCATGGTATACTCTACGCATCAGTTGGTGCTCAGAAATATGTTGAACACATTTTCTTTTCTTTCTTATTCTGTTGGCCCTTTCTTGGTTTCTCCCTTCCTAGCTTCTGCCGTAGTATTTTCTTTTCTTTCTTATATTATTGCCAGTTACCTCTTGGCAGTTTTTATGATAATAAAATTGTCATTCTTCTGAAAAACTTATTAAAAAGACGAAGTAATCATTTGTCTCCTCTTTCCATATATACTATATTTAATCCTCTGATAGTTAACTAAAGCATCCATTTCTTACATGTGTCATATGTAAGTTCATACTATTAATAACAAATTAGTGATGTAGATGAAGACATGGATCTCGATTACTTTTGCCATCATCATAAAGAGCAATGTGGATCAGATCCGTTCTAGAACCGGACGGAACGTACTCCAAACAAAATAAACTAAAACCGAAAAATGGAAATCTAAAGAATTGAGAACCAAATCGATTAACGTATCCAATTACGAACAAACTTCTTATCCAAAAGCATGTATCCAAAATAATTATTCTAAGAAACACAACTATTCAAAACCCCCCCCCCCCCCATTAGTGCCCCGCCGCATTGCGCGGGTACACCACTAGTATATATATATATATATATATATATATATATATATATATATATATATATATATATATATATATATATATATATATATATATATACCGCAGAGAGACATATGAAGATAGGTTTACTTTTAAGAACTGAAAAGGTCACACTACCCACCGCCCCTAGCCCCCTACATATTCTTTACCGGCATGCTGAGAAGAACGGCGAGAGAGAAGAAAAGAAAGGTGCTGGTTCGCCTGAGTTCACAAAGGTGAAGGAAGAAGAATGTCAATAGAGGTGAGAAGAGTGGTTTTGGTTCAATTTTCTAGTGCGACAGAGAAATTTGATCTCTTTTATGAGATCTGCAAGAGAGAAAACAGAATTTGGGGATAGGGGAGGTTATCCAATGACCCACGAAGTCGGAGTTGAAGAATCGGAGTGGAACGGGAACAACATGCGTCGTCGCTCTTTTTTAGTATATTCCATTTTCATGTTTTGTTTAATTCAAATCCATTTCTACAGAGACAGAAAACGACGTCTGGAAGAAGCAAATGAGGCAAAGGATTAGGAAAGGGAGGAGTAAAGTGCATCAAAAAGTTCTTCGGGATAACATCTATAAATTGAAACCTAAACAATTTACTTCAAGCAGTGTCTTTATTCATTTTCGACTTTCTTTAATTCATCAAAGAAACGTGGTAAGAGTTGTAGTGTAAAGTAATTTCAGTTGGTTTGTAGTTGTAGGTTAAAGTAATTGTAAATATATGTGGAGCCCAATAGTGTCTCTTCAAAAGAGCCCTTGTGGAGAGAGGGGAGACTCCAACATATATACAAACTTATAGGACTGTGTCGCACCAATGTGGGATACACTAACACTCCCCCTCAGAGACGTAGGCTCGATAAGGTTACAGGGTGTGGGACACTGGCTCTGATACCATGTAAATATATGTGGAGACCAAGAATGTCTCTCCAAAAGAGCCCTTGTGGAGAGAGGGGAGACTCCAACATATATACAAACTTATAGGACCGTGTCGCACCAATGTGGGATACACTAACAACATATATTTACAAACTTATAGGACCATGTCGCAACAATGTGGGATACACTAACAGTAATTCAGATGGTTTGATATTTTGTTTAATTTGGAAAAGAACATCATTAAAGAAGCCAAGTAATAACTGAAGCTAGAACCACAAAGTTCACAGGTAGGATCTGTATAAAAGAGATAGATAATGGGACATACCTGCTTATTAATGGATGAAGAAGCCTTTGCAGTCCGTAAGAGAGAGGGGCTCGAGCAAAGCAGTCGCCGGTTGAAGTATGGGGAAAGAAAAATGTTGTAAACCATAGGGAACGGGATACATGTATATATAGTTTACAGCAAGATTGAGGGCAATAAAGTGAATTTTTTTTTTGATATCATCTATAACAGATTCAGATTTCAGAAATCTAGGGGTGAGTTAGGTTTTTTTTAGTGATACGAGGATAGCATTATCTATTACTAACGGAATTTTTAGTTCTTGTATTTGTTTTAACCAAGAGAGGTTCTATATCCAGGGCCGGTGGGGAGATTTTGGAGGCCCTGTACAATTTGTTAAATTTAGGCCCAAAACTTGCAAATTCGATAAGATACACAAATTTTTAAATGTAATGTTTATTTAATATGGTAAATATACTTATCGGACAAACTTTAATTCAAAATGTAAAATAAAAAATCCACTTGTTCTACTTGAATAACGCTATTCTTCTAGTATTTTTTGAGATAAACTTTTCAATTACATCTTGATAATAAATGTTATCCAATAGGTTGTTCTCAATAGCCATCAGCGCCAATCCATTAAGTCTTTCTTGTGTCATGGTAGATCGTAAGACTTCAATAACTTCAACTTGGAAAAACTTCTTTCTGCAGATGCAACAGTAATAGGAATGGTTAATAAAATTCTATATGCTATAGTTGTATTAGGAAAACAACCAACTCTTTTTAAAAATTTTAAAATATCAAAAGCTGTCATCTTTTCCTTTGGCAAAATATTTAAGAGTAATTTTAACTCAATATATAAGTCATTTTCATCAATATCCGATTGTTCATCTTTCTTAAGTGAAGTTTCAAGAGACATACAACAAGCCTTTAAGCTTATATCATCTAGTGAACGCAATTTTTCAGAATTAAGCAAGAAACCAAACATATCATCGTATTCTTTATATTGTTCAAATCTTGTAGTGAGAGAAGTAATTGCTTGATCAACAATATATAAAAATATTTAACTCTAAAAGATTCTTGTCCAGATTGTGAAACACTAGAAGATGTATCATTTGAAATCTCATCAAAATGTCTCTTTCTTATAATTTGACGTCTTTGTGGAAATATTGGATCAATGTTCATTTCAATTGCTATTTCTTTTGCACTTTGTAATGCATTTAGAAAACCATTTTCTCTATATTCCTTAAAAAAAGAAATTAAGCCATTTATTTTTTCCATAGCAACATCGATAAGCATATCTTTTGATTGTAATTGTTTGCTAACTAAATTAACCGTATATAAAATTTCGTACCAAATAACTAGTGCCATTATAAATTCAAAGTCACCAAGTTCATTTTGTGCTAAAGATTTAGCTTCACTTCTTATTTTTGGATCATTATCATTTTCAGCTACTTGAAGTAAAGCTTCTTGTACATCTAAAATTTGAAATATTATAGCTTTAACACTATCGACACGACTCTCCCAACGAGTGGATGACAAAGATTTAAGAGTTAATCCTTTCACATTATTTTTTAAAATATCCCATCTCTTAGTGGAATTTGCAAATATTGTATAAATACGTTGTATAGTTCCAAAAAAATCTTTTGCTTTACCACACGTATTAGCAATGGAATACGGAATACATAAACGACTTCGAGAGATCGAGAGACGAGAAAGAACCGTTAGTCATAATTATTCGGTAATGAACGAAAAAGGAGACGATTCAGATTTCCTTTTTTGTTTTGACTTTGGATTCCAAATTTCCCACTCCTGATTTCGTTTCACGTAATAGCTTGCGAGTTGCCGCTTGGCTGAAATCAGAACACGTTAAGCATAAAAAACCTAATGTATCTTATTTTTTGATTGGGCCTAATCCTATACAAAGACCTTAAAATTTTTTGGGCCCCATAAACTGGTGGGCCCTGTTCCTAAGCACCTCTTGAACATGGATATATCCGGCCCTGTCTATATCCTCCTAAAAAATCTTCCTAATTATCTTCCTACTTACAAGATTAAGACAAGTGTCAAAATCAAGAGAAGAAATTAAGAGAGATAATTAATGGATTCCACATGTCATAATTTAGTGGTTAGGATGATGAATTAGGAGGATAAATTAGGAACAAATAAAATTTTCCTTTAACCAAACAATGTATTTTGTTGTATTTCAAATTCAAAAACCCTTGAAAACCTTCTAATTACTCCAAACCAAACACCCCCTTAGTCTTACATCAATACTCGACATAAATATTTTGAATAATGACAAATGAGTAAGTAAATTATTTTATACTCTTTCATTCCAAATAACAACGAGTGTGACTATAAGACAAAATATTTTATACGCTCTTTGTTGTTTATAAACAATAGATGAACTAACCAGCAAATATACTTTATACATTCATTATTCATAAAGAAATTCAAAAAATACAAATGTATGTGAAAAAATCATCACATGTTATTTCAGATCTAAAAATTATGTATCATTGCTAAACAATAACCGTTAGCAGATATACTTTATACATTCATTAGCCACACATGTATTTACATAACTATTTTCAAATATAAGATATATGTATACACAGTAATTCGTCGAAGAAAACATGTATTGAATTGTGTGTTCGAACGTTGCTCCACCTGGAGATTCCCTCCATCAAAGGGCCATGACCAGTGTCCGTACACATATGCTTTAAATTTCCCAAATTAGGCGCCATGAAAGAAAAGAGTCCACTTTTGAAGATCTCAATGATCACGCAGATTCTTTTTCTAGTTCTCCTGCTTCAGAGCATTGGCGCCATTGAAAGCTCTGAATCTACCATAAAAGAAGCCACCATCCAAGAGATTCAAACAGCTTTCAAGCATAACAAACTTACGTCCAAGGATCTAGTTCAGTTTTACATCGAGGAAATACGAAAACTCAATCCCATCTACAGAGCAGTCATCGAAGTGAACCCAGATGAAGTTCATGAAGCTGAGAAAGCTGATGAAGAGCGAAAGGCTGATTCCCCCAAGTCACGTTTTAGCTTGCATGGTATCCCTGTTTTGGTTAAGGATAACATTGCAACCAAAGATAAGCTTAACACCACCGCAGGATCTTACGCACTTCTTAAGTCGGTGGTGCCTCGGGATGCTGGCGTGGTGAAGAAGTTGAGAGAATCAGGTGCAATCATACTCGGAAAAGCAAGCTTGAGTGAGTGGGCTTTTTTCAGAAGCTCCACCGCACCCAGTGGTTGGAATGCAAGAACTAAACAAGCAATTGTAAGTTCCCACTTTCATTGAGATTCAACAAATTAACTTGATTCATCATCAGTACCTATGACTATTACATTGTTTTACTTCACACATGATAACGTCTTGCTAGTTGCTACCAAAACATTAACGCACGCCAGGTGTTTGTATAAATGTGTCTCTGAAAGAGTGTTGAATTTGTGCAGAATCCATATGTAGCAACTCATGATCCATGTGGTTCAAGCACCGGATCAGCTATAGCAGTTGCAACAAGCATGGTTACTGTATCACTTGGTACAGAAACCGATGGATCAATCCTATGTCCTTCATGTGCCAACTCAGTTGTTGGAATCAAACCCACTTTAGGCCTCACAAGTCGGGCTGGAGTCATTCCAATTTCCCCTAGACAAGACACAGTCGGGTAAGCCTAAAAGATCCGTTAATTATTTCCTGGTGATCTTTTTAACACTTTTTGTCCCTCTTTGTAGACCAATATGTAGGACTGTAACAGATGCTGTGTATGTTCTTGATGCCATTGTTGGTTTTGACAAAAATGATGCAGTTGCAACCAAAAAAGCTTCAAAGTATATTCCCAATGGTGGTTATTTAAAGCATCTAAAACGTGGTGGACTTAAAGGAAAGAGGTTAGGGATTGTGAGGGCTTATCCTGATTTCGGATTTGGTAATGATACTCAAATTTTGAATAAGTTCAAGAAACATTTCATGATATTACGGTACGCATTTTAATTATCTTTTGTTTTCTTTAATCCTTTAAAATACACATCTAATCTAACATTCTTATTTTGCAATTTCTTTAAAACAAGACAAAGTGGTGCTATTCTAATAGACAATCTTGAAGTCACCAACTACAATGATATAATACCAATGTTCATTGGTGAATATATAGCACTATTTGCAGAATTCAAGATTTCCTTGAATGCATATTTAAAAGAGCTAGTGGCTTCACCTGTAAGATCTTTAACAGAGGTGATAGCCTTCAACAAGAAATATTCAAATGTGGTAAGTACATATCATGTGATGGTCATTTACTCATTTAATAGAAGAATCTTTCTTTCTAAAAGGGAATCATTTTTTTGAATTATATTTCAGGAAAAGATTAAAGATTACCCGCAAGATTTGTTTTTGGAAGCTGAGAAGACGAATGGGATTGGGAAGATAGAGAAGGAAGCATTGATGAACATGACAAAAGCATCAAAAATGGGTTTGAGAAGTTGATGAAAGAAAACAAATTGGATGCAGTTGTAACACCGTATTCATATGGTTCTAGGGTTCTTGCAATTGGAGGGTATCCTGGAATTAGTGTTCCGGGTGGGTATGATGAAAATGGAGCTCCATATGGTATTTGTTTTGGAGGGTTAAAGGGTTCAGAGCCGACATTGATAGAGATTGCTTATGGGTTTGAACAAGCTTCTAAGTTTAGAAAGCCGCCTCCAATCAAGGAACAATTGTGATCGACATATTTGTTGTTCTTTTCTAAGTTTGGCCTTTAATTTGTTTTGATAATTGTGTGATTTGTTTTATTATTTGAATCGGTAGTTGAAGCTAGGTAGTTGTTAACACCAGAAAAACCATCTAGATTATTTGTACTTCATGTCATTGTTGGATGAGCTTTGCTTAGTGGTTTAATTTTTTATAAAGAATGGTAAGCATCGGTTGTGGTATACAATAAGTTGGGCTCCGCTTTTATGGGTTAGTTTATTGATATGTATTCATATATACTCGGTTTTTTCTTAAGTGATAAGTTTATTACTACATTTTTACATATGAGATGAAGTATTCGTAAAAAGGAATGAGTGGGTGTTTAATGTATTTCAGTATAATAAGTGATCCAGAAAATATATGAAAAAAGGTTGAGCATATTTTTGCAAGATGGTGTTAATGATAATATAATGTGTGGCCCGTAAAAGATATGTAAAAAGGGTTGAACATATTTTTGTAATATGGTGTTAAATGTTAATATTTTTCAGTATAATGAGTGATCCAGAAAAGATATGCAAAAAGAGTTGAGTGTATTTTGTAAGATGGTGTTAATGTTAATATAATGAGTGACCCGTAAAAGATATGCAAAACAGATTGAACATATTTTTGTAAGGTGGTGTTAAATGTTAATATTTTTCAGTATAATGAGTGATCTGGAAAAGATATGCAAAAAGAGTTGAGCATAGTTTTGTAAAATGGTGTTTAGTGTGAATGTATTTCAGTATAATGAGTGGTCCGGTGGTGTTAAATGTTAATATATTTCAGTATAATGAGTGATCCGTAAAAGATATGCAAAAAGGTTGAGCATATTTTTGTAAGATGGTCTTAAATGTTAATATATTTGAGTATAACGAGTGATCCGGAAAAGATACGCAAAAAGGTTGAGCATATTTTTTGTAAGATGGTGTTATACGTAATGATGGTACGGAGTACATGCTTTTCATATATAATCAAAGTATACATCGACTGATTTTATATAAGTTACTTTAAAAATGTAGCGTATATGTTATTTTTTGATTTGTTAAACATGACAACCTAAAAAAAATTCGAAAAATAAGTTATTATATCAGTTAAGTTATCTGTGGTGCACCAAACACAACCTTAGACTAACATTTTAGCGAGCCTACGATGATGTATGCGACTTGTGTGGCTAATTGTGAGTCGACTTGTACAAAAATGATTGTTTCATACAGACTGTCAGATCGATGTGGTCTTTAAAGTTGAAATTAAAGCACAACCCATTATTAAAATGCTTACCTTAATATCATGAAATGTTTCTTGAACCTATTCAAAATTTCAGTATCATTACCAAATCCGAAATTAGGATAAGCCCTCACTATCCCTAACCTCTTTCCTTTAAGTCCACCAGATTTTAGATGCTTTAAATAACCACCAAGGGGAATATAGTTTGAAGCTTTTTTGGTTGCAAATGCATCATTTTTGTCAAATCCAACAATGGCATCAAGGACATACACATCATCTGTTAGAGTTCTACATATTGGTCTACAAAGAGGGACAAAAAGAGTTAGAAAGATCACAAGGAAATAATTAATGGATGTTTTAGGCTTACCCAACTGTGTCTTGTCTAGGGGAAACTGGAATAACTCCTGCACGACTTGTGAGGCCTAAAGTTGGTTTGATTCCAACAGGCAACAACTGAGTTGGAACTTGAAGGACATAGGATTGATCCATCTGTTTCTGTACCAAGTGATACAGTAACCATGTTTGTTGCAACAGATATGGCTGATCCGGTGCTTGAACCACATGGATCAACAGTTCCTACATATGGATTCTGCACAAATTCAAGACACGTTCAAAGACGCATATACACAAACACCTGGCGTGCTTTAAAGTTTTTGTAGCGGGAGAATCTCATATATGCAGTATAACAATCGAATAAACATAATTACTAAAGTAGAATCAACTTAATTTATTGAATTTCGAAAAATAATGAAGGTGGGAATTACTTACAACTGTTTGTTTAGTTCTATGGTTCCAACCATTAGGAGCTATGGAACTTCTGAAATGATCCACTCACTCATCCTAGCTTTTCCAAGTATAATTGCCCCTGATTCTCTCAACTTCTTTACTACACCAGCATCTCGAGTAATGTGCACATTCATTATTTTTCGAAATTCAATAAATTAAGTTGATTCTACTTTAGTAATTATGTTTATTCGATTGTTATACTGCATATATGAGATTCTCCAGCTATAAAAACATTAAAAAATGTCGTTAGTGTTATCATTGAGATCTTTAACTTTTTTTGTACACGTATTACCAATAAACTATAATCGTTGTATACGTATAAACATTAAAGTTTACTATTTGTTCAAAAAATGTCATTGGCGTTACCAAAAGTATACGTTACCGGCCAATGGTATTTTTTGAACAAATGATAAACTTTAATAGTCATATGTGTACAATGACTATAGTTTGTTGGTAATATGTGTACACAAAAAACTTCAATGGTATTTTTTGAACAATTCTGATACTTCGTTACCCTTATAAGTCATTTTCCCATAATGTAATGACAAATGACTAAAAAAGTTTTAGTTGTGCGTATTTAAAGGGAACAAGGGGTGTATTTTACTCAATAAATACTTCTCGATAAAAAAGAGTTTTTAAAAAAATAAAACAATGTTTGAATTAACTTTCTTAAAAAAAATGATGTTTTTGTTACAATAAGGCATAATAAGATTTAACAAGGATGATTTACTTATTACTTATGTATTTTTACCTATTTAGTTATGTTGAAAAGAAGTTTTAAAATAGCTTATTGAGTTACTACATTTGTCAAACATACTTATTGATTTTTTTAACTTTTTGAAAAATCAATAAGTTAATAAGGAGTTTTTATAAGCAATTTCAAACATGTCGTAAGTTTATTATCAAATATTTAATATTAATAATGACGTGTTTGAGATTGCTTATTTGACTCTATAAACACTTTTTGATATAAGTGCTTGTTAGCATATATAATGATAAATAAAAGCTTTGAAAAAAGTGGTTGAATTTGTTTATTTGCTTATGAATCCTATAGTGATACAATCCTACATGATAACTACCTTGAACGCATTGTTTTGTGTGTGATCAATGGTATAGACTATAGAGAATAAACTTTTACGGGGATCTTAGCCTTTAAAAATTAAGTTTTCAATAAATAAAATGGTTATTAATTTATAGAATAAAAAAATTCTAAACTTGAACTCTTAAATTCTTTTATAGATGGTCGAAACATCCATAAACAAATTTTCAATTTGTTCTAACTAGATAAGGACAATCTCAACAACTCTAACTTTATTAATTGAAATCATAACTTGAGGATCATACTGAAGAACGAGAGTAAGTAATATGTCACTGAAAACTCCCTCCCTAAGGCACCATCTAATGACTTATCTACTACGATTTGAAATGTTTGGAATAGGATGTTTGATGAGTAGAATGAAGTATTATGCATCTTACTTGGAAGCAGAATCACAAACCTTCATAGAATGATCTGGAGAACTATGATCCTTGAAATGCCTCATGAGCTGAAGAAAATGTTTTAACAGCAAACAAAGCAAGAATTGATCAAAACTGTTTGATGATTCCGGGCCTGTAAAATATAAGACGATTAGTCAGTTGATAGTTACACTTTGAAGAAGAAATCTATATTGACCGATTAGAGTATCTAGGACTGTTTAGAAGAATATTCCTACATTTGTTACATTGTATATGATTAGGGAATGACATGTAAAGAAAAACTTGCACGACAATAGAAGGGGCTGTAACACTTGCAATTTGGGGCTAGGAGTTTTAACCCTCAAGTGAAACTTTCATCACATAAAGTATACTTAAAATTGAACTAGATAATAGTAATTAATTTAAAAATTCAAATTTTAAATAATTTAAAGTAATTAAATTGAAATCTAATGAATATTTAAGTTAGAAGTTAAGTCAAAAGCTTTTGAGATTAGGAGTTAACTTTTCAACATTGAGAGTTAAGGTATGACTTTTGGCCTGATCTATTTAACTAAGTTTTGATTGTAAGTATGATAACTTTGTAGGGTTAGATTAGAAGTTATAAGACTAGCAACATTAACTAGAAAGTCATCTTCGAGTTGACTAAAAATTAGAATGTTTAAGGGACAATATGTTAAATACGGAAGTTAAGGTACGATATTTTACTTAATTTACTTAGATATGTTTTGGACCTGAATTGTCAAAATAACGAATTTATAGTCTTAAATAAAGAGTTAATATGTTTGAAATGTTATGTAGGTGTCATTTTGGAATGAACTATAAATTAGAAAGATGAGGGGTTTATCTTGCCAATCGAAGAAATTTTAGAGCTAAATCCCCAAAACTCTTTCAATCCTTTCATTATAAATATGGGTATATAGATATGGAGTGATATGATTTTGATAGGATTTAGGAGTTTGGAAGAAAATTTGAAGTCCACTTGATTTTAAGTCAAAATTTTCAATAGAATTTCCTAAAAGTAGCAGATTCTACCTTATCGTTATGACTCAAGCTTTTTATTCTTATAAATCTCTCTAAATCTGAATTTCTAGATGATTTTTTAGATTAATTCGACGATTAGTGTAGAATTTCATGTTTATGTCACTAACCTGCTAAAGCGAGTTCAGCTCCATGGTTGAATATGTATTGATGAAGATTTAATGGTGTTTCCACACCCTAGTTTGGATGTTATAAAGTCCAAATCATTATGTTGAAATCACTAATCAAGTCAAATTTAAATTTACGTAATGTTAATGGAGTTTTTGAGTTCACATTCAATAAATAGCCTTTGTATTAATTATGTTTTAATTTTAAGTATGTCGATAAGGTCTAGTTTATTTTTTGAAGTTAATTTTTACCATCCTAATCCCTATATATAAATGACAACAAACTCTAAAGTCAACTTCAGCGTTGGAAGTCTAAATTGGATATTATGTAATGATTTATAAGAAATATAATTTGATTAAATTAATAATGCCAATTAATATGTAATTTCATGTTTAAAAAAGTTTTGAACTCTATTTACTCATCTGAAATCATTAGGATCCGAATTAGAAGTGTTATTGTCAAATTGGGAAAGTTATGGAAGCACTTTCGGAGGTTTTGCCCGTAATGACATGTGTGATATGAAACGCATAACCCATATGAAATTCCATTATTAGTTCATACAATCTAGGTGGTGTGGTTCATTTCAAACACGTTCAATCCATCCCTGCATTTTGATTCATTCAGATTCTAGTTGCTTCTATTACTCCTAATTGAAGCTGAAACTAGTAATAAAAGGATGAAATGTGTTGTTTGAGTTTAGAAACTTAAATTTGTGAATTAAGGCTTAATTAGTAATAATAACTTATACTTTTTTTGTTCTATAGATAAAATTTTATTTCTCATTCATCTATTGGAATGATTGGAAGAAGCTACTCACTTGTGAGGAAAGTTCATTACTTATAAGCACATGTCCCATGATATGTAATTAAATTTTGAATCCTTTATGAATTCTCTTATTATCTGAATAATTTGTGTGCAATACTATATGTATAAGTTGTTGCATTCAAATGATGATTTCATAAAAGGACTTTGAAATGAGGACAAACCTTTTGTTTTTTCAATTGATATTTGATGATGATTACATGCTAGAAATATAGGATAGGAATTTAGACTTGTATGGTATGGATACTTTGGATGTGGGGTTATTAAGCCTATATTTTGTAAATTCATGCTTGTATTATATGGGGTTTATAAACCTATGATTATGATGGCGTTCTACAGGGCCTCACTTGCATATGGGAATTGCAACCCCTCGTATTGCATTTTGAGATACTTTAGAGTTAAAATGACTTAGGAATCAAGTTTATAACCATGTTGCATTGCATTTTGTTTTACATTGTTGCTTTGATGTTATTTGAGGTGTGTTATTGTTTTTTAAAGTGTATATGTTGCTGCAATGTTTCTTCCCCTAAACATTGAATTCTTTCTCTATTTTGAGTTTTGAAAAACATTTTAGGGGTTTGCATGTGTATTGATTTTGAAAGTATCCATGCACTTTACAAATTTTAAACCACGGTAATTCTTACTAGGCTTGTCAAACCTAACCTGTCTATTTTGAAATTTATTCAGATTAGGAGCCCTAGTTGGTGATTTGAAGACCAAAGAGGCATACAAACATTTAAAAGACATTTTATTGTGATGTATTCGATACGTTTTACTTTGCTTATGTTTTTTTATTACTTTGTTACACCCTCGTATAATTTGATATTTTAAATTTTTAATTGTTAAAGACATAAATGTTTGGGACCTTATCCGCAAATTGTTTTATTAAAATGATTTTCAATTTACAAAATACATCAAAACTTTTATTATATATGATAATTTCAAATAGCCCATATGAGATGAAATTTAGGGGAAAAGAAAAAGGTGTTTCCACTCAACCTAAAAAGAAGATACATCATGTAAAAGATGACATGTGTTATCATAGTGGTAAGAAATGGTATTGGAGGAGGAATCATCCTACCAACCATGTAAAGGTGAAGAAAGGCAAGGTTGATGAGACTAGCAAGTTAGGTATATATCTATATAACAATATTTTACACTTTTTAAGAAATTCATGGGTGTAGGATACTAATATTTTTTGTTATGTGCAAGAACGAAGAAGAATTAAGTGGGATGGTGTTGACTTGGAAGATCTCACTTAGATTGCTGAGATTAGTTTTTGAATTTAGAATTAACTTGAAATTTTCATATACTTTGAAACACTGATGGTTTTGGAACTTGTGTCATTATTGATACACACTTCTAATATTGTTCACACTCCTCCCTCTTATTTTCCATCTCCTCCCTCTAGGCTCTATCTACAAAACAGAACCCAGTTGTTGTTCACACTCTCGCTGCAAAACTACACAAAACCTCTTACCGAAGTATATCACCAAAAACCAAACCCGAATTTCTGATTTGGAAGGTCCTTGTAATTAACTTTCCTTATAATTCCATGTAACATCTATGTTTTGGGCCTAGGAGTTTTGGGCTTAAACCGACAAAATAAAACTTATTTTGTAAATAAAGAAAACAAATAAATGAATAAATTTAATATTTCGTTATGTTTTATATTGTGAATAAATGAGCCAAATATAGTTTTAAAATCTATTCGTAAAACAAATGCGAGAAATTTTGTCATAAGGACTAAAAGTGTCAATTTGACCGAACCTAACCATTGAACTTTGACTAGTCAAGAATTTAGAAGGATTAGAAAATATTATGAAGGAATTGATCTAGAAACTTGAAGTAAGTTAAATAATTCATTAGGTTGATATTAGCGACTAATTATGAAGAATTTTAGCATAAGGGACCATTTCTGTCAATTTGGGAAACTAAGGGTTAGGGTTGACCTAGACAATGACCCAAGTGAAATAAATAGTCATAGGTGGGGCATAAGTGTGAATATGTAGACTTCTAATGAGAAGAATAGACTTTTAGAGTGATGAGTGTAGAAAGACCAAAGTTTAGGGACTAGTTTTGCCATATCTTGAAATATGACTTATTTTTTATAGGGATCCTCCCCCAAATCAGTCATCCACGTTTTTGGAGAGATGGAGATGGAAAAGATGGCGATTTCTTGAGTTCTTAAGAGATTTGAGCTTGGTTTTGATGATTCTTGCAAGCCTTGAAGTTTCCTAGCAATCTAAGGTATAAACTCACCCTTCTAGCTTTAGATTTCAAGTTAGGTTTTGGGGTTTGGACCCACTCTGAGATTTTGTGTTGGATGAGGATTCTTCTTATGATTCCAAGGTTGTTTAATGTATTGAAGCTTGTTTTGATCCCTATCCAATCCATGGATAGCTTGGAATCTCTTGAAATAATGTATTAATCCATATGAACCCTAGAAATTGGGGATTAGATGATTAGTTGAGGAATCTAGAAATTGGTGGATAAATATGGTGGTTTTAGATGAGGGGATTCACTTCTAGTGATTTCCTAAGGATTTCAACCATTGATGTGTAATATTAAACCTTGAATCACTAGAATATGTGAATTGGGTGTGGATATAGGTTTTATTCATGCATATGATGAAAGGATCTCTTGTTTAATGGATGAATGGGTTTATTGCATCAATTTGGAAGTAAAAGTGGAGTAAGGATCATTTCCTAATGATTCCATGGAATGGAAGAAGGAATCTCCACTTGTAATCATCAATTGATGGATTGGAATTGTGTATTCCATGAGTTTAACCTATTGAACCAATGATTAGAATTGGGGATTCCATGAGGCTATCTTCTTTGGAGTTTGTGTGGGAATGACTCCCTTAAAGGATGACCTTGGTTAAGAACTTAATGGGTACTTAATGGTTTTAAGTGTAATGATTGACTATGAACTTGGTTTAATTACATCTTGCTAAGAGATAAGAACTTGAATTGTGATTTCCATTGGTTTAAGTCATGAACACTTGGATTGTGAGTTGAATACTTGGAAATGAGTTCTTAGATGTATATTTTCATGTATAATTAGTCTTGGGTTGAATTGGAACTTGAATTAGGTCAAAAAGGAGTGAAAAAGACCAAAAATGAAGCTACAACAGGTCGTACACGACCCCTGTACTAGTACACGACCCGTGTCAGTGGGTCTGTGCAATTTGCTGGGTCTGACACGACCCGTGTCAGGGGACACGACCCGTGTCAGAGGGTTTGTCCAGATTTTCATCATTTTAGGGTTTTGAGCCTTATGGTTTGGGCCTTGGGTCCTTGTTTTAATGCTAAACTTTGGGGATGTTTTAACTAGGATTTTCCTCATATTAGGAAGCTAAGGACTTCATTTTGGAATGGTAGATGATAGTTCCTTCTTAGTTCAAAAGAAGTAATTATAGTGCGACTTTTAGATAAAACGAGTATGACACCTTCCATTCTTGTCTTGTAGGAAGGAGGTCGATTGTATGGACTTGGAGGTGAGACTAAGGACTTGAGTTATCACTCAACTAATAGGATTTTGATGGAAGAGTTGATGCCTAGGAGCGCCTCCAAATGCATCAAACATTGTGTGAAGTTAGTGTTGACTCATCAGTTGACCTTGGGTGAGTTTACCGGGAGTACACGTCCTTACTACTATATTTTGTGTGTGTTATCAAATATTTTCACGCATGTTTTTATGTGCTATTTAATGTACTAGTGCTATGTGTGCATTTCATGAAATGAGTCCATTTAAAGATCTTTTCAAACAATTACTATGATGTTGTTTTTGAAAGAAGTTTTGAGCATCCTATTTGTACATTGCATTACATATATGATGGGGTTGACTATGTGACGCCTTGAGAACGAGTTTTGTCCTTTTCTCAACCAAAAAGGATGAGGGAGACGTTATGAGTTTTGTACTTCTCTCAATTAAAAACGATGAGGAGACGTGTTCCCGACAATAAGGAATTGCATAAGGGAGTTACTACCCCTCATGAGGCTAGTGTGATGGTCACTAGTCTTAGTTTAACCTACACGGGAATCAAGTACTATGCTTTGTGTGTTTTACTTGTGAACTTAGGTAGGGGCCATTGAGACGAGATGGACTTTTATGAGATGCACGTGGGTTGGGATAGTTGCATCATACATTACATCGCATTTCATAACTATCCATTTTGAGTAAATCCTTATCATGTTTTAAACAAATTTCAAAGTGTGTGGAAAACTATTTTTTGGAGGTTTGTCCCAAGTGTGGTGGTTACACTGCCCACTCTGAATGGGCCAACCTCGGGTAAGCTCACTATGCATTTCAATTGCCTAACTTATTTTGATGTGTACTCAGGTGGAGGAGTTTAGAGGATTTTAGAGGAGCTGGATGTTTAGAAGGCCATAGATTGTGTGGTTTCCATTTTAGTTGTGTAACGATATTCGAATTGTAACAACCTCACTATTTTATAAACCAAGATTTCGTCTAAAGTGGGACCAAATGATTTTTCTGCAACTTAAACTCTGAACCATTTCTCAATAAATCTCATGTATTTTAAAACGGTTTGGAACGAAAAATGACTCTTTTGAAGATATTGAAATTAAAGTTTTCACTCAAGGTTGATTTTTGGATAACAATGATAAACTATGGGTTAAAATGATGTTTTTATGAAAAGTCTTGAGCAAGGGTGTTTCATTCCAATTCCACACTCCTCAATTCTTCTATTGCATTTGTAGGCCGCCATGGAAGATCAAACTTGTCACTTCTTGATTGGTCATATTTTTACCATGGAAAGGTTTTGTTTCTTCATTTTTGTAGATAAAATGATCGATTATTTAATCTAATTTTGAATATATTTTTGGGTTTTGATTGAAACAGAGTATAGACGAGTTAACAAAGTTTCTTCTGATCACAACAATGGAGCTTGCAGCAGCAAGGTTCAAAGCTCAAAATGAAATTAAACAAAAGAATGATCAGCTAATCCAGCTAAAGCAGCTTCTGAACACCTGGTTCCTTTCTTCTCCCATTGGAATACAAACCGATTTCCAATACACCTGCACAAAAACAGAAGCAAAATTTCTGATAATCAATCTGATAATCAAAACATAAGATGATCAAGCATTGTCAAGAATCAAAATCGAACCCTAATCTGGTAATCATACCTAAGAGAAGAATCAAATATTTTGGCCCTCTACCGCCAAATCTAACCTAACCGAAGAGAAGGCATGAGACAAGTTTGAAACCTAGAGATATGAACAAGAAAGCACCATTGTGTGGTGGTTTCACAGTTGGTTTCGATGAGATTGATGGTGTCCCTGTCGACTTTGATTCTGGGGAGGACGTTGGTTCTTTCATGATGTCGACAAAGGGATTACATGTGGGGGTATTTTGGTAGAGAGTTTCCTCGAAGAGAATGATTCCATTGAGGTATTAGAGGGCGTCAGGAGTGCAGAAAAGAAGCTCGCGCAGCGCAGGGCTCTCCGGTTGGTCTAGTCGTTGTTCTCAGTGTTGATGTTTGAAAATCACTTTTCGATTGTGCCAGTCAACTCATGGGCCCAGAGAGAGAGAGAGAGAGAGAGAGAGAGAGAGAGAGAGAGAGAGAGAGAGAGAGAGAGGAGAGGAGAGGAGAGGAGGTATGAGGTAGGGTGGGGTGGAGGGGTTTTTTTTTTAATCTTTATTTGTTAAAAATATAAATTGCTAAAAGGAAAAACAAAAAAGAAATTAAAAAGGACAATAATTTTATTTTATATGGACCAGGGACCACGGATGAATGTTTTAGAAACTATAATGACCTTCATTGATCAAAAGTGTTACCGCTGCAGGGACCAATTGTGTAATTAACTCTATTCAAAATTTACAAACAAGTAATTTGCGATAAAAAATTCACCAAAAGGTAATATAATAATCTTTATGTGATATCTAAAGCCAAAATTATTGCAATTTCAATCATGAAGAAGTTTACATACACTCGTAGACACAACTGACAATGGACAACTTTTTTCAATCAAAAGTACGCTTATTGAATCAAATCCATAAAATATAAAATCAAACTTGAAACTTTACAAACTCCACTGAATATCTTCACATGATGCACATTCATGATATGATGCACAAACGAATCCCAATCCCTTTGGTGGATCTATGAATCTCATATGCATAATCTTCTCAAGTTGTTTTCGATCATGAAGTCATTATTCTTTTGTTGATAGTGTTCAAACTCTCAAGGGTGGGAGAACTTAGGAGGTAGGGGAGGAAGATCCCCTATGATGGGATGATCAATATATTTTGGAGGAATGGTAGGCAGAGGAGGAAGGTTCGGGACAGAAATGGGTGGGAAAGGTTTCTTATAGAATGGTGGAAGAGGCTTGTAAATGGGAATAGGTGGTGGCAAGATCTTTGGTAAAGGTGTTGGTTTGTAAACTGGAACCGGAGCAGGCTTGTAGACCGGCGGCTCAGGATTTGGCTTGTAGACTGGAACTGGAGCAGGCTTGTAGACTGGTGGCTCTGGCTTTGGCTTGTAAACCGGAACCGGAGCAGGCTTGTAAACTGGTGGCTTTGGCTTTGGCTTGTAAACAGGTACCGGAGTTGGCTTGTAAACCGGTGTCTTTGGCTTTGGCTTGTAAATTGGTACCGGAGCTGGCTTATAAACCGGTGGCTCTGGCTTTGGCTTGTAAACTGGTACCGGAGCTGGCTTGTAAACCGGTGGCTTTGGCTTTGGCTTGTAAACAGGTACCGGAGCTGGCTTGTAAACCGGTGGCTTTGGCTTTGGCTTGTAAATTGGTACCGGAGCTGGCTTATAAACCGGTGGCTCTGGCTTTGGCTTGTAAACTGGTACCGGAGCTGGCTTGTAAACCGGTGGCTTTGGCTTTGGCTTGTAAACTGGAACAGGAGCTGGCTTGTAGATCGGGGGCTTTGGCTTTGGCTTGTAAATTGGAACCGGAGCAGGCTTGTAAACCGGTGGGTCTGGTTTTGGTTTGTAAACTGGAACAGGAGCAGGTTTATAAACAGGCGGCTTTGGCTTTGGCTTGTAAACTGGGATGGGAGCAGGCTTGTAGACCGGCGGCTTTGGCATGGGTTTGTAAATTGGAACGGGAGCAGGCTTGTAAACCGGTGGCTTTGGTTTTGGTTTATAAACTGGAATTGGAGCAGGCTTGTAGACAGGTGGCTTTGGCTTTGGTTTTGGGTCACAAGGAGGCTTCACGACTGGTGGTTCGGGCTTTGGCTTTGGCTTGTAGACAGGAACCGGTGGTGGCTCAACAACCGGCGGTTTGGGTGTTGGTTTGTATACAGGAACTGGCGGTGGCAAGACAACAGGAGGCTTGGTTGGTGGTTCGTACACTGGAACAGGTGGAGTCTCAACAATCGGTGGTGATTCATAAACAGGCGGTGGAAGTGGATTCACGTATGGTGTTTTTGGTGGAAACGGGAATGAAGGAAAAACCTTTGGTGGAAGTGGAGGGAGAGGAAAATGGTGGCCAAGCCATGGGTGTATTTTAGGCAAAGGTGGAAGTTTTGGTAGGGGAGGGTACTTAAAATAAGGCCAGAAGAATGCAGAAGTGCACACAGCCGATGAAAACTTAAGTTTTCCGACAGGTTGGAAGGTGTGTTTTTGGTCAGATTTTGACAGGAAAGTGATCTTGGTGGTTTCTAAGCCATCATGAACTGCACATGGTTTATTAGCTGCATTGTGAAGTTGTGCGTAGCATTCTTCCGTCAACTTTCCATCTTTCAAGATTTCTTGAGGAAGAGAGATCTTGAAGTTCCCTTCACCATCGAGCTTCCCCACGCCTCTTGTTTTGAACTTCCCATTCTCAAGCTTGCATTCAACGGTTACTTTAAGTCCTTCAAAACCAAAAAGATACTAGTTTCTGTTATTTTATGTCCATCATGGCTCGTTTATATGACATGTAAAGAGACTGTATACGTGATCAAGGAGTAAGTTATACTATGCGTTTATCTTTGATTTTGCAAACAGAATGTATGCATGATTCAAAATACGTAAGGCCACCCATATCCGGTAAAAGATGAAAAGGTATAACTTAGTTGGGGCAGGGAGGGAGGGGTTGTCCCCCCCCCCCCCCCCCCAAATATTCTTTATGCTTAATGTAAACAAATTATATTACAAGTGCAAAAAAATATATGTTACCTTTGACCCCTCCAAAAAGTTTGATGCTATGTTAGAATAATTTTCGCACCCCCCCTCCCCCCAACTATTTTTTCAAGTTCCGCCACTGATAAAGAGAATAACAACTCAAGTCTATTGATTTGTTTATCATATCATCCTACTTTTTGTTACTTTGATATTACGACATTGTTACTTTGAAAAACCGAACCAATTATCATAATGCTTTCGACTACGTAGAAAGAAATTCCACTTCTATAATTAGATAGAAATGTGAAAATATAACTTCCTAATAAAAAATTTTCAAAAGTACAAATGTTATAATTAGGTAGTTTTATTACCGCACAATGCTTTAATATATAAGAGAAAGAAAAATTAAAAATCTAGTGTTTTAATACTAAAAATGAAAGTAGGATATAATTTAACAGATAGATATAGATAAAAGTTGATTTCTAATTCTTG
Organism: Cichorium intybus; assembly: GCA_023525715.1. NCBI lineage: Eukaryota > Viridiplantae > Streptophyta > Magnoliopsida > Asterales > Asteraceae > Cichorium > Cichorium intybus. The sequence continues at coordinate 15,397,908 of CM042016.1, read as the reverse complement.
CATTTAAGCCTTAAATAGACAATCCCAGTTTTCCCCCCGTTGGTTTATTTGCATAACATTCTTAATCCAGAAGTATACTTGTGCTGTAAGCAATGACAATTATATATATATCTATGAGTTAGCAGATTACCTGATAAAGCTTGGCTGCTCTTGATATTAATGTCCTTACAATCACTACATTCTCCAATCCCAACTACCTCAACAACCTTGTCATAACCATAACAGAAACTCCCAGAAAAAAGCAAAATCAGCAAGAATCCCAGAAGGGTTTCAGGCCGACAGAATGAATAAACCTGCATCAAGAAATGCAAAAAGCACTAACTATTGCACTTGATTATAAGGACATAAGATAGATCGTGAAAGTTTATAAGAAAAGTCTCGTTTTTGAGTTAGTACTTGAATCTGTTACAAGTAATGTGTATATATAATGAGTGTTCAGTACAGTTTGGCGATTGAGGCTGCTTGCCGACATAGCTAAAGATATGTATGCAAGATCACATGAGAATAAGGGGCCCATACATGAATGAGGGATGAAGAAGAAATAAAAAAAAAAAATGGTACCATTATTTTTCATTGATTGAGCTCTCAACTGCACCATACCCTTAGCTTAGCTAGCATGCAAATCAGTAAATGTGCCATCTTCACCTACTAAAAGCTTCACATTAATACCTCCTCTATCTATTTTTCTTCCTAGCTAAAGCTCATGGAGACGACAATGTGTTGCTGTAATTTCAAGAATTGTAACAATATAATCTTTTTAAACTAGTTGCAAATATACTTGTAAATGAAGAAATATATAGACTTTATAAACAGTTATCAGCCACGAAATAACACATCCACTATAGACTGCAGAAACTTACCCTGCATGGACTTCATAGGTACAAGGTATTATATTGAGACTTGTACGTAATCTAGAAAAATAAGAACTTGTCATATTTTCCTATAATTTGTTATACTTCTCCAGACCATACATGCTTGGTTACAGGCTTCTGTAATCTAAAGAAAATCTAAGGAAAACCCTTTTAAATTTTTTTACGCTACAGATACATTAAGAAACAGTTAACAGCTATGCATGATGCATTCAGTGCCCTGCTAGTAACTTCTTCGCTTAATTGTTAGTTCTTAGACGAGCAAAGTATAAAATTAATAGTGACAAGATGTGTTTTTGAATAGATATCCTTGTTTACAATAACGTGTTTGATCTCTGAATCCCTGAAGGATTAGGGTCATTTTCCTCAAATCTTTCCAAAAACCATGCTTGAGTAAGGCGTATATTGTTTCATGCTTTTAGCAGTCTGTTAAAAAAATCTTTGCTAAGCCCAGCAAGATATTTGATCAAATAATTGGAAGAGGAGAACTTTGAAAGGATGCATTAAACGGGCATGGTTAACCCAATTATTATGTGTAGCCCACGTCGATATCGATCTAGACAACACTTACTTTTGGGAATGAAAGATAAGCAGGGTAAACAGTTACATTAACCAAAACCACCGCTACGGCACCAAGACATCCCGGGACACATCAAAGGAAATGTCCAACAGTCCTAGGCTTCCTTTTTTAATTTCCACATCACATTTTTTGGTAACTAAAAAAATATGTTTTTTTTTAATTGGCCAAGCAAGGTTCCTTCACGTTCCAATGCGTTCTTAGAGAGACAACCGGAGGACGCCCAACATGGGGACGCACCTAGGGAGGCGGTGTTCACCTGCGTTCCCGATCGATGCTGACTAGGGGGGACGCACCCAGCGTCCAAAGGCATACCCCATAGCCTTAGGGGAGAAACTTTTAGTGATGACCGAGGCAATAGTGACAACACCCCAGTTGGACGCGCTAGGTGTTACCGTTAGTGCCCTTATTGCCACTAATGACCTGATCTGTGTGCAATCTAACAGAGAATCCTGACCGTCAATCGTCTAAGCAACCTAGCGGAAAAGGTTCAAACAATAGCGACGACCCCAGGTGCGGCTAAACTATTGCCAGTAATGCTCCTAAAGAAATAGCGTGAAATTATCCTCGATATATTTTCATGTCTCCCCTCACTGCTAAAGGCAGTCGCCGGTAATTCTAATAAATGTGTTGTATTACATTCTTCAAAAAATCAAGTCTTCTTGCTTCAAAATGTAAAAATTAACCATGTGTTCTTGTTAAACTACGGATTGTAATTAATGATGTTGACAACTAATTTTTGCTTGATGTTGAAATATGAAATATAAAATGTTGATATTTTGTTTGATGATGATAATTATGTCATGATCTTGATGTTATTTTGCTTGTGTGTTCTTGATGTTGATTGTAGAAATAAAAAGATGTTGATATTTTTCTAATTAAGACCTAAAAGGTTTTTTTTGTTTTGACTTAATTGTTGATAACTTAATTGTTTAGGACTTATATGATGTGTTTGCTGTTTATTGGGTTGTTAATTCATATTATAACATGATGTGTTTGATGTTATGATATGTTTTTTAAGAATTTAATTGTTTAGGACTTAATTAGATAGGACCTAAAGTGTCATTTTGTCGGGGGCGGACGCAGGATTTACCAATAGTCGTGGCATCAGGATTTTTATTTATTTACGAGCTAATATAATAAGATAAAAAAATTTCCGACCAAACATAATAACATAAAAACATTTAAACGTACGAGTGCGTTATATATAACATATTTTTTGTTACGCATACAGTCTAAAGTTCATCTCGACGTATACATATTTTTGTAAAACGCTCCATATTTTTTAAGTGGTGGCACTTTTTTTACAGCTACGGTGACACTTTATTTTTTAAGTGGTAGCACTTGTTTTTTTGCGGAGTTGCACCTATTAAAAAAATAATAATAAATTTACACTATGTACACGAAATTTAGCAGTTGTACAGGCCACCCCGTGTCCTATAACACATCCGCCCGTGATTTTTGTTGTGACTTAGCTATTTAGGACCTAATGTATTTCTATTTACTTATTAGATGTAAGCCTTAAAGTTTGTTTTTGTTGTGAAATATTTAGAAGTACAATGCTATAGTAGAAAAAAAAAGTATGATGTTATGAAATATATATATATATATATATATATATATATATATATATATATATATATATATATATATATATATATATATATATATATATATATATATATATATATATATATATATATATATATATATATATATGGTGTTCATTTATGAACATATTTTATCTCTGCATACATGTCTTTATGTAGGAACGTTGTTCTTAGATGAACATATGTTTCAATAGTGAAATTAATAAAATCATGTAACATTTGATGCTCCTATATTTTAGAGATTTGACTTGGCTTGACTTGGCTGTTATATTTTGTACCATCATATCCTTTTGAGTGTATTATAATCTTACTGATAGGAATACGGTTCTATGGTTAGGTGGTGTTTTTTGGATCTATATTGAACCAAACCATATATATATATATATATATATATATATATATATATATATATATATATATATATATATATATATATATATATATATATATATATATATATATATATATATATATATATATATATATATATATATATATATATATATATATATATATATATATACATATATATATATATATATATATATATATATATATATATATATATATATATACATATATATATATATATATATACATATATATATATATATATATATATATATATATATATATATATATATATATATAAAGAGAGAGAGAGAGAGAGAGAGAGAGAGAGAGATTATCATTCGAGACCTGTTAAAAAGTTGAGATCGTGAGGCTAATTGTAGGTCAATCGTTTTTTAGGGCATATTAATAAATTAGTAAATTAATTATTTATTAAACAAAAATTAGATTATTGTGATTACCTATAATCAAGGGATATGATCGTGATCTTTCATAAAATCTAGAATTCTGATTGTTAGTTACAAAAAAACTAATAAATTAATTTTATTTTTTAATAATTTCAGATTATATATGTCACTTGTTTTTTTACTTATTTTTTTAGTTTATTAATAGATTGTAATAATCATTTTTCCTTAAAAATACTTTTTTCCCTTGTATCATTTGATTCATACGATTTCATTCATAAATGATTATAAAAGTCAATGCAAAGTTAAAAAACCGAAATATATTTGTAATCATGAACGAATAAATCACAATATAGATATAAAAGAAATATGTATGTAATCATAAATGAATAAAGACAATATATAGATTAAAAAATCAACTACAATTATAATCGTAAATGAATATAGACGATAATTACAATGCATTTTTAATCATCGATGATTACAACACAACATAGATGACAAATACAATGCAATTTTATTCATAAACAAACAGTATGCCCCCGTAATCATTCTTATTCTTGGATTCATACCTGCAAAATCGAGTTCAAAGATATTAAACTAAGCCACGGGTAAATGATTACAACTAAGTCACGAGTAAATGATTACACTAAGTATAAAATGAATTTCTTCCTAATATTCATTAATGATTACAAGTAAAAAAACAAGTGACGCTATATAATCTGAAATGATTAAAGTGTAATTACAAGTAAAAATTGAAAGTCCATTGCCATTTCTTGCATTTTGCCCATTCAGGAGACAAATACAAAAAAAAATTTGAAAGTACATTGTCATTTCCTGCTAATCATCAGCAATTAATAAGTGAAATCAATCATTCTTATCACTGTATGCTTAAGTATTAATGAATAACATATAAACACATAAAGATACTTTTAACACACACATACATACAGTTACAGTTTTAATCACCAATGACTAGCACTACAAAGTTACCTATTCTTGCAAATTTACTTATTCTTTCTTAACAATGCAAATCAACACACAAAAACATTTTTTTTAATAATCATAAATGCTTATAATTTGTGTTCTAATCATTTATGAAATACATGATTGTAATAAAAAATGATTATAACAAGTATTCTAATCATTTATGTAACAATAGTTCTAATCATTAATGATTATAACCCGTATAATTTTTTTGATACTCTATTCAATGAATACAGATGTGCATATAATCATCAATAAAAACCTTAAAAGTATTTGACAAATTTTCACATACGACTTTGATGATTCCGACTGATGATCGTATCTTTAAAAACCTTGTGGACTCTCATGAGGCCTACCAAAATCATTAAATCATGGAAATGGACAATACCTTAATTGATCTTCAAGAATGAATGAATGAGTTCCAACTTCACAAGTTTATGGAAGTATACCATAACTTAAATCATATTCGAGAAGAAAATCGACGCAACTGCTTAAACACTTACCAGCATCCATTTTGCATTTCTTTCTACAATTCTGAAATTATAAGCAACTGGAATAATTTTGTTGGTATTTAGTCTTTAAGAGGTAGAAATTGGAATAGAACATACTCGTTTTCTTTGATCGAAGGACTACATAATTTTCTTGTGTAAGAGATGGGGGTAGTCCATCAGTTTTAGAGCCAATATAATCGCCAGTAGCTGTAAACATTCTTTTAGACATTTTGTCGAACACCTGGAGTGCACTATTAATAACTAAGATTTTCAAACCCACGAAATAACTAAAAAGCAACAATCTATGAACAACTTGAGAATTTAGCTGCTATAAATTTTAGAAAACGAAATCTAACACTTTTCAAAAAAAAAAATCCAGGCTTACCACACTCAAGTAGACCATTCTGGATTACTAGTTCTATTGTTTAAATGGAGCAATCTCATCTCATCTCGTGGTCTAGTTCTGAGAGGCTTTTGTTCAGTGGGATGGGTGATGGCGATTGTGTACATAACACTCGCTCAATCTCTCCTTTCTGGTTCGTCAAAGGCATTAAAATGATAAACCTTCACGAAGATGATGAATGATAGTTAGGGTTTGAACACACACCCGATTTATGGAAGACGGGGATGAACCGGTTTTGTGCTTATTTTGGAATGGGTATTTTTGATAAAGGAATTTTTGCTACGTGCCTGATTTATGGAAGGCGAAGATGATAAAGAAATTTGGATACATACCTGATTTTATGGAAACAAAATCTGATTTTATGGAAGCAAGAAATAATCAATTACCTTAATACTTTTTTCTTCAATTTAAAAATTACAGATTGATTCAATTATTTTCACAATTTGCATAAATGGCACATTAATCCTAGCCATAGATCTGAAGATTTAGATAGTTATAATCTGGTCTCGTGATCTCAACCTTTTTTTGGTCCTCAACTGATCATTATTATTATTATTATTATTATTATTATTATTATTATATACTCCATCCGTCCCAAAATGATAGTCCACTTTCTCATTTTCAAAGTCAAAGCTTGTCAACTTTAACCATCAATATTTTCGTTGTTATTATATAATATTTGATACAAAATATATTAATGGATTTGTGTTGTAAATGTGTTTTCATTGGTATAGTTTTCATCTAATATTATATAGCACAAAAAAATATATTTACGGTCAAACTTGACAAGCTTTGACTTTGAAAATGAGAAACTGGACTATCATTTTGGGACGGAAGGAGTATATATATATATATATATATATATATATATATATATATATATATATATATATATATATATATATATATATATATATATCTCAAAATGTATATTGAAAAAGAACTATTTGAAATACATATTTATTTAATGTGCCTACATTTTTATAGGAAACCCACTTAAATACATAATTTGGGTTTGCAGATAATTTCAATTCCCAAAGTTTAGAAAAATATTTACTATTCAAATTTGTATCCGAAACTATAATCTAAATACATATGTCCAAATTCTCTAATATTAAAAGAGAAATTGTTTTTTTTTTTTCTATTTTTTCTTCTTACTCATCTTTTTGTTCATGTTAAATTGTGATATGTATCTTAAAACATTATTAATTTTATTAAATGTAATACTTGTCACTTAAGATACTTGTTATAATTTAACATGAGTAGAAATATAGATATATAAAAATAAAAAGTAAGAAGAATTACATTTTTGGATGTTAAATTTTTTGGTTATTTGGAAATAAATTTTCTAAAGATATCCAGACATTCAGATTTTTTTGAAGAGGGGATGAGTATATTATGCAAAAATCTTACAAGTGTGAAAATGCCATTTAATTTGGTAGGGCATGTTTTCTTTAATTCCAAGGACCATCAATTAAATTATATTTAAAGTAGCTTTGAGTGGTCAAGATATGAGGACTATATATTAAGTTAAATAGTCAAAACTCCGTATAGATTATCTGTAATTTTGTTGGTTTGATAAATTAAGATAATTGATTATCATTTGAATATATATTTGTTCTAATTCGAAAAAAAATTAATATAACAGTTATTCACTTAATTGACCATTAATATGAAGGACATATATCAAGATAACCAATATTTATCTCAACTTAATAATGTGGTTAACGAAGAACGATCTGTGAATCCACGGTCTTAATACTCAACAGCCCAACTTTTTTCCTCTATAAAATAAAAAAAATACTGACCATATTAGAATAATTTGGTTTTTCCCACATTCTTCTCCACGCACTCGTGAATATTTCAATCTCCGAACTATGTTTTTCCGATGTCATCACTTAAAAGTAGGATTGTAAACGAACCGAACGAACACGAACGAGGGCTTGTTCATGTTCGTTTGTTTAAGTTAGCCAAACAAACAAACGAACACGAACGGATAAACGAACGAGTTTTATTGTTCATGTTCATTCGTTTAACAAATTATCTTGTTCATGTTCGTTCGTTTATGTTCATGAACATATTAAACGAACAAACATAAACGAACACAAATAAATAAACACAATTAAACATATATGAACATAAAAAACACATAATATTGTAATGATATCAAATACAATTGAACATATATGAATATAAAATGAACTTAAATGAACAAACATAAAGAAACAACATAAACAAACGTTCACGAACATAATTGAACGAACGATATCATTGTTCATGTTCGTTCGTTTAACTAAACGAACGAGAAATTGTGTTCATGTTCGTTCATTTATTAAATAAATGAACATAAACGAACTTCTCGTCGAACAATTCACGAATGGTTCATCGAACATTCGGTTCGTTTACAGCCCTACTTAAAAGGCATCACAAGAAGTAACTATTCAATTTTTCTTTCAATTTTTTACTAAATTGATAACAATCGTAACAATATATGCACTTCACGGAGATAAGTTAGTTTAGTGAAGCGCCATTTTTCATGTTTTCTCAATATATTAATTCTTTTACTTTTCACATTTTGGCCGCAAAGTAGGAATGTTTTTCTACTTCTACAATCCCATTTTGACTAATATGAAAAGCATCTCGGAATTGACCTTAACCTGTTTTCTAATAAGTCACTCACAACAATATGCTCTGCCGTTAGTAATGAAAAAATCTGAATTGATATGTGTGAACCAACGCAATTTAGTTGACAGTTGTGCATTGGACCTTTTTTCTCGGTTTATCCACCAATGACTATGAGGTATCATGTGTACTTTAGATACCGAAATACCGGTTGTAGATCTTGGAGACCTTTGACGGTTAGTCTTTCACAACATATCACGGATCTTGATTACCATTTCTAATGATATGAGTGAGTTCTTGTATTCTATTAACATAATCAAAGTCATGTATATAATGCCCCATTTTTCATACGTCTTAAATGGTGTAATATTTTATAAAACTAAATGTTGAAAATTTTCATAATTCAAAAACCTTGTTTCGTTTATGACATTAAGTCATATCTTAAAATTCGATCCTAACAAAACAAATAAGTTTTAAAAAATGTTTTAACAATTTCGGGGTTTACAACTTCATATTAAAATTAGGCATAAACCAAACAGAATCAAAGCATAATGTTCAATACAAACATAAATCAAAGAATTTAATCTAATAAGCAAGAACAATCTAGGTTTTAAAAAAAGGGTAAATTGCATAAAAGTCACTAACTTTTCCAATTTTCTCGATTTTGACACTGCATTTTTAGTTTTTGCAATTAAGTCATCATGTTTTCAGAAAAATTGCAATTAATTCATTATATTTTCCAAAAAGTTGTGAAAATAACCATATGACAGGATGGCTACCAAGTCATATGGTCAGATTTGTAATTTTTTAGAAAACCTAATGACTTAATAGCAAAAATAAAAAACATAGTGTCAAAATCTAGAAATCTGGAAAAGTTAGCGACTTTTATGCAATTTACCCTAAAATTGCAACTTAATCACTTTACATGCCTTGTACGTGTCCAAAAAAGTAAATATATTGTTACATTGGATAATTTACCTGTAACACCCGGCTTTTTAAACAAAAACACCCCTGAAAAATTTTTCATTTATAACACGGTTTTTAATACTTAAAACCATAAACAAAGGGGTATATTTTAATAAAAACGGGTACAAGTGTATCAAGGAGAGTATAAATACCGTAGTCTCCTTTAAAGCCGGGCTGCTACTACAGCATCTAAGAGTCCTACTTCACGAGTCACGGACTCTATCTTGTCCCCTACCAGTATCATGCTAACCTGCAGGGACAGTAACAAACGGTATGAGCTACAAAGCTCAGTGAGTAATCAATTCTACAATAACACGTATTAAATACACTCATGTATTTATCTGGATATCTAATCCAAATTCCTAGCCTTACTGGCTGACCGAATATATCTTTAGGATTTCACATCCTAAGTTATAGTCTTACAGACTATATCATGATAACCTGCAATTATCAAACCAAGTCAGTTATTTACACAACTATTTCTGTCCCATCTCTCTCAGTCATGTCGGACTGCACCGTATATCATGGCTAACAGCCGCACCCTGTGTCATAGCTATATAAGCTGCATCAAAACATTATCAATGTACAATTCATAGCCCGCAGGCCGTACCAGCTGGGTTTAACAACCCGATATCATGGCCAAAAAGGCCGCATCATGTACCTGTAACAAAAGCATAGCCCGAAGGCCGCATCGGAGACATAGCCCGAAGGCCGCACCGGTTAGATATGGCTCACGGGTTAGCCCGCTGTTGCCGTGGCTCACAGGAAGATCCCGCTGTTGCCTAGACTCACGGGTTAGCCCGCTGTTGTCTATATAAGTTTGGCTCATCAAAGTAAACCATGGCTCACGGGTTAACCCGCTGTTGCCTAGACTCACGGGTTAGCCCGCTGTTGTCTATAAATTGGTTTGACTTATCAGAATAAATTATGGCTCACAGGAAAATCCCGCTGTTGCCTAGACTCACGGCTGGTTCCGGTCTTGTCTATATAAGTTTTATTGACTCACGGCTGGTTCCGGTCTTGTCATTTTATTTTATTGACTCACAGCTCCGTTCTTGTCTATTATAGACTCACGGCTTATCTGGTATTGTCGTATCATAGTGTATAAATACATGTATTGACTCACAGCTCCGTTCTTGTCATCGCAATGACTCACGGCTTATCTGGTATTGTCTTTTACATATATTTCTACACTTGTCATTTTCGTCCCTCGAAGTCGTTTCAACCTGTAACAATACAATCATCATATATCACATATGATATCAGTGAGATTACTCACCTGGATACTAGCTGCGTCAAGTTTCTAGTTGTTTCTTGCCTTCCGATACGATCCGTAGAATTTTGTCCCGCACCTATAATATAATCATTTTCAACATGATTATCGGTTAATACCCATTGCAAGTAACTCTAATACACTAGAGTTCAATAAAACATTGTTACAAACAATGTCCAATTAATAAACTTTCAGTTTACTATCTTTATGTGAATTTTACTATTCACCGGGACACTCGGATCGGTCTACAGTGCCCCCGAGGGGTCGGAAACTCAATCTAAAAATTTTCCCAAACTTTTCAGACCATAACGGTCCTATGTTTCAAATTTGGACTTAATCGGACAAGCAACGCAAAATATAGCGTTTCAAAGTTCCTGTCCAGGGCCTGTCCACAGGCGCACTGCGCCCAGAAGGAGGCGCACCGCGCCCAGCGCCTGTGCAGGTTCCTGTCCAGTCGCGATTTTCACTGTAGCATGCAGTTTTCTTATCTTAAGTGATTATTTTCGTTTTTAATCACTTGGGGTTTGTTCTAGGACTAAAACCTTTGTCTAATAACAGGTTTTTATCCATTAATAACACCTTAATCATACAAATTCGTGATTTAGGGTTCTTAGTTATAACAACCCCAAACTTCAAATTCATCAAATATAACATCCTACTTCCATTTTCTTGACTCAAACTCTTACTAGCATGACTCAATGGAAGCATTAGGCTACTTATCACATGATTCCATAACTGAAATTGCACATTTCAGTTTCTAGTTCATCACGTGAAGAACACATTCAAACACTTGGCTAGAAAGTGAATTTACTAACCTTCAAAGCTTAGGAATCATCAATTCCAAGCTAGGATTCCAATTCTTGTATCAAGCTTCATGATCTCTGCAGAAAATGCTCTCAAATTTTCCATTCCCGTAGCTGCAACAATGGCCAGTCAACAAGAGAGTCAACTCTCTTATTTATACCACAAAATTTTGCAAATTTGGTCCTTAAGTTCATTTTCTTGAACTTTGACCACAACAATCAAGTTTTATTACAATAAAACTTTCATTTCTTACATTTTGGCCACAACCAACAATATTTTTACATAATTGGTCGTTGACTTGGTCAAATGACCAAAATACCCTTTTTCGGTAAAACGACCAAAAATCAGTTTTTATAACATTTTAAGTCCAAAACTCAAAATATTATTTCAAAACAATTACTTTTCTGTCCAAAAGACCAAATTACCCTTCTAAGGTAAAATGACCATTTTGCCCTTTTATTATAATTATATAATAAAGTATCTTGGCGTTACAAATTCTCCCCTCCTTTAAAAGATTTCGTCCCCGAAATCATACTATCAAGCGAGGGTATTTCTTTCTCATTATAATTTCGGTTTCCCATATCGTATGGAAACATTCATGGTTTTGCCAAAGCTCTTAACCATACTAATCTTCGTATCTTGTGGTTATATCACCACTCGCATATCACTCCTCCGGTTGTCCCGGGCACTATAATCACTTATCTTCCTCATTTCACATGAGGAATTCATTAACTTGTATTACTCTATGTTCTCAAAACCATGAGGCCCATAGAAAACTTTACAATCATCTTGAAGTTCATCAAGGATATTCAATCAATATACCGTAATTCTTGCGTTTGGGATATACGGAAAGGTCCAATCAACAAGGACTCAACTTTCCTTTTTGTCCCACATCAACTTCTAGTCTTTCCGGAGGGTCACTTTGAGTTCCACTATCTTCCCTTACTTGGGGTTTCAATGGTTTTACTCAACAATCCGCATACTACTCTTGTAGATCTTTGTCTATTTCCAAGCTTTCTCGGCCTTGCCAAATCTTTTCTTCTGTTTGAGATACAATCTCAAGTTTAATCAACAGCTTCTCCCCAACTTCTGTCTAGCAAATCGGCGTACAACACGGTAGTCTATACAATACTTCCTACGAGTCAATAAAACGCTAGTATAATACCTATACTAATCTACAACTTCTACCACGAATAGACGGTCATCTAGTTTTCCACTAGGGTCTGTTATGCCGATTTCAGGCATAATTCCTAAGGTTTGCATCATTATTTCACCTCATCAATCCATCTGGGATTCGCACACACTACTTACTAGTACTTTTGAGCTAAAAACTTTAAGAATTAATGCTAAATTCAGCAAATAATTCTTGTATCTCGATCCGATACAGTCGTCACCTGTAGTGCACGTCAACAATTTTCTTTATCTTTGTAGTTTTTCACTACTTTTCCACTCTTAATTTCTTCTTAGTCAGTATAAACATACACTGATTTCATCAATCAACCTGCAATTCACCCATATGGTGTCATACCCATACGGTATTTGCAAAGACTTTACTACAAAGTCTATGATATTTTTCGTCCCATTTCATTTTTGGGTCTACCAGTCCACATACTTCTAATGATTTGACTGTAGTTACACACAAGTCAAACACTTTTCACATGTCTTTCTTCAGCCCCGGCCGCCAACACATAGGTTTTATCGACCTATACAGTTTGATATCGCCCCGGGTATGCTGCATATCTGATACAAAATGCATCTTTTCAAGATGATTTTTATATTTCACTTGGCTTTGGAACTCACATTCACAGCCGCCAAGGGCTTTAAATCACTGTGATATTCCAAGTAACCTCCGCTACTATTCAATCATTTATTCACTTTTCACATTTCCAGACTTGCACACATCTTTCTGTGCTACCCGAATCAACTCAGGTAATCAATTTGCCACGTTTATACACGTGGATGTAACCTACAAAGGTTACTCTTTCTAATTCAAGGCATCTGTAACCACATACGCCTTTCTGAGATGGTACAAGATTTCATACTCGAAATCTCTAAGTAATCCATCTATCTTTACTATCTCATCTTCAGCTTCTTTTGATCAATTAAGTATTTCAACTTTTATGATCTCATCGCAATAAGCTTTACACCATACAAGTAGTGTTTCCAAAGCTTAAATGCCACGTTCATAATTGCTACTGCAATGTCATGCATCCACATTCAACGTTGGATACATTTCAATGATCCAATCCATCTTCTCTACTTAGCATCATTGCTAATGTTAGAGGTTCACACAAGGTTCATTCCAAACCTTTACAACATATCTGTGGTCTTTCTACCACTCAGATTTTACACTTTTTCTTGGTCAACTTTAGTCAGCTAACCAGCAATCAAGGAGCAGTTTTCTACAACTCTCCTATAATAACCCGCCAAATCCAAGGAACTACAATGTCAGTCAGATTCCTCGGGCGATTCCAGTTTTATCACATCATCTACCCCACTGGATTTATTTCATCATCTTTAGCAGTATAATCATGCCCAAAGGGTTGAAATTTCTTTTAGCCAAATTTTCATACTTGGAGAATTTTACATATCACTGAACTCAGTGAAGTAACTCCAGTATCTGGTACAATGTACCTCATATTCAATCTGGTTTCGAGAATATCACATTCTCAGTAGTCAATGCACATATGCATCCACTTATCTTTCTTCTTTTCAAACAGATAGGGCTCCATCAGATGACACTTACAGTCATATGAGATCCCAATTCAAAACAATTTTTTCCAATTATTTTACCACTCTGCCATCTCTGCAGAGGCCAATCAACACAGAGCCTAGATAACAGGAACGGCTCCCAATACCAGCTTAATCACAAGCTCTTCTTGCCAATCTGGCAGAAATCTTGGAGGTTCTTTTCAAAAGAATCATCCGAAAATTTATTTAAAGTAGTACACTACTTTCACCACTTTATTAAGCTTGGCCCATACCACGTATGCCAACTACAACATCATTCCTTTACTAACTCTTTTCCGAGTTTAAGCAAAGAAGCTAACCGATATTCTCAACAACGATCATTTACTATGGATTTTCATCCGCTCATTTCTGCTTTCTGAACCATCATGTTCATATTTCTACAATTCATGTTAGCATAATTCATTGCTAACAAATTCATAAGCACAATTGCTTCAGATTTGCTGGTAGTCATCAGCTTCAGATTCATAGGGAAAAAGGGTCCCGTAAATCTTAGGCAGACTACATCCTGGGTGTTCAATATCTTGAACATACTTGCTATCTACAATAGCTATTTCAAAATTTTCATCCAAAATCATTGATGAAAAATTCAAACAAGACATCAAGTCATCGATCCAAAGCATAGCTTCATGGATCAAATATAACATACACGAGTTATATTCAAAACAATGATATCTGCAACCATATCAATCTCTTCACGAGCTTCTTCTACAACTTACTGGAATGCTCATGGTACTACGGGTCTTTTTTTTTTTTTTGACCATTCGTTCCTTCTTTCTTTCCTGGGTTCATCACCCGTTACTCCACATTTCGCATGTGAGTATTTCAATAAGAAGTGATCTATAGTTCCACGCTGGAACCACTTCCGTCCCATACAATAAAACTCGAGCAATCTGCTCCTATCATCTTGCAATTTCAACATCTCAACGGTAGAGTCTCAACTCTACAATCTTCCTTAGTGCTTTTCCTGCACTTATCACTATACATAGTGACTCTGTTTTGGTCCTTTCCCTTCAAGGTTGGACCCAGTCTGGGGTAGCTTCTTCCGAAGCGTCCACTAATCGTTTTCTGCTTTTCCTCGTAGTCTCAACTACTTGTCTTTCACCTTGATATCAACTAAGGTGAGCAACCGATTTCTTTATCTGACCACAACAACTACTGTTGCTTATCATGTGGACTTTCTGCTACTTATCTCTTTGCCCCTCGTTCAATGGAGTCTTGAGAAAAGGCTGATCCGCCTCTTAAAGTTACACGCACTAAATTTCTCCCAGTAACATCCGCTGCTCATACTTCTTATACGTTAGAAGTCAGCAATAGTTAGGTTATATATGTATAATAACAACTATATACACCTAACAGTTCATCATGTCTACTGTCTCAAGGTTTAAGTCCAGGAATCTACTCTATAGACACCTAGTTCACTTAAACCACGGCTCTGATACCAACTTGTAACACCCGGCTTTTTAAACAAAAACACCCCTGAAAAATTTTTCATTTATAACACGGTTTTTAATACTTAAAACCATAAACAAAGGGGTATATTTTAATAAAAACGGGTACAAGTGTATCAAGGAGAGTATAAATACCGTAGTCTCCTTTAAAGCCGGGCTGCTACTACAGCATCTAAGAGTCCTACTTCACGAGTCACGGACTCTATCTTGTCCCCTACCAGTATCATGCTAACCTGCAGGGACAGTAACAAACGGTATGAGCTACAAAGCTCAGTGAGTAATCAATTCTACAATAACACGTATTAAATACACTCATGTATTTATCTGGATATCTAATCCAAATTCCTAGCCTTACTGGCTGACCGAATATATCTTTAGGATTTCACATCCTAAGTTATAGTCTTACAGACTATATCATGATAACCTGCAATTATCAAACCAAGTCAGTTATTTACACAACTATTTCTGTCCCATCTCTCTCAGTCATGTCGGACTGCACCGTATATCATGGCTAACAGCCGCACCCTGTGTCATAGCTATATAAGCTGCATCAAAACATTATCAATGTACAATTCATAGCCCGCAGGCCGTACCAGCTGGGTTTAACAACCCGATATCATGGCCAAAAAGGCCGCATCATGTACCTGTAACAAAAGCATAGCCCGAAGGCCGCATCGGAGACATAGCCCGAAGGCCGCACCGGTTAGATATGGCTCACGGGTTAGCCCGCTGTTGCCGTGGCTCACAGGAAGATCCCGCTGTTGCCTAGACTCACGGGTTAGCCCGCTGTTGTCTATATAAGTTTGGCTCATCAAAGTAAACCATGGCTCACGGGTTAACCCGCTGTTGCCTAGACTCACGGGTTAGCCCGCTGTTGTCTATAAATTGGTTTGACTTATCAGAATAAATTATGGCTCACAGGAAAATCCCGCTGTTGCCTAGACTCACGGCTGGTTCCGGTCTTGTCTATATAAGTTTTATTGACTCACGGCTGGTTCCGGTCTTGTCATTTTATTTTATTGACTCACAGCTCCGTTCTTGTCTATTATAGACTCACGGCTTATCTGGTATTGTCGTATCATAGTGTATAAATACATGTATTGACTCACAGCTCCGTTCTTGTCATCGCAATGACTCACGGCTTATCTGGTATTGTCTTTTACATATATTTCTACACTTGTCATTTTCGTCCCTCGAAGTCGTTTCAACCTGTAACAATACAATCATCATATATCACATATGATATCAGTGAGATTACTCACCTGGATACTAGCTGCGTCAAGTTTCTAGTTGTTTCTTGCCTTCCGATACGATCCGTAGAATTTTGTCCCGCACCTATAATATAATCATTTTCAACATGATTATCGGTTAATACCCATTGCAAGTAACTCTAATACACTAGAGTTCAATAAAACATTGTTACAAACAATGTCCAATTAATAAACTTTCAGTTTACTATCTTTATGTGAATTTTACTATTCACCGGGACACTCGGATCGGTCTACAGTGCCCCCGAGGGGTCGGAAACTCAATCTAAAAATTTTCCCAAACTTTTCAGACCATAACGGTCCTATGTTTCAAATTTGGACTTAATCGGACAAGCAACGCAAAATATAGCGTTTCAAAGTTCCTGTCCAGGGCCTGTCCACAGGCGCACTGCGCCCAGAAGGAGGCGCACCGCGCCCAGCGCCTGTGCAGGTTCCTGTCCAGTCGCGATTTTCACTGTAGCATGCAGTTTTCTTATCTTAAGTGATTATTTTCGTTTTTAATCACTTGGGGTTTGTTCTAGGACTAAAACCTTTGTCTAATAACAGGTTTTTATCCATTAATAACACCTTAATCATACAAATTCGTGATTTAGGGTTCTTAGTTATAACAACCCCAAACTTCAAATTCATCAAATATAACATCCTACTTCCATTTTCTTGACTCAAACTCTTACTAGCATGACTCAATGGAAGCATTAGGCTACTTATCACATGATTCCATAACTGAAATTGCACATTTCAGTTTCTAGTTCATCACGTGAAGAACACATTCAAACACTTGGCTAGAAAGTGAATTTACTAACCTTCAAAGCTTAGGAATCATCAATTCCAAGCTAGGATTCCAATTCTTGTATCAAGCTTCATGATCTCTGCAGAAAATGCTCTCAAATTTTCCATTCCCGTAGCTGCAACAATGGCCAGTCAACAAGAGAGTCAACTCTCTTATTTATACCACAAAATTTTGCAAATTTGGTCCTTAAGTTCATTTTCTTGAACTTTGACCACAACAATCAAGTTTTATTACAATAAAACTTTCATTTCTTACATTTTGGCCACAACCAACAATATTTTTACATAATTGGTCGTTGACTTGGTCAAATGACCAAAATACCCTTTTTCGGTAAAACGACCAAAAATCAGTTTTTATAACATTTTAAGTCCAAAACTCAAAATATTATTTCAAAACAATTACTTTTCTGTCCAAAAGACCAAATTACCCTTCTAAGGTAAAATGACCATTTTGCCCTTTTATTATAATTATATAATAAAGTATCTTGGCGTTACATTACCCCAACAGCCCCAAAAAAGAACAAAAAAAAATCAAATTTCAATGCTACTTGTGATAAAATTGTTTTTTTGTCACAAGTAGCATTGAACTTTGATTTTTTTATGTTCTTTTTTAGGCTATTAGGATAAACTATCCAATGTAACAACAAAATTACTTTTTCGGACACGTATGAGGCATGTAAAGTGATTAAGTTGTATAAATTGCATAAAAGTCGCTAATTTTTTCAGATTTCTAGATTTTGACACTATGCTTTTTATTTTTGCTATTAAGTCATAAGATTTTCTAAAAAATTACAAATCTGACCATATAACCTGGTAATATGTTGTCATCCTGTCATATGGTCATTTTCGCAACTTTTTAGAAAACATAATGACTTAATTACAACTTGTCTGAATAATGACTTAATTGCAAAAACTAAAAATGCAGTGTCAAAATCGAGAAAATTGGAAAAGTTAGTGACTTTTATACAATTTACCTTTAAAAAAATAGAATAACAGATAAACCAAACAGAGATCAAAGCATTTAATCGAATAGTTTATATACGAAATCACTTAGACATTGAATAAAACATTATATGTACGAAATCTAACCTCAATCGTTAAAATCAAGAGCTTCCAAGCAAAACTGAGACAATAAACCTGCCTTATATTGGTGAAGAAACGATGATATCAAAGCGGGATACAACATGTATATATAATTGTTGAAATTGTGAAGAATACATGGTATGATTGAGTGTTGCCAGAATTATATCACGAAAACTGATTGGCTTCTTCCAGAATTACAGCACTGCAATTGATTATACTTGCCAAATATAAGGAAGACGAATACGTAACAGATCATCATGATTTTGAGCGGGAAAACAATTTTCCGGGTTGCTAAGGAAGGGACACATGGCATGTTAAGTATTTGTTTATTAGAAGATAGAAATAGAGATAGAGATAGAGATGATCAAAGGTGAGCGTGGTGCGATGTAAGGCTAAAACCGCACCAAAAACCGCATAGATCGGTTTTTAGATTTTTAAAACCGCACCATTCGGTTTTTGTATTTGGTGCGGTTTGTGGTTTTAAGTGCGGTTCGGTTTTATGTGGTTCGTTTCGGTTTATAAACCGCAATAGCAACCGTGCGGCTTTTACATTGGGGCGGTTTTAAAACCACTAAAACGATGGATTATAATCATATATTTTTAGGTTTATAACAAATCGAACACAAATGTAAAACGACTTTATGACGAGTTAGTTGCTAAAAAGGATCAAAACTATGACAAACATATTTGAGAAGACTTAAAATAGTATTTATGTGACAAAAAGTGCATATTTTAAGTCTCGAAACTAAATCTTTGTCTATGTTAGGGACTTAGATTGAAATTAAATCCGGTTCTTAGCATCTTTTTAGTCAACTTTATTTTAAAAAAAAACTTCAAATATGCAATATAAATTAATTAAATATTTAAAATATGATATGACGCGGTTTCGCGGTGCGGTTTTTGCGGTGCAGCATATAATGCAAAACCGCACCGCACCGCAAATAATCGGTTTTTAAAAAGTTAAAAACCGCATCATCGGTTTATTCATTCGGTCTCGATTCTGCGGTTTGGCTTTTGCTCACCCGTGATGATCATAAACACGTATGGCTAAATTTGTCATGTATGGTCAATTCAGAAAATTATAATCAGACAGCCAAATCATCCGATCAACTACCTATATAATCACGTATATTTCAGAAATCAAGTAAATCACGGGATACAACAATTAAAAAAGAAATATTTAGAAGTTAGAAATTGACATCACCGACGGAAACTAAAATTTGAAGTTCTAAAAAGTGAATTTGGGAGACTAGGCCCTGTTTCTTTTTTTTCTATATTAAGTGCTGAATTGATACATGTTGTTGAATGGGTAACTGAATAGATATAGTTTTACTGATATATATATATATATATATATATATATATATATATATATATATATATATATATATATATATATATATATATATATATATATATATATATATATATATATATATATATATATATATATATATATATATATATATATATATATATATATATATATATATATATATATATATACATATATATATATATATATATACATATATATATATATATACATATATATATATATACACATATATATATATATATATATATATATATATATATATATATATATATATATATATATATATATATATATATATATATATATATATATATTGTTTCTTTTTTGTACTGAATGAACTGTCTGAATCTGAATAAATGACTATTTTACCCTTACAAACTCGCCGAATAACAAATGACCATTTATTTGATAGTTATAAAATAAAACTATATTTGTTCATATTATAAAATTTAACAAATAACATGATTAATAAATTAAATTGAGTATAATTTTATAGTAAGTTCAAATAATAAAACTAAATTCAAAGAATTGGTATTTACAAACATAATGGATTAAACAAAAATAACGAACACATGAAATTTATATAATATTTCCAAATATAATAATGAATAAACCAATATATAAGCATGAAATTATTCATAATTCATTATATAAAATATAATTTTCATTGGAGAAATAATGGCAATTTAGGAAAAATAAATATAAAACCATGACTTAATGTTAAGGACACATATTTCCTAACTTAACCCCTTAAGACATATTGTTAGTATTAAGTAAAAAAAAACAATCATATATAGCTGAACCATTAAGTTTTTTATACATTAAGTCTTTTAAGTAAAAAAGAAATACAAATTAAGGTTGGGTCTCGAAACAGAATACAAAGCATTTGAATATAGCCTGATTATACTATCCACATCAACATTTTATATTTCAAGTATTAATTATGCAGCTAATAGTTCATTAGTTGTAACTTGTAATCTTAGCAAAAAGTGTGCTTAGAATATGTCTTGTACTCTTTTCAACACATTAAGAAATTCGGGTCATCTTAAATGAAGTGTCGGGTTTTTTTAGTGTATATTTTCTATGATTTGCCTAGTAAAAGAAGCTTAACCGGAGGCACAATTTCTTCCGATATTTCTTCCAAATATTTGTATTTGTGTAAATTTTACAATTTGTTATTATTAGGTTTTTTTTTTTTGTGCAACATGAAACAATAGGAGCCTTTGGTTTTCAATACCATTTGGGTTATTTGTATTTGTGTAAATTTGGCAAAAGTAAAATTGCAGTTATATAAGACTTTCTAAAAATAAACAAATGTTCATAAGTGCTAGAAAAAAGCGAGACTCCGTGCTCATTCTACAAAAGAGTACATTAACATTTCCTCAACACGAATTACAAAAATCTATTTCCGCAGCATCTCTCTACTTCTTCTTTTTCAATTTGTAAGACTGCGACTGTGTATAAGCAGTTCCCTGTCACCATAACAATTTCTTCATTAAGGCATTGTACTTTGAAAAATCCATCGAATTTTAGCATTGCATTTTTTCTAGGGAAAATGACTTATTAGGGTAACCAACTTGTTGATTTGTTCACGTTTAGTCACTTTCTTTTTTATCGTGCTTTATTTGCCATTGAACTATCTATTTTGTTCATGATACATCCTTACGACCTGTAATAACTACAGGTTACAGCCTAATTGACATCTATTTTGTTCACATTTGGTCACTTTCCTTTTTTATTCGTGCTTTATTTGCCATTAATTTAATTTATTTTTCCATTTTTATTCGTGCAGGTCTGAAATGACTATTTTGCCCTTTTTAATTTATTTTTCCATTTTTATTACATTTTAAGGATTTTTTATTAATGACTTTTAATTAAAAATAAATAAGAAAACAACCCACCACCGCCTCTCTCTCTCCGTCTCTCTCAATTAATAAAACCTACAACTAAACACACACACACACACACACACACTTTGCAACTAAACACACATACACACGCACTTTGCAACTAAAAACACAGACATCACCACCATCTATAGCAAAGATCTGGACAAAGATGATGAGAGGGAAGAGCACTCCAACCCAACTTTGATGGCTCGTCTGATTTAATCCACCATCTACGAAAAACTTCTTAATGGCTCGTCTGATTTAATCCAAGAAGTTTTTCGTAGCATGCTTAGTTGGTTGAATCGTTGGCTTGTAACGGTGGAGGTGGATTGTCGGGGTAAAACAACTTTGATGTGTACTTTGTTTTCACAGATCGGGAACAAGCCAACATTGAAAACAAAGTACACATCAAAGTTGTGTTGCCCCGACAATCCACCTCCACCGTTACAAGCCAACGATTCAACCAACTAAGCATGCTACGAAAAACTTCTTGGATTAAATCAGACGAGCCATTAAGAAGTTTTACGTAGATGGTGGATTAAATCAGACGAGCCATCAAAGTTGGTTTGGAGTGCTCTTCCCTCTCATAATCTTTGTCCAGATCTTTGCTGTAGATGGTGGTGATGTCTGTGTTTTTAGTTGCAAAGTGCGCGTGTGTGTGTTTAGTTGCAAAGTGTGTGTGTGTGTGTGTGTGTGTGTTTAGTTGCAGGTTTTATTAATTGAGAGAGACGGAGAGAGAGAGAGGCGGTGGTGGGTTGTTTTCTTATTTATTTTTAATTAAAAGTCATTAATAAAAAATCCTTAAAATGTAATAAAAATGGAAAAATAAATTAAAAAGGGCAAAATAGTCATTTCAGATCTGCACGAATAAAAATGGAAAAATAAATTAAAAATGGAAAAATAAATTAAATTAATGGCAAATAAAGCACGAATAAAAAAGGAAAGTGACCAAATGTGAACAAAATAGATGTCAATTAGGCTGTAACCTACTATTACAGGTCGTAATGACGTATCATGAACAAAATAGATAATTCAATGGCAAATAAAGCACGAAAAAAAAAGAAAGTGACTAAACGTGAACAAATCAACTAGTTGGTTACCCTAATAAGTCGTTTTCCCTTTTTTCTATTATTATAACATTATAGCACCTCTTCCAATTCTTTCTATTACAGCACTTTACTTTCAATTATTTTCTAATTAAGGCATTGCACTTCAAAAAATCTAACAAATTATAGCAACGTACTTCCAACTTTTTTCTTATTAGGGCATCATACTTAGAAAAATCTACTCAGTTACAGCAGATTCAAAGTATAATGCTGTAATAGGAAAAAAAATGCGAGTATGAAACTATAATAAACAAATCAATGGAAGTACATTGCTATTTCTTGCATTTAACCCTATTATAAAAACAAATACAAACCTGCAGCCACTCATCCATTGATGCATCAACAGTCTTTGTTCCAACTTCCACCTTCACCCTCTTAGTTTTCTGAGTCAAGTAAATAAACCATAAAAACCACAACACTTAAGTAAACAAAAAAAATATAATCTTTTTGTAATATTCTAAAACTGAAAATATCATTTTTATAATTTATTACCTTGGAAAGATTTTGAAGCTGACCACGAACCCATAAGCCAAGGAGGATAAGAAGACCAAGTCCAAGGGAAACTAAGAACACTGTCTCAACACTAACAAGACCACCAGCTTCAGTAACTTCAATGGTGCCATTATAAAATGTGTTTTGGTATGGTAATTGGTCAATCTCATATACTATTGTCCCAACAAGATCAAATGTTCCAGGCTACAACAAAAAAAAAAAAAAACAAATTAAATCTTGGTTGAAATTTTAAAGAATCATATAATGTAATTGATTTTCTGAAAATTCTCATGGGAGTTGTAAATTTGTACCTGTAAGAATTTGCTGACTGCAAATATATAAGGAAAGGTAGCTTGAACTGAAGAAGGAACAGATGCATTGTTGAAAGTCTGAAAACATGAACAAATACAAGATTTAGTGTGATTAAGGATTATTTACTGATCCAGAAAAATGATTTTTTTTTTCCATGATGGTAACATTATTTACCTGTCCGGTAAGATTTTGGACCAACATGCGATGATCAAAAGGAAGATGAACACTAGCATAAACTGCAAGGACCTTCACATTATGTTCCCCTGTTTATAAACCAACAGTAATTAAGAGTTTAATACCACTTCTTTTAGATGCAAATATAGTAACATAAGGTAATAAGAGTCAAAAGTTACCCTCGTTTTTCATTCCAATCAAAAGTTCGGTTTCTTGGCCTGCTACAACCACTGTAGAAACAAGGAAATAAAGAGATGTTAGAAGGTAACTATGGTGATAAGAATTCTGATGTGTTAAAGAAATAAGAAAGATTAGGGTTTGGACTTACATTTTGCAGAATTTTTAGGGAAAACACAAACTGTTTCAACATCAGGAGATGGACTGAAATTCCCAGTACCAAAGTCCTGGATGTCATCATCACTAACTCCTCCTTCCGCGACAGTTTCAGCAACAAGTTCAGCATCAGAATCTGAGTCTGAATCAGATTGTGACCTAACAACTACAGGGAGAAAACAGTAAGTACCAAAATGATGAAAGAAATATTATCATTTTGCAATAAGATGGCAAATGCACAACATCAATCTGGATAACAAGGTTCAAAATTAGGTTTGAAGGTGGTTACATAATCACCAAGTGTGTGACCAATGGAGCCTAGACTCGCATAGTAAACCACAATTCCGACCAATAATGTTTGATTGGAGAATTTGGATGGCATACATTACAGAGAATGTTAAATTGAAGGTAAACAAAATGATTAGGCAACTCCTACATAACATAATTATACCATATACCTGATGAGAAATGAGCTCCGAAAATGTCATGAATTGAATCCGAATTATTTCATGTTGTCTCACTCATGACAAAGCGAATGTGATTAATTCATCAGCGAAGAAATTTAACACTTCCGATAAACAGGATTTCTGGAATTTATACATGCATGCACAAACGGCTAAGCCTAAAATCTAAACCATTGTTAATATCGAAAAATTGAAATAGCGTGTGAATTCATTTCCTAAATAAAGCAATCAAACAATTTCACCAACTCTCGTAGAAAAAGTCAACTACATCCAATAAGAACTACAGGAATTGAAATTGCATAGTACATGAACAGATCTAAAACAAAAAAATTATTACAATGCAAATAGCAGTATAGTATAGGAATCTAGTAGAAACCAATTTGTTTGAATCAAAATTCGATCTTGATCGGAATCGTAAGAAGCGTATATGAAAAGTTGGATGAATCTAGATCTGAGATGAGATAAGTACCTTGAAGGAAGAAAGAAGATGAGAGAAAAAGAAGAAGAAGAGCGAGGATGAAAGAAACCCTAATCTTTGCCATGATCCAATTGCTTGAGAAAGATATAGAAATCGACAATCGGAATGTCAAGAGATTCAACAACGATGATATCGAGCTCGTGATTGGTTATATAGGCGTAGAAGTTAGGAAGGTTTGATGTAAACGGAAATCAATAAACTTACAAAAGAGCATGTTATTCATTGTCCTCGTGGTAATTTAGGTGTAAATGACGCATTGTTATTTATGCAATCTTAAAGAATAAATATGAACTTACGTGAATTGACATACAATGTTCCCACAAATAAATACATCTTTTTCTATTTCATTGTCTCTTCACATCACTTATTTCAACACCAAGCTCATAAATTAAACATATTGAAAGAGCAATTTTGTTATGAGAAATGATGGCATTGTATTAATGTAATAGCTAGAAATGTTTATTACACTATTAATTTCCAAATTACATGAGTAAATGGCTAGTCGTCCACGACACAAATCACAATGACATAAATACTACATAGAATTGTTATCAGTTAAGATTTATTCTTGTCAAGATTATACATACTCATGTTATATTTTTCTTCTTTAAGTCATTGATTCATCATCACAAGTCCATCAAAACGTATTCACCATAACATAATAGTGTATGGAAATTAAACTTCATTCAAGTTAAAAATATACAATTATATAAGTCGCATACAAACAAATTTGTTATAATTACCTTGCCGATTTGTGTATGTGTTTATCAAAGTATTCCTAAGGTTTAATCCTCTCATACGTTCACGTAGAATAAATAATATGGATAGCATCACCATATATTTTGGCACCCGATTGGACCGCATTAATATGGAAAAGTACACCCGCATCAATAATAAAATTCTACAATAAGTAAGCTTTATGTTACCACATACTAAATAGTATAAATAAGAGCAAGTAAATTGTCTCTAGTAACGTATAGTACAAATTTCAAAAGTAAAAGGGAACAAATAACATACAAAAACATTCACCAATAAACCTCACAAAACATCTTCTGTTTTCATTATTATATTAGTCCCCATGGATAGTATACCTCTCCCACTTCTTTGTCGGGTCATATATCTACAAATGTTCACCACAAATTCATAAGAAACCTATAAAATGACTGTTGACTGTAAATAAAATAAAATAAAAAGAGGGGGGTATACCTCCCATCTTGAAGCAGGGAATATGTGCTTGTTCTTTTCGTACCAGTGTCTTTCAACAACTTTACCAGCATGTGACTATCAATAAAACAAACCAATACATATTTTCAATATATTAATATTTTATTGAATCTGGGTTAATTAAAGTAAAAATAATTACCTCATCTTTCTCTATGGTTGCATCAGCGATTGTTCTCACATCCTCATGCACATCAAAGTGAAAAAGCTGTAGATATATAAAAACAAAAAAGTAAGATTAAACTTTTAAGAAACAATC
This sequence comes from Cichorium intybus, assembly GCA_023525715.1. Taxonomy (NCBI): domain Eukaryota; kingdom Viridiplantae; phylum Streptophyta; class Magnoliopsida; order Asterales; family Asteraceae; genus Cichorium; species Cichorium intybus. The sequence goes on along the minus strand of CM042016.1, from coordinate 15,371,145 downwards.
AGTTTACCGAAATAAAAAGTTCTAAAAAAAGAAAGTGAAACATACCGGCCCACTTTTTCCCCTAGCTTTGTTCACAATCAGCTCATAGAAACTGTGTTGCTGAAAACAGACAACAGTTATTCATATTGATATTACATTAAAATTTTATTAATATGGGGAAATAAAAATGTTTCTTACATGTGGAATAATAAGATCCTCTTTCACATATAAAAGATTTTCAACTGAAGTTGTACGAATTTCTCTAAATTCAGGTGCAAGTTGTTGCTGAACAGCCCGTAAAAACTCACCAATTGTATCCCCTTTTCGAACCTAAAAGCAAAAAATCACAAGGGTAAAATGGTAATTTAGCCATATTCAGGGAATGAGGAATAAAAAAATACCTGCATGACTCTTCGATGGCCTGCACCATCCCAGTAACTATAAGTGATTTCTAGAGCCTCGTCTGTAATGCAATTTAACATATGATATAGAAAACATTATTTTTTATATTAATGAAATATAACATAAAGTTTATATAATATAATTAATATTAAATTACTTTTAATCTGTTCTTGCTCACGTAGCCATTGTTTTCTCAACCTTTCACGTTCAGCTTGCTCTTCTGCCTCTCTCTCACTGAAGGAGTATGCTTCACACCATTATGGTGACAATTAATCAGCAAAATAAATAGAAATTTTGAAAATGTTTTTATTTTATTATTTGAGAAATTTCAAACCTGTCAGGCAAAAAGCTAGTTTCTACTGTTGGATCTTTGCCAAAGCCTCTTCGACCAAACATATTTGATTCTTTATTTTCTGCATATACATGAAAACATTATTTAAGTTAATGAATACCAAAACAGAGAAAGATTTGTATAAATGAACTTGAAAAAAAAAAAAATTGAAAAACAAACTAAACTTACTATCTTCCCCATCTTCTTCTTCCCCGTTTTCAATATCTTCAGAGAAAGATAGCTTTGGGTTAGCTTTGATTTTCCTCTTTTTTAGTTTTTGTAGTTGGAGTTCTTCTTCCCTAATTTACAAAGTATATAATTAGCAATTGACGGTGAACAGTGAACATGCAAATAGGTGTTAATGTTACTCACTCTTGTTGTAGTTTTTGAAGTTTCTCTTTTTCTTCTTCTTCAATCTTGGTTCGAATGTTAACCCTCTGTATACAAGCATAGTCAAGAAATATCATAAGCGGTTTTTTAAAAGTAAGTAGAGTGAAAGGAGAACGAGTTTTGAATCAGTAACTCACCTTCTCAACATACTGCTCTCTTGTGACCAGCCCAACTGTTTCCTTCTTGAACGCAGTCTCAAGGATCTGATCAGATTCATTCACAAGTGAAATATTCAATAAGCAACTGGTCAACAATATATATAATGAAGCTTTTCAGAACCTCACATAGATGATCAACAACAATTGAGTCGTCTACGTTAAATTTACAGTCTCGTGCTACCAGAACTAGGTTAAATTGCAATACATAGGATTAGGGCACATATATCATTATGGATATACAATCGATTGATTGCAATAGGAACATTTTAGATGCATAGGTATGAATAAGAAAAGCTTACTTCGGAGGTTCCGGAGCCGAATTGGAGAAGACCGGACTGGCCTTTTGCGTTCTTACTTTTGAGCTCTTGGATCTTCTTCCTTTCTGCCTCTCTTTGTTTCTCGAGCCTTCGGATCCTTACAGCGTCTTGGGCGGTGCCCACGTAGCCGTCCCCCATGCCCGACATCTTTCCTTCTGGGTTTCAGTCCGTCTCCGCCGCTGCCCCTTTTGTTCGTGATATGATGGTCGCTAGAAAACCGTGCCCCTCGTAGAGGATTGTGACGGAAGCGAGGGTTTCTGATTTTGGGGATCAAAATAATCCGGTGGGTTTACGCCTACAAAAGTTACTTTGGTCCTAAGTCGGCGTGGCATCACCTAAAGGTAATTATTTGTTAATGTTAATTGATGTTTTGAGTATTTGCTTTTAACGGGTTTTAAGACTCCTCAGTCCTCCCTATCATTCAAATTCAATCCAGTTTTTTATTGTTTTCTTGTTTTATCTATACAACCTATCTACACCTAATTTTTATATAGACTATCCACTAAAATTCATTCTTAAACTTTTTCTAAAAACACAATATTTCAACACTGATTTGGTTTTATAGAGAATAAAAATTACAAATTATAGTATTTTTTATTATTTATTCAATAATTGTTATATTTACCTTTTAGTAAAATGAAGTTTTTAAAGAAAAAAAAAAAAAAAAGAAAGAAAGAGAGACAAATCTAGATGGTGGGTGGATGGTGGGGTTACCGAGGTTATGATTCTTTTGTTTACTTTTATTTTAATTTTATTTTTTGGTGAACGCTTGGTTTAAAAATTAAAACTCCCAATGGAAGTGATTTAAAAGGCCATTTTTGAAACATTTATATTATATATATATATATATATATATATATATATATATATATATATATATATATATATATATATATATATATATATATATATATATATATATATATATATATATATATATATTAGTTGTGAGACCCGTGTATTACACGGGTTGATTAAAAGAAATTGTTAAATAAGAATATCTAAACATCAAACATTGTGCTAACTTAAAGTAAATAGCATACTATCTTAAAAATAAACAAAAACACACAAAATTGAGAATATAGAAATGTAATAGAAATATATATAAGTAGAATGCTATAATACACAAATAAATTGAAGTACATTGCTATATCTTGCAATCAGTGCTTAAAAAATCTCGATTTACCATTGGGAAAATACAAAAAGACCTAACATATGTTCACAATTGCAATTTGATTTTTGAAATCGTACGACGAAATTTGGGGTTAAACATTTAATTGACAGTTTCGTATTAATAAAAGCGTAATTAGGGGAGATAGAATTGTAACGGCCAATTGTAATCGATCATTAATGAGTAATAATGAACAAAGTATTTTTTTTATTAAGAAATTCAAAATCATGAGAAAATGACATGTGTCCAAATGAATGTGGTGTTGACATGTGGCTTTGAGTTACTTATTTATTAGGATAGGATATATATATATTATCTTATTTAAAATCCGTAATTGTTGTGAACGTTACACACCTTTTTTTTTTTTTCGGGTTGTCACGCGGGTCCTTTCGGATCAGGATTTGGGGTCTTTCTTTTTTGGTTGCGATTCTTCTCGATTTCTCCATGGCTTGTCTGGTGATTTTCGTCTTTTCATTTCCAGATTCTTCTCCCACCCTCACCGCTTCATCCTCTCCTTATCACAGCACCGCTTCTATCCATTCCTCCTTTTCGGTTACTTCCTCCTTCTCGGCTACCACTTCTACCCATTCCTCCCTCCTCACATCCGCTCACACAGACACAGAAAATCTGCAAGCTCACGAATTCTCTATTCCAGATATAGGAATGGCGACAGCGGAGATAGCGATGACGGCTGCGGATTCATTGGAGAAAGACGAGGGTTGTTCGACCAGGCATACGGCGAAACCAGGTGAAGGCGAAGAGACCTCGGCAGGTCGAGAAGAGGCGTTTCTACAATAAAGCTCGCAAGTCTGAAGATGCACTCCTCTCTCTGTTTCTCACCATATTCATTTTATTGAGTTTCCTTCGAGACCATCTCCCTATTGGCGTGTCGACGAAGATGCACTCATCCTCCGTGACCTGGAGGACCGATTCCAGCCGCCGGCCACAGGTAAGCACCTCCCTCATCTCATTGCTTCTTCATTTCGAAAAATACAAAAACACTCATATTTCCTTGCTCCTGCGACAGCACCTCTGCACCGCCTACCACCGCCGATCGACGCCGTTGACCGGCCGATTCCAGCTGCCGGATGTGGGTTTGCACCCCCCTCAATTGTTTGATGTATTCATTTTATAGTTATCCAAACTTGTAAACCAAATCGCAATCTTCGTTAATCTTTCAAAATCCAAGATTACGGAATTCCAAATTTTAAATAAACTCCCCGTTGAGTTGAACCATCACAGTTCATCGTCTCCATCATCGATCTCTCTGCAAATACAAGCAATCGATTTAATTACAAATCTTGGTAGCTTTTATTTCAATTCATGGGTCCACCTAATAAGCTCTCATAAACCCCATAACCTTTCCTTTCAAGTAACACCTAACCAAACCCTTTATTCATCAATTCGATTCTCACTATCTGTTTTCCCTCAAGCAGGTGTTTAATTATATATTTCTTTTGTATTCAACAACATTGAAAAAAGGGTTTATGAAATGGTTGGGGAGGCTATTGGTGTTAGTGGTAGAACACCGCGTCAAGTTCTTTCCGTCGTTAATGACGGTCAGGATCCGCTTTTGCGGGTCGGGCCGGGGAGCAGTATTGGATCGGATTGTGGGATGATTGAGTTTACAAGAGAAGATGTTGAATCGTTGGTGAATGAGAAGATTACAACCAACAACAAGTTCAGTCTCAAGGTTAGTTTAATGTTCGTTTTGTTCTTTAATTTAGGTCAATTTTGGGTTTACTTTTGTGGGTTTTTTTAGGAGAAATGCGATTCAATGATGGAGTATAAAAAGACTAAGAATTTGTATCAAATGGTTTCAAGAACCTGAAGAGAGTATTTTATTAGAGCAAGAAAAGAATGCGAAGATGTTGGAACTGGCAAAAAACAAATGCATTGATATGGGTATGTATTATATATTATAATGGTACTTTGAAGAACTTATTTTTCCTAATTTCATAATGTAGATGAATTGGTGTAACTTAAACTAATTTTTCATGTTTTATTGGTTCAAGAATTCCTAATGAACGAAAAGGAAGAAGAACTAAATTCGTTGATCATGGAGTTAAGAAAGAATTACACCGCTCTACAAGAGAAATTAGCAAAAGAATAATCCGATAAATTGGTATGATTTGGATCTTGAAATCAATAAAAAAAGTAATTTAATATATTAAAAATGTTATTTAATCTTTTTAAAAAATTATATCAGGCGGCCATGGAAACATTGACAGAGGAAAAAGAAGCTACATTGTGTGCATAAAGATCTCAAACTTTAATCAAGGAAGAACTCGAAAGATTGTATGCGTTCATAGCGGATTTCTGGTATACTTCGGTTGTTGTATACTTCGGTTGTTGTAAGCTTCAGGTACCTCCATGTTGATAAATTTCATGTAGCTATATGTATTAAAACCAACTATTTAAAAAAAATTAAATATAGGTTAAGTCTTCTTATTGTGCGAGCACAGATAAAGACCCAGTAACTGTTGTTTTCATTAGTACAACTCGAAGGTTAGCGTACTTTATTTGTATCGTTTTCCTGTTCCGCTCTTTGGCCTGTTAACCAGGAAGGAAAAGCGAAAAAGAGTTGTGAATCATGTTTTTTTTAATACCTGACACAATATTGTATACGAATGTCACTTATTTTGGTTTACTTTTGGTCTCTACGTTTGAGTAGAATCTTTTTTTTGTCTGTAGAGTTCTCATACATTGAATTTTGAGAATAATCGTATGTTGTTCCAGATATAACATGCGTCCTTTAAAAGAAACTCAATTTCACCAACTAAAATGTATATTTTTTCACCAATGATGAGTTGCACAAAAGAGATTTCTTGGTAGGTTGTGGTTTTACATTGTTAATCCCATGCTAGAATGAAAATTTTCTACCGTTTTCACTTATTTTTTTTGGGGTCATTTTAATTTGTGCAGGTGCATGAATAAAACTGTAGAGGGGGCTGACATACAGAGTAATCGATATGTGAGACGCAACTATCCTCTGTTTCCAAGTTGACTAGGCCTCTAATTGCTCCTTATAAAGGTATCTCCTGCAAATCTTTGTTATTGATTTATGATTTTTTTTATTTTAACTTTGTTGTGTGCGTCTCCTCATCTATTCATTGTTTGAACATGTTATGTAAATATAGGAAGGGAGCTGAAGATTTACCTGTACATTTTTCATTACTACTACTCGCAAGCTAAACATCATCAGGTATCTAGACAAGGGGAATATGTCTCCGACTTCCCTAAGTCTATTGGATGATGCAAAAGTCGCAACTTTGCTATATATATATATATATATATATATATATATATATATATATATATATATATATATATATATATATATATATATATATATATATATATATATATATATATATATATATATATATATATATATATATATATATATATATATGATGCTTCTTAAGTTGTTATAACAAGTACACGACAGGAAATCGATGAACAATGGCGGTTATATGACGGTTTTGACCCTGTGCTTGAAAAGAAACTTAGAGCTAGGATCAGGCGGAATGTTAGCTGTTATGGACGGTTTACGCCTACTATGGTTGTAAGTTTTCGAAAATGCTCTTTTTCGGCTAAGTTCCGAAAATTCCCTTTACCCTTTCATTACAAAGTTAATTGGTTTAGTTATTGACATGTCATTCCTCCTGGTATGGAGTTTAATCATATTGTTCCACATGATGGTGATATGGATGGTGAAAATGAAGGATCTGAAGACCATCAGGCTTCACCTGACCCGCCTATTTGGACTGAGGTTGGAGTTTTTTTTTCTATTACTGCATTGGACTTTCAATTTTTTTTTTGTTATTAGGACATTATATTTCAAAAAAACTGCCAAATGATACCGGTGAAAATCGTTTTGTACCTGCATGGTATTGCTATAATCGGATAGTTTTTCAAAGCACATTGCTGTAATAAAAAGAAGTGAAAGTAGGATGCTACAATAAACCAATCAATAAAAGTACGTTGCTATTTCGTATACTATTTATGAATATTGATATTGATTTTTCTATTTCAGTATAGATTAGCAGAAATACAAACAACGCATTATCTGAGGCTTGTAGATCTGCTTACTATGATGGTAGATATGTCAATGAAAGAGCCAAAAAAGACATATGAGGTTGGATGCTTGGGCCCGCCAAGATGTTGCTATTCTGGGTTGGGGATTTTTAAAGCTTGACAGTGACATTATATATTTCTTTAAAATAATAAAGTTTTGTGTGTTTACTAAAATTTTCTAATTGACTTTTTTGGTATAGCTCGGGCTAGAGAGGATACTGAAAAATTGATAATGATGTAAAGAAAAGACCTGAACGACTTCATCATATCGCCCTTGTATGTAAGTACACTACTATCATAGGTAAGGAATTGTAAGTATGTTGCTATTAGGAATACATTGTTATTATTGGTAAATAAAATGTAAGTACACTGCTATCGTGGGTAAACAAAAAACTTTATTATTTGGAATTACATTGTTGTTATACGTTAAAAAAATGTAAGTACATTGATATTATGCTATATGTGACGGCTATTCATGTAGAAATTGATGGTACAATATATGAATCTTGGTTATCATTTCCTCCACTTCCTGTTGAAGTTGTAATTGTTGCTGATCTGACCCGTGACCCGAGCGTAGCTCGGGTGCAACACTAGTTCTTAATTCATTTGTCACGAAGACTGGCATACAAATAATCCATTTTTTTGGTTTATTTTTATCTTTCTTAATTTACAATATAAATTATTTATTTTTCTCAACTCATTCTTAATATATAATCTTAATATATAAGTACTCAAAACTATGATATAAACCGGGAAAAAAGAATTACTCTATTAATTAAATACCGTAAATTTCCAAAAGGTTGTGTACGTTTTTTTTCTTTCGGGTAATGTAACGCGGGTCATCGGGTTTCGATTGCTTCCTTTCTCGATTTATTTCCATTCTCCCACATTCCTCTATCCCACCGACTGTATCTCTACCTTCCTGGATTAACCGTCATGGACTTCTTCACTGCCACTGAAGCACCATCACCACCAGCCTTTTCCGTCCGTTACTCACTGTACCGTTTTCTCCCCATTTCGTCATCGGTTCCCCGATCAATTTATCCGGCCTGAAGAAAACGGCAACCTGGTCGAAGTTCTCTTCGACGACAAGGCGTTATCTTCGTCGAACGATATTAGACTTCCGTCTGAAAAATTAGGGCTCCAGAGAGATTTCGTACCACTTCACTTTGATCCTCAATTTCTCTCTCTAGAACTCGATCCAGAAGAGTTCGGGTTGATGGCATCTACAAGGTACGCTATCTTTGTTTCTAGGGTTACCGTTTTCTTGTAGTTGAATATTCGATGACTTTTTTTCCAATACGTGGTCGATGCATATGAATAATTGTCATACAAAATTAGGGTTTTAATCGTTTGCTTATGAAGGTTGAAAAATTGTTGAACGAAATAGGGAAAGAAAATCAACGACAGGCGAGTAGGGGGTCGTGGCGGTAGAAGAGGGCAAAAACCGGCAGCAGTTGGAATTATATGAAACTCAAACGGCGGCAAGTGAATATTGAAACAGAAGCATAGAGAGCTTTTAAGCGACATGTGTGAGCAGAAATTAGCACCTAACTTGCCATATATGAAGTCATTATTTCTCGGGTGGTTTGAACCATTATGCAAAAAGATCGAACAAGATCAAGAATTGTGTAGGAAAGGAAAGCATAAAGCTGCATACGCACCTTATTTCGATCTCCTTCCAGGTGATAAAATGGCCGTCATCACAATGCGTAAAATCATGATGTTAATAATGACAGGAGGCGAGAGTCGTATCTGCTTCTTGTAGTGTCGGTGAAGCCCTTGAACAGGAGGTCTGTATTTTCCGATGATTATTTCTATCAAATTATCATTCTAATGTAAACCCTCTATCAAATTGCTCTTGCGGTGGAATCATTGGGAAGGGTGGATCAGGATTAGGTAAGTGTTGGATTAGGTGTCTAAGCCATGACTTGTAATTGAACTTTTATCTTATGGTTAAAAGCAAAGTCCATTTGGGTTGCCCTCATGGGTGGAGGAAAGATAGTTCAGTAGAGAGAATAGTTGATTTATTAATTGTATAATAAATCAATAGAAAATATATATATGGTTTATTAATATATTTAAGTGCTAATATATTAATTAGAAACTATATTAATTAATTGAGATTTAATCTAGAATTAATTGGATTTAATTTGGAGATTAAATTAATTAATTAAAAAGGTGCAGGGACTGGTATGGCATTTATTCAATAGTTGAATAACTGGCCAGGAAAACCAGGGACCAAAAGTGGCGCCAACTTGGAGGCTCCTCCAAGGGTTTGGCGAAACCCTAATTAGGGTTTGGTAAGCCTGGTCCAAGTGGTCAAAAGCCTTGTCCAATTGGAGGCTCCTTAGGGTTTCAGGTGTAACCCTAGGAGGCTATAAAAGGAACCCCCTGGCACCTCATTCTTCACGCCACCTCTCTCTGGATTTACTCTGCTGGACTGATTCTTCCATCCCCTGGGTGTGACTTTCATCTGAGGCAGGATAATTTTGCTGCTGCTTAAAAGGATCATAAGATCTAAGGTTGGTTTTTCTTGATTCTTCTTTAGAATTGAATTGTATCCTTTAGGTTCTTAGTTCTAATCTTCATAGAAGAAAACATAGATCAATATTAGGGTTGCATGTGAACCTTAGGTTATTTTGTGTTCATTGATTGCATAGAAACCCTTCAGTGGTATCAGAGCTAGCTTGTTTTCTTGTGTTTGATTATGAACTGCTTGAATTGTTTTGTGCCTAAGGGTTATTGGCGAAAATTAACCCTTGGGAGGAGGCCAAAATCGATCCCAAGGCTAGGGTTTCCTAACCCTAGCCGCCACCCTCCCTTGGTCCCCCTTGAATGCTTGATTTGCTTGCCTTAATTATGTGTTGTTATTTTTGGTATCTAAATCAACTAAAATAACTTGAACCCTAATTCCTTGGCTTGTAATTTTCGAAATTCATGGGACCATTACAGGTTAATTAATTTGATTAATTGGTAATCTGTAACCTAGATTTAATTAATTTAATTAATTGATTAATTAAAGGCAAATTAAATCTGCCTTAAGAATTAATTAAAATTTTCAAGAAAATTAGAATAATTTGAGAAAATTAGAATTTAATTAATTCTAAAGATATTTTAATGAGATTAAAATATATCTTATATATATTTAAAATTAAAAGTTAATTTAATATGTATAAGAAAATTGGTTAGTCTACCGCTAGTAAGCCTCATTCACAAAACTGTCCTATAAAGAGGGTATAAGGCGACTGACTATAAAATGTTAGTCTAATGGGTATCTACTCTTACCCACCGCTCTCCTGGTCAGTCGAGTGTCGTTAGCTGAACGGGTATGATAGAACCGCTAAGCCTCTTAAAAGTATAATGCTATAATTGAAAGTACTAGAACCCTAAAACAAATCCCAATCTAGTTACTTTAGGAAAATGTGAATTTGATGCTACCCCATGAAATTGCACATTGCACTTTATGAAACGTTGGTGGAGCGTGTGTGGTTTACCGGCACACCAATAGGGGTTCATAAAGAGTGGCAATGGGTGTCTCGGGTGTTATCATTGTTGATGGAGCGTGTGTGGTTTACCGGCACATCAATTTGAGATGATAATGGATCCCGAGAGCACCGAGCTAATTTGCATGGTTATTCACACCCGGTTTGTGATCCTCGGCATCCCAGTCACAAACGGTGGGGCATATCCGAGATTAAACATGCTATTGAACAGTTCAATAAATCTCATAAGAAACTAGGAATTCCATTTATAATAAGATTATTTTTCCGCGGTGGAATCGGCTGAATCGTCATTCGCCTACCTTTATAAAATTTGCTTATAGATTACGGCATCCCTCTTCTATGTTGCAAATTGTTATAGTTGGATCCTAGCCTTATTTTATATTGGGTTATTATAAGGACCGACAAGTATCTAATTAAACTTACCTTCTTTTATAGATGTCTTCTGCTGATCAATCCGCTCCCCAATCAAACTCCAGTGTTCCCTCAATCCTCTCACTATGTTCCAGGGTTCAATTGAACGGGACAAACTATAATGACTGGATTAGAAACATCAAGATGGCTCTGAGGTATGAGAACAAAGAGTATGTTCTCGAGACCGAGCTTGTCGATGTCGACCCCGAAACTGCTACTCCCGAGGAAATTGCCTCGTACCAAAAACATACTGATGATGCAACCAAAGTGGCCTGCATCATGATCGCCACAATGAACCCCGAATTGCAGAGAATATACGAAGACTACTGGCCCTATGAGATGCACAAGGAGCTAGCGGAAAAGTTCCGCAAGCAAGAGCGCATCGAAAGGTGCGAAGTGGTCAAGGACTTCACGAACAGCAAACCCAAAGATGGAGAGTCCATCTGCACTCATGTGCAAAGAATGCAAGGTTACGTGGAGCGGCTTAGAAAGCTTGCGATGCCTGTACCGGAACAGTTGGCCGTTGACATAGTGCTTAACTCGTTGCCGAGTTCTTATGACCAGTTCAGGCTGGCTTATCATTTGAACAACAATCAGGCTAATATGACTGAGTTGCATCGCATGCTTCGAGTAGCTGAAGACGGGATGAAGGGTAAAAGTGTACCCTCGGTTAATCAGCCCGTTCTAGCCATTGGAAGTGGCAGAGGAAAGAAAAGGAAGGGCCCTCCTAAACAAAATTGGAGGGAAAAGGTTCAGGCCGGGTCATCCAGTAATGGCTCGAGAACCAAGACTTCCCAAATTCCTTGTGTGGCCAACCCCGATGAAGCAAACTGTTTCTACTGCAAAGAAAAGGGCCATTGGAAGAGAAGCTGCCCCAAATACTTGCAGGATGTCAAGGATGGGAAAGTAAAGCCATCGACAGCAGGTATATACACTATCTCTAAAAACTCACCATCTTCTAATTCTTGGGTCCTTGATACAGGATGTGGTTTTCACATTTGTTCTGATATGCAGGGCCTAAAGGAAAGCAGGGAGGTGGAGCACGGTAGACTGAACTTGATCATGGGCAATAGGAGATCGTCCCCTGTTACCAAGATTGGAGTTTATAGTTTAGTGCTTAGTAGTGAAGTTTGTTTAGATTTATTAGATTGTTGCTATTCGCCAGAAATGGCAAGAAATATTATTTCATTTCACGCATTATTCAGACAAGGATTTCATTTTTCTTTTGATAATAATATTGGATCTATTTCTGTTTTCAAAAATGGTATTTTGAATTTTACTGCTTATCCTTGTAATGGTGTGTATGAAACTGTGAAATGTGTTGACAATCTAGGACAAAGTGTAAATTATATTGATTCTACTAGTGACGTGGAAAAGGCATGTCTGTGGCATAGTCGGCTCGGCCACATCAGCAAGAAACGCATCGCCCAACTCCAAAAGGATGGAGTGTTGGAATCATTCGACCTCAAGTCGGATGATGTATGCGAATCTTGTCTGTTGGGCAAGATGACTAAATCACCTTTCAAAGGGTCTTTTGAAAGAGGTGAAGGTCTATTGGACATTATTCACACGGATGTGTGTGGTCCATTCAGATCAACCACAAAGGATGGCACGCGGTTCTACGTGACTTTTACCGACGATTTTAGTAGATACGGTTACATCTACTTGATCAAGCACAAGTCGGACACCTTTGAAAAGTTCAAAGAGTTTAAGAACGAAGTAGAGAATCAATTAGGCAGGAAGATAAAGATGCTCAGATCCGACAGAGGCGGAGAGTATCTAAGTATCGAGTTCCTAGACTATCTAAAGGAATGTGGAATAGTTTCGCAGTTGACACCTCCCAGGACACCACAGTTGAACGGTGTTGCAGAGAGGCGCAACCGAACCCTGTTGGACATGGTTCGTTCCATGATGAGTCGAGCTTCACTTCCCATTCACTTCTGGGGGTATGCCTTAGAGACTGCCGCCCATATCCTCAATCTTGTCCCAACTAAGAAGGTTGCGAAAACACCTCATGAGATGTGGACGGGGAAAGCTCCCTCGTTGGCACATATCAAGGTCTGGGGTTGTGAGGCTTTCGTTAGACGAGAGACTCAAGACAAACTCGCAGACAGAAGCGAAAAGTGTTTCTTCATTGGTTATCCCAAACAGTCCTTTGGATATCTATTCTACAGACCGAGCGAGGACGTGGTCTTTGTAGCTAGACGAGCAGTCTTTCGAGAGAGAGAGCTCGTATTCAAAGAGGACAGTGGGAGTACCATTGATCTGGAAGAAATTCAAGAGTCATCAGATGACGCAACCTTAGGAGAAACTAGCAACCAACATGAGGATGAAGTTCCTGTTGGCCCGACAGATGTATCCTTACCTCTTAGGCGTTCTAGTAGGGTTAGCATGCCACCCGAGTTTTATGGGTTCCATATAACTTCGGATGGGGACACTTTTGTCAGTGATAGGACACTGATAAATTTGGATGAACCAGCTAACTACCAGGAAGCAGTGGCGGGCCCTGAGTCTGCCAAGTGGAAAGAGGCCATGGATAGCGAGATCAAGTCCATGTATGACAATCAAGTTTGGAACTTGGTTGACAATGTACCGGGTCGAAAGACAGTCGGGTGCAAATGGATCTTCAAGAAGAAGACAGACATGGACGGAAAGGTACACACTTTCAAGGCAAGACTGGTTGCGAAGGGCTTTACTCAAACCCCAGGGGTTGACTATGACGAGACCTTCTCACCAGTAGCTAAGATAAAGTCTATTAGGATTATGCTGGCCATAGCTGCATTTCATGACTATGAAATTTGGCAGATGGACGTCAAAACCGCTTTCCTTAATGGGAAGCTGACTGAGGATGTTTACATGAATCAGCCAGAGGGTTTCGTCGATGCAAAGTATCCTAATAAGGTGTGTAAGCTTGAGAGATCAATCTACGGATTGAAGCAAGCTTCTCGCAGCTGGAATCTTTGTTTCCATGAGAAAGTCAAAGAGTTTGGCTTCTCTAGGAGCGAGGATGAGTCCTGCGTATATGTCAAGGCTAGTGGGAGTATAGTCACTTTTCTGGTGCTGTATGTCGATGACATACTGCTCATGGGAAACGATATTCCAACCTTGCAAGATGTTAAGGCTTGGCTTGGGAAATGTTTCGCCATGAAGGACCTAGGAGAGGCTGCCTATATTCTTGGGATTAGAATATTGAGAGATAGGAAGAAGAGACTGATTGGACTCAGTCAGGGTACATACTTGGATAAGGTACTAAAGAGGTTTAGTATGGAAAATTCCAAGAAGGGAGAGCTGCCTATCCAAAGTAATGCGAAGCTGAGTAAGACTCAAAGTCCGAGTACAGACAAGGAAATAGCTGAGATGAGTCGAGTACCATACGCTTCGGCTGTGGGATCGATCATGTACGCTATGACGTGTACTCGCCCTGACGTGGCTTTCGCCTTAAGCATGGTCAGTCGGTACCAGGGTAACCCTGGAAGGGCGCATTGGATAGCTGTGAAAAATATACTCAAGTATCTGCGAAGGACAAAGAACATGGTGTTAATCCTCGGTGGCAGTGATACCTTGAGAGTTGAAGGATATACAGATGCCAGCTTTCAGACGGATAGAGACAGTGGTCGGTCTCAGTCGGGCTGGGTATTCCTTTTGAACGGTGGAGCAGTGACTTGGAAAAGTTCCAAGCAAGAAACAGTGGCTGATTCTACGTGCGAATCAGAGTACATAGCAGCAAGTGAAGCGTCAAAGGAAGCGGCTTGGCTGAAGAACTTTATCGGTGACCTTGGAGTAGTCCCGAGTATTCAGGAGCCCTTGGAACTGTTCTGCGATAATGAAGGTGCGGTCGCCTTGACAAAGGAACCGCGAGATCATGGAAAGTCCAGACATATCGACAGAAAGTACCACTACATCAGGCATAGGGTAGAAGAAGGTCACCTCCTTGTAAAGAGGGTATCATCGGAAGATAATCCTGCAGATCCCTTGACAAAGGCTCTGAGTAGGATTAAGCATAATCAGCATGCTAGGAGCATTGGATTAAGAGATGATATAAGTTTTAGTAATTAGATAGGTTCGAAACTTGTAACAATGTATTGTATTTGACTCTTGTGATTTAATAATAGAGATTTATTATGGTTTACTACTCTTGTCAGTACTTTATCATTGTGTTTCATTTTGCATGTTTTACTTCCTGAATAATTGGATTATTCAAATATCCACAGTCGATTACACTTTAAGGGAGTAAGTGTGAAGTAAGACTGTCATGAATTGGTAATAGATTGTCTAAGGAGTTAGACATTGCAATTGGATTGCTGAACCATTCGTGAGTACTTGGAAATGGAGATTTGAGTATTGGATAAACCCGCGCTCAATGGATTGCTTCATGGATTACATCACGAGCAATGTTGAGACGATAATATCTTTTGATCTTTAAGCTAAGACATATGAGTTATGATTTATTAGACGGTTGTTCATTGATAATATGAAAACGCATCGGTAACTCGATGTTATAAAACGTATTGTTGTGAGTGATTTGTCTGGTAAAAGACATAAGTATATGAGTCGAAGTTTATTCGTCCCTTGACCCTAACGGGAAACAGATATCTGTAGGCCTCTCGATGATTTTGAAGTTGACTAAAATGGTTGGCCAACCGGGACTAAATTGGTAGTCTAAGAGTCATATGCAAATCGGAAATCGAGGAACAGTGAATCAGACCAGATTGATTTTATCCATGTCTTGAGTCTGAAAATATCTTGTTGGACGGAGGATCATCTGATCACTTATCTTTGGACAGAACTGACTGGGTCAGAGTTCAGACAATTAAAGTCATAGACTTATCCAAGTGGGAGACTGTTGGATTAGGTGTCTAAGCCATGACTTGTAATTGAACTTTTATCTTATGGTTAAAAGCAAAGTCCATTTGGGTTGCCCTCATGGGTGGAGGAAAGATAGTTCAGTAGAGAGAATAGTTGATTTATTAATTGTATAATAAATCAATAGAAAATATATATATGGTTTATTAATATATTTAAGTGCTAATATATTAATTAGAAACTATATTAATTAATTGAGATTTAATCTAGAATTAATTGGATTTAATTTGGAGATTAAATTAATTAATTAAAAAGGTGCAGGGACTGGTATGGCATTTATTCAATAGTTGAATAACTGGCCAGGAAAACCAGGGACCAAAAGTGGCGCCAACTTGGAGGCTCCTCCAAGGGTTTGGCGAAACCCTAATTAGGGTTTGGTAAGCCTGGTCCAAGTGGTCAAAAGCCTTGTCCAATTGGAGGCTCCTTAGGGTTTCAGGTGTAACCCTAGGAGGCTATAAAAGGAACCCCCTGGCACCTCATTCTTCACGCCACCTCTCTCTGGATTTACTCTGCTGGACTGATTCTTCCATCCCCTGGGTGTGACTTTCATCTGAGGCAGGATAATTTTGCTGCTGCTTAAAAGGATCATAAGATCTAAGGTTGGTTTTTCTTGATTCTTCTTTAGAATTGAATTGTATCCTTTAGGTTCTTAGTTCTAATCTTCATAGAAGAAAACATAGATCAATATTAGGGTTGCATGTGAACCTTAGGTTATTTTGTGTTCATTGATTGCATAGAAACCCTTCAGTAAGAATGCTGCTTAACACATTTGACAATTTAAAGATCTCGCAACTTCCACTTTTGTTTTTTTACAGGTCATTCGTTGAAGGTTCTGGAGCTACCATTAACATCTCCCCTGAGGATAACAACTATATTGGATTAAAAATGATAGGCTTGTAACAGTGATTCATACCTTACAACAACTTGTGCAAGCTATCAATCTAATTTTATTGAAATTATCTGAAGATCTTTACTATGTACAGTCCATTGGCCCCCCATTTCCATATGCTGGTATGCTTACTTTTTGTGTTACTGGTTTCCATACATAGCATGCAATTCAATTCTGTGGTTCACAAATACTTTGTTCCTTTTACTTAACTATAGGACATGCAGGAAATAGCAATGTAGTTTGCTCATTTTATCAAAATGGGTGGTGTACTTTAATTTTTACCTGTGATAGCAACATACTTACAATTGTGTACCAATTATAGCAATATATAACCTGGAGAAATGGGTTATACTTTATGTACTTTAATTTCATTATATAATGTCTATTGCCACATAATCCTTAATAGGAGGTCACGTAATCAAATTACCTAGAGACCTATCAAAGGTATGTTTACCACCACATCTATGCCGCACCACCGTATATTCCGTCATTCTCAACTACATGCACGAACCTCGCAACTTTCTCCAACGCTGCCCAGCGTCTCATCGCTCGCACTAACCCTAGATCGCACCGTTTTGCATTTCCTTGAAAACCCTCGGTGAAGCGTTTAATGGTCCCGTTTCCATCTCTGGCGATTGGTAATTCCATCACCAATCGATTTCTGTAAGGCGGGAGTTCATCATTGATTTCGGGTTTGTCTGTGTTTCCCTAATTTATTTTTTACTTTTGATGTTTATTGATATAATTTTTGTGTTGCACTTTGTTTATATCAGGTGAACTTTGCCCTCCAAAGGAAGCAGATGTCACTGGACTGTTAATCAGAGATGGCGATCTCGATACCATCGTGCCAGTTATTCATAGACGGAGAATGGAGAAGCTTCTCGGTTGTTAGTAACGACTCAGACAGCCTTAATAATTAATATTTAATATCAATTTCTTATTTTATTGATGTTGATATTGATTACTTATTTCATAGATTGCAACATATTTTGCTTTTCTTGGAATAAAGTGGTTGTTTTTTCCCGCTGTGTTTGGACTTATCTTGCAATTAGTTGATTTTCGGTATGTAACTTTCTTTCTTGAATTCATTATTTAGTGCAATAAGTCATTCTGTCCAGATTAAGTCAATAAAAAAAACCTAAACCTCTAACTATTTTCTTTTTTCTTTTCAGATCCTTGCAGTTATTGGCGCTTCCCTTTTTCTTCATATGCATAACTTCATGGGCAGTCTTATTTTTCCAATTTTGGAAACGGAAAAACTCTAACCTTTTGGCTAGGTAATTTATATATTATATATTATATATTATATAAATCTGTGTATTTAATTGTGTATATTCTAATCTTTTGGGATTAAATAGGTGGCAAATTAGTTATTCAGCTGGATCATAATCTGGATATAAATACATGGACACAGAATGGAGTTCTTTCCATTCATCAGTAGGATCAGTTAGAACATATGGGGGCAATAAAGGAAAAGAACATGAAAAGTTTCAAAGAGAAGAATGGTTTGGTAGAATGATGCGGTTTAGAAATGATGCAATTATTATTTTGAGTATTATTTGCCTTCAACTTCCTTTTGAATTGGCTTATGCACATTTGTACGAAAGCATTGGATCAGATGTTGTGAAGTGAGTACCTTTTTTCCCATTAAAAATAATTCAAAAAAAGAAAAGAATTATATTTGTTAATATATAATAAATTGTTTATTTCAGGTTTGGGTTGACTGAAAGGTACCTATTTGCTATCCAGTATTTCACACAGATTGGAGGGAAGGTGTCTGTGAAGTTGATTAAAGATGAAAAGAATAAGAATTCTGAATATAGAGCTAATAGTTTGGTTTATAAGGTTAGTAGCTAACTTTATATTAATTTAATAATTTATATTTTAATTTAATTTTCTTATGCAGGTTTTTCGTCTCTACTTTATGCAATCATACATTGGAATCCTTTATCATGCAGTCTTGCATCACAACTTCATGACACTTTGCCAGGTCATCATTCAGCGCTTAGTCATATAATAGGTAATGTATATTATTTCCTACCTATAATGGAAATGTACTTGCAATTTACAAATCTACCGTTATTTATTTATTTTTTTATTTTTTATTTCCTCAGGTGTTGGAGAATCTGACGGAGAATTCAAAAAGGTAATTTACTCTAAAATTTAGGGAGGGGAGGGTAAGTGGCTGGGTTCCCTTAATTTAACAATAAACCAATAAGTGTAAATTACATTTTTGTGTCTGTGAGTATAGCTGTTTTTTTTTTTCAGTTTTGGTCCCAAAAAAATTCTCTTTTAAATTTGGTCATTATTTGAGCTTTTTGTAAAGCTTTGCGTCCGTGTTCCAAGTAAAATACTATAATTTTGGGACCAAAATTTCAAAAATCAGCTATATTTAGGGACCAAAATACTCATTTTACTTGGAATAGGTACCAAAACATTACAAGAACCTCAACCAAGTACCAAAATTGTAAGAGAACTTTTTGGTACCAAAATTGCAAAAGTCAGCTATATTCAGGGACCAAAAATGTAATTTACTCAAACCATCATAAACAAATAATGAAAAAGTCAAACAAACCAGATAAGGGTAAGTTTGTCATTTTATATTGGTTAGGGACCAAAATGTAACAAAAAATACCATAGGTACTGTCTGATTGAAAAGTTTATTTAGGGATGAAATACGCAATTTTGAATAAAGCACAAGGATCAAATTTTTAGTTTACTCTAAAATCTATGATTTTAGACAGGAAAGGTGTCGAGCCCTGCAGACTTGAGGTACAAAGAAGATCTTTTGTTTCCCGGGCGGCTCATAAAAGATGCGGGAAATGTTAAAGTGGGTGGCGATTTGCATAAGACGATTAAGCCCTCGAGATTAAAGGAGCTGAAAGAAATGTTTCCAAATGAGGAATTTTTATTGAGTTGCGGACAAAGATGGACAGATATGGTGTTGGAGGATAATGCAACTGGTGAGGATGCATTGAGAGGGTGGCTGGTGGCGGCATATGCTTCAAATATGGAAGAAAATGTGTCTAAATGAGATCATTTACAAGACGCTTATGAGAAAATGAAGGTGGTGATGCGTACATTGCTTCCTGAAATACAAGCTAAAGGGTGGCATACAGATCGTTTTCTTGATGGAAAAGGTATGCGGTTTGGTTTTTAGTTAGATAAAAGTCGAAAAGTATTAATATAAGAAGACACCCTTTCTATGTTAAACTTTGGGTTCCTATTCAAACTCAACGAGTCAACTCAGCAAGGTGGTGTTTGGATTGTGGGATTTTGACTATGTCAAAAGATTTGGATTTGGCAAGATTAAAATCTGTTATGTGTTTGATTGGTAAGGTTTGGCAAGATTCCGGACCCGTGCTCCAGCGATTCCGAACCCGTGCGGAGCACGGGCTCCCACTAGTTGAAATGATAATGAGTCCGCCTACTTACCATATTTCTGAACCCGTAAAAGATGGACTCAATGGACCACCTGTATCAGCACTCAGCACTACCTTCGTGTACTTTGTGCATCCTAAGAACATTTCCAACAAAATTTTATAAATAAATTTACCATACAATGAATATTAAAGTAATATTTTTAATTCGACTTTAACTTTCTATAAATAATATTATTTTAAATTTAAAATAACGTTATTTATTTATATCATAGTGTAAGTTTCATTTTTCATATTTGGGTTTTCTAGGTGACAAACACGTGTAACACACGGTTGACAATTAAAAAGATATATAATAAGGAAAATATTTTATACAATAATACAATTTGATTGAATATGATAAAAAAAGGTAACAACTCAATGACATAAATACACAAACAAAAAATAATAAATCAAACCTAAAAAAACTTGAAATCCATTTTTATTCTACTTAATACATAATTAATATGATAAGTAAACAGAAAAAAATAGAAATCAACTTTTTATCCTTGGTGAAAAGTCCAACAATCCAAAAACTGACGAACGACTAATTTTTTTGAGGATTAATGTGTAATTGCTTTAAAACTGATGGAATAACAAAATGCTTGATGACATTCAACCTTTAAGGTCTATCGTAAATGAATAGAATAGTTTTATTTCATCAATTGTTTTACTTCGGTAATAGTTTCCTTCCGGACGATTTTGAGTTTTTAGATTGATATAGACCCACAAACAAACAAAAAATAGAAGTTGGTAATTTAAAATTTTCGGTGCATACAGACACTAAAATGATTGTACCTAATCTAATAAACATTTTTTCACTTATATTAAAAATTACAATAAATACAAAATTAATCATCGTTGTATTTATAAATATTATATATTTTAAAAACTTTATTATTAATAGATTAACATTCTTAGACAACAGCTATAATCATGTTTGCTTTGTTATTTTTTAATCTTGATAACCAATTCCATTTTCGAAAATACTGGAAACCAACAATCCTTTTTAACAATATATAAAAACCACAAGATAAAAACCATGAATGCAAACATAAAATATCATAACATAAAGAAACTTCATACATATTAAAAACAGAAAATAAAGCATAGATATGCCCCCAAATCTTGTACATGGTGTATTCTAGGAATTAAAACTAATAAAGGATTACTTGGTTCTGTCAAGAAAAAGGACTACAATATAAGTGTATGTTGTTGCCTCTGTCTCACACAATTGGAATTACAAAAGTCAAGTGACAAATGTTTTTGTTCTTTGTTCAATATTACAGCAAACCACAAAACCATCGTTGATAAATTCTACGAAAATATTCCCAATTTATGATTTCTAATGCAATTACGAATCAAAACATGAACACTTATAAGTAAATATGTCAAAATTTCCAGCAAGTCCATCTCCAGAACCCAACATTCAACAGGTTGTCTACCCAACATTCAACAGGTTGTCTAAGCAGTCCTCTCTACAATTTGCATTCTTCATATATTTGAATCAAGATTTTCCAGCTGTAGAATACCAAGTTCAATAAATAAGTAACCACGAAACAGTCAACATGACAAAAAGAGAAAATAGAACTTCCAAATATTGATGAAATTAGTTCACATACTCTAGTAAATTAACCAAAATTTTCATCTTCTTTGAACGTACTTTAAAAGTTAAATGGCCTCGCCATGTTCATCTTCTTCGAACGTACTTTAAAAATAGCATAATGTTCTAAAAGAGGCCCTTTTAGCAACCTACTTTAGCCTTCTACTTTGGATATAATGCCATTCATAGCAACTTACTTTGGATATAACCCGAATTTTAGCAACCTACTTTAGAATTCTACTTTGGATATAATGTCATTCATAGCAACCTACTTTGGATATAACCCGAATTTTAGCAATCTGCATTTGAAAAGACGACCGGTTTATAGTTCTTTGAGGAACCAACTTTCGGACTAAAATGTTACCTAATATCCAGAATTTGGTAACAAAACAACACAGTTTTAGCAACCTACCTTGGATACAACCAAAAAAGTAACTAAAAATGGATATACCCCCCATTTTAAGAATGTACTTTAAAAAATGACAGAATGTTCTAAAAACGACTGAGAAGTTACTAAAAATTTGTTAACATAAAATTTACAAAAAAGTCCTTTTTTAGCAACATACTTTAGTAATCTACTTAGGATATAACTCCATTTTTAGCAACCTACTTTGGATATAACGCCATTTTTAGGAACCAACTTACTGAAAATTTTCAAGATTTGCACAAACAGAACCAAACTTTTGGACAAGTAACGCAGATTGGAGAAGCAATACGGGATTCAGATTTGTAAGTGTTCTGCAATCAGGATAACAAATAAAACAAAACATTGAGTAAAGGAACTAGACATTACCACTTCCAATTTCAAAGCCAAACCGAGCAATTATGTAATAGAATAAAGTGCTATGAACAATAGAGGCAGAGGTGGCATACCCCTCCTCTCGTTGCAAACCAAATTTGGGAATACTACTTTCCTTCCACTTTGTGTCTTTAAAAACCAAACCCCAAAACCTCATGAATGGATTCTTTTTCAATTGTTTTGGATAATTACCTCCATGAATTTATGTATTTGCATCCAAAATTGAAAGTCAATGTCTTGAGAGCATTTGAATCTAGACGTACAAGAAGAAACAGATTGGCGATAAGGTTTTTAATATGACTTCAAAAAAACGACGACCAATAAATGAAAAAGGAGAGAACGTGAGTGATGGGCACGAATTAAAGGCTGATTGGAAAAAAACAATAAGGATCTCGATTTAACATAATTTGTGCAATACGTTCCAGCTATTATTGGATTTCAATATCCTTCAAACTAATAAATGTAAATCTTCTATGAGTGATTGAAGGTAATTGCTGATTTTTTGCTATTGTTCCTTATTTATGGGGATTTATTTTGATCTTAATAAATTGTGATAAAATCAGAATTATGAAGAAAATGACATGTGGCATTCTAGCTTCTAAGACATGTCACTTGGCAACTAAAAGGATTAGTTTATTAGTATGTATATATATATATATATATATATATATATATATATATATATATATATATGTGTGTGTGTGTGTGTGTATGTATGTGTGTGTAATCTATTTAACTTGTTTGAATTGTTAAATTTATATATTTTGAGTTTATTTAAAGGACTTGCAATGGTACTTGATTTGTTTTCTAAAAACTTATGGAATTTTGTGGTGTCCAAGGCTTTGGTGAAAATATCTGCTACATGTTCCTCTGTGGGAATGAAGAAAAGTTCGATGTTACCTTATTGAATTTGATCTTTGATGAAGTGGTAACGTAGGTCTATGTTGTAATAACCAACTATTTTACCAATGTGTGTTATATTTGAATTTTTATAGTAAGATGTTGTAAAAGGGTAATTTGGTCTTTTGACCATATGAAGGACCAATTGTGTAATAATATTGTGTGTTTGTGGCAAAAGTGTAAGAAAAGAAAATCTTAAATGATATGTTAAGAGTTTTGGGCCAAAAGAGAACAAAACTAGATTAGAAGGGGCAAATTGTCATTTAAGTAAAGTGTAGAGGTATAAATTGAGAGAGACTTCTAGTCCTCTCCACTTTGGAGTCATGAATCATCTTCAGCAGAGAGAGAGAGAGATCGAGAATTTAAGAGCTTGAAGGATTAGAGCTGAAATTGAAGAAATCAAGCTAGAAGTTGTGATTTCCAAGTCATACAAGGTAAGAATTCCATCTTTACAAGCTATTTAATCCATTTTGGGTTTGTTTGAATGGATGAAAAAGAAATTCAGAAGTTGCATGAGGTTTGTTTTGAGTTTCTAACCCTTGAATCACGTTCTAAACATCAATGGAACTCAATTCCACCCTTAGATACTATTAGAAGCAAAAGGAATTGAGAATTTTGTTCAAAAACCCTAGAATTTGGGGTTTGTGAAGATTGATTTAATTCTAGTGGTAATGGGGTAATGAGTGTTGTTTAGGAGGCTTAGAAATACTCTAAATGTAATGTTTTAATCATCCATTGAATCGGATTTGAGCTGAAACCACGCAGACTAAGGACTAAAAACTGTGCAGGAAAAATAAGAGGGTCTGTAGGCGAAACACGGCCCGTGTTTCCCCTGACATGACCCATGTTTCTTGTGCAGGTAAACAGAAGGTATTCAGAAGGTGGAACACGGTCCGTGTTTCCCCTAACACGGCCCGTGTCAGTGTCTACAGAAAATTTGGAAGTTTTGCACGGTTCCATATGATTCCTACATGACCCGAATGAGTTGGACACTTATAATTCACTTCTAATATGACATTAATTGAGTAGTTTGATTCCCCAATCATGAGTATAAGTTTTATGTGGTATGAAAGCATGAGAATATAAGTTCATATCAACCCAAACAATGTATATAAGTGCGGGTCAAGTAATAGATAATCGAGGAAAAGGAAAAGGGGAATCGAACACTTAGATATTTCTTACATAATCTAAAATACATAAATGTGTATTAGTGTTATTGAGTATGAATTGTATATATGTTTAATAGGAGGTGATCAAATCATTGGGGAGCAAGGTAAGGGTAAGGAGGCTATTGGAACTTAGCTAGTCACTTCTTCTACAAGGTGAGTAACATGTGGATTTTATGAGTACATAGCAAATTGTATTGTTTTATAAACTTTGTTTTGATTAAAAGATTTTAAGAGAAAAGTTTCTCTCAAGTTGTTTTGTGCTAAAAGCTTATGATTTCTATATGATGAAAGACTTTGATGTTATGACCAATTCGTAATGAACTCATGCTAATGAATCAAATTGGAACTAAATATAAGAAAAGTAATATATGTCCGGACATGGATCTCACCCTAATGAGGGGAGGTCAAAAGACACTACTGGGATGGTACCTCCCTTCGCGAAGTAGTTGTCTTAGCACCCCCTTATGGATAGATTTGTTCTATTCCATAAAGGGAAGAAAAATTAGCACGCCCTTATGGATAGATTTGTTCTATTCCATGAAGGGAAGAAAAATTAGCACGCGCTCACGGATAGATTAGTTCTATTCCGGGGAGGGAAGATACAGGGAAACTCGTATGAAACCAAATATTAACAAATGAATCATGAATTACAATTGGTCTATGTCTCATTAAGAAAACTTTGTATTATGTTTGACTATGATAAAAATATTTGATAGTTTGTTTTGAATTAAAATTATTTGGGTCTAAAACCCATGTTGCTCACGAGACTTTATGTCTCACGTATATTTGTTTTTAAATGCTATGTACTTAGGTAAAGGAGATTAAGTACTAGAAGACTTGAAGCTTTTCTTTTGAGATATCATTAGTAGTAGCTTTACCATGGTGATGTATTAGACTTGTAATACCCCAACATGATAATATTTTGTAATTATTTTTAAAGTTTTTGTTAAACCCATGTTTTGTATATCTAAAATAGGTAAAAATGTATTTAAAGAACGTGGGGTGTTACATATGTGCTTCGTCATTAAGTGTTGGATAGGATTGTGAGAAATTGCAATTTCACTCTTTGAGTCAAAGTAGATTGGCACTTGAAGTAATTTGTTGTTGTAATCCAATAATTGAATCTTCATCCACGATACCTGAGAGTAGCAACTTGATGCTGCCAAATATTCTGCTTCGGCTGAGGAAAGTGCTACATAGTTCTGTTTCTTTGATGATCAGCTGACCAATCTTCCTCCCAGATATTAGCAGCCACCGGAAGTGCCATTTCGGTCCAGTCTACATCCGGCTAAGTCAGCGTCTATTTTCTATAACAATTGATTTTGGTCTTTTGATGTACTTGAATATTTGTTTCACAACTGTTAGGTGTGAAGCTTTAGGAGTTGCTTAATATCGAGCATGCATGCATGTGGCAAACATGATATCTGGTCTACTAGCGTTTAAATAAATAAGAGAACCGACCATGCCTTGGTAGATTTTGTGGTCTACTGGTTCTTATTAGGATCAGCACAAATCTTGTGATTAATTGACATTGGAACTTTTGATGTAGAAGCGTTTTCAATATCAAACTTCTTTAGCAACTCATTTGTATATTTTTCTTTATGAATGAAAATATATCTATCATTTTGCTTGATTTGTAAGCCCGAGAAGAAATTGATCTCTCAATTTAGACTCGTATGAAATTTCTCAGTCATGAGCTTGGCAAAATCATCAACCATTGTCTGATCAGTAGTGCCAAAAGTTATGTCATGCACATAAACTTGTACAAGCATGGTGTGCTTGTGATGTGATATCAGGAAGAGAGTTGGATCAATTGTTCTTCTTCGGTAACCAGAGTTGACAAGAAATGTTGACAATGTCTCATACCAATCCCGAGGGGATTGTTTAAGACCGTATACTGCCTTGTTGAGCTTGTAGACGTGGTTGGGCCGAGACAAGTCTTCAAAACCAGGAGGCTATTGGAGATATATGACTTCATTGAGATCACCTTGAAGAAAAGCACTATTTACGTCCATTTGATGCACAATAATGTTTTTGTGAGCAACATATGCTAGGAAGATTCTCATGGCCTCCAGTCGAGTCACCAAAGCATATGTCTCATCGTAGTCTATTCCTTCAATTTGACCATATCCTTGTGCAACAAGAATATATATGTTATGTATGACAGTGCCCTTGTCATCTAAATTACTGCGGAATACCCATATTGTGCCTACAATTGTCTGATTTTTAGGAGGTGCACAAGATCCCAAGCTTTGTTTCGTTTGAATTCTTCAAGTTCTTCTTATATGGCCTTGATTCAGTCATCATCATCCATAGCATCCATGATGTACTTAGGTTCTATCTTGCTGATGTATGCAGCAAAATGGCATTTATCTTGAATTGACTTTCTGGATCTAGTTTGAACTCCAGAGGAGGGATTACCAATAAAATGATTTGGTGGATGATTTTTGGTCCAGTTATAGAGTTTTAGATTCTGACGATCGGTGGATTCGGTGGAGATAATATTTTGGATTAACTCCTGTTCTTCAAGGATGGCATCTTGAATGTATGAGCAATCAGCAGAGAGCTCGTCATTCAAAGGAAATGTGAACAATGGAATATCAGATGGTGTGTCTCTGGTTTGATGGTGAGATCCAATATGAGTGAGTGGAGGGTCCCCCGCAAACTCGTATAATTAAATGGGTTATGTGGGTCGTGTCCGGGTTAAACATATACATGTTAGGGTTGAAGAAGTTGATACAAAAAATTATATGGGTCGTGTCCGGGTTGGAGTCCTTAACCCGCTAACCCGCGACCCACCAACTCGAACCCGACCCAATTGTCACCCCTACTTTTGAGATTTGCAAAAGGTCATGCTTAAAAATAGCTTTGTTAGATTAGTAAAAGGGTTAATTATGTAAAAGACCTAACTTCAATTTAATTTCTTCAATCCTTGTCCTGTCATTAGAGGGGCTCTATAGTTCACTAGGTCATCAAGAAACATGAAATTTGAAAGCATATAATCTTAGGTCATATAAGTGCACATTTGTTTTATACAAGCTTTATATAAGTGTATCTATCCAATTAAAGTTCAAACAAGTTAATGATAAACTAGATCAAAGTTCAAGATTCAGCCTCATAAATCAGCCCGAATTCTCACCTAACTTATAAGGGTACCATTCAAATTGTATGATCATTTATCATACACAAAAATATCGAGTTATTCACTAAAATGGTGTTTTCGGAAAAATTATTTACCAAATAGGGGTTGTTATCAAAATATTTACCAAATAGGTGTTGTTTTTCACCACAATAGTGTTTTTGATAAAATTTATATTTTTAACTATACTATTTTGGTGTTTCTTTTGACTTTTTTTTCTAACATTTAGTAAGGCTCTAACACCAAATAATCAAAAATCTTTAAAAACATGTTTTTAGTGTCGTTTTTTTAAAACTGTTTTTAGTCGTTTTTAAACTTACGATATAACTCCTAGTTTTTTTGGTTATTCAGTGTAAGCCACAAGATTTAATTTTTTTATAGGGCTAGTTTGACACGACCCGCTAAGTTAATACGAAATAAATGAGTTTTGTTAAAAAGATTTCAATCTCTTTAAGTAAACATGTTGACATGACATGAAGTTAAACGGGTGGTGCTAAAAAAAACCCTTGATGCGTCATATGTGTATGAGTTTGTATTTTGTGGTTGGCTTCACCATGTACATATGTTCCATCAATGAGTTTTTTTTTTAAGTTTACCAAATTAAACAGCCAAGGTTAATGTCATGTTCTTTCAACTCCTTTGATGTTTCAACCCGGCCTAACACGAAGTGACATGTTTACTAGGTAAAAAGTTTAAGCCCTAAACCCTAAACCTACCATGAACTTGAAACGAAATCAACTATTTTGGTTAAAAAGCTTCAACCCCTTTCGGTATAGGATTGACACGGCATGAATATTAAACGAGTAAGACTAGGGTCAAACTCTTTCGACCCATATATGTTTCAACTCAATACAAAATCGACACAAAAGGACACGTACGGAACATAGTTATATAGTAAGTGAAAAAACGGGTCACAAGCCATAGGATCCACCTTTTAGGATCGGATCTCCACACCCAAACCCGGCCAGCTCCATCACGATCACAATTCATAAAAACACAACGACCAAAGGCCTAGCAAATGTAGTAACTACGGATGGGACTAACATAAATCCAACGGAAGCTTTAGGAGAATCTTCACCGTCCCACACCAACAATTTCACTACTTCACTTCTTCCATTTTTGTGTGTATAAAGATGCCTTCCACTTGTTATTTTACCTGAATCTACCCCTCAATGCTATTTATACAATGTTATCACTATGAACGAATATTGTTATCACTTTGGGAATACATTCTATTCTTATTATCACGTAATTTCCATTATCAGAAGAAGATGTATTTCCGTTCTCATTTTATTATTGTGATAATACGTAATTTCTGTTAGCGACAGATCAGCATATTGGGTGGAGGAGTTCTTGATTATTTTGTTTCTCGACATAAATTGTTTTGTGGAAGGACATGTTTTTGAAAAAGAATGAATTCAATTCTAAATATGGATGTTTTGGTTATTTTATGGGTTCAAGAACATTAGCATTAGCAGACTTCATTTTTTTCCCCACAAACTTGGCGTTGTGAATTCCGCCTAAAGAAATCCTCTCATTTGTTATACTTTATTCAACCAGCATATTTTAATACATAATCTTTAACGTCTTTGACATCTGTCCACCTTCATGACCTGTTTTAAAGTGATTTATTTTTGCGAGTTTTTATTACAGTGAAACTGGAGGAAGTCTCAAATAGACCAATTTCAACCTTTACGATTTAAGTTATACATAAAATGTATTACCTCAATTTTATTATTATGGTTTACTTAATCTTACGAGTTGAAAATTTATTAAGTTGAGAATTAAAATACATTTTGAATATCATGAGAGATATAGTACATCAGTTAATTCAGTTTTGTTGCTTTAGATTTAATGTATTTTATTGCCGAACAATATAAATGTTTGAGTCAAATTCATGTTGAAACGTCGGTAGGATAAAGGTTTTCGCAATCCACCTAAAGTGATTGTTTTCAACATACATCAAGTGAAAGGAAGATGAAGGCTTTTAAGCCCATATTCTCGGTTGCAACTTTTTGTAATCCATTATCAATGAACTGGTTAACCAGATGATAGTAGTGCTTGTATTCAAGAACCATAGGCTCTGGTACTAGAGTTGGATCATGATGACATCCAAACGAATGATATGCAGTGGAAACCGTTAAAAGCCGTTTGACCACCACAATTAAATCGAGGATAATGGATCTTGCAACTACAAGTAACAAAAGAACCATAAGATGGAAAAGAAATTTACCATATGATTCTAGCAGATGAAATAACCCAACGGAGAATCTCTTTAATGGAATTGCATCCCAAAACGATAATCCAACAGCAATAAGCAAGTTCTTCTTCATATTTCTTCAGCATCAAAACAATAAACACAGTTGTATGTGTTTTCTTATGTTCGACAAAAGAGTGTTTGAGAGATAAATGAGGCCGAGACCGGAGAGAGTTGGAGTTAATTTTTGCCTCTTGAATAATATAAGATATGTATTTTGGTATATTTATCTCTTATCTTGACTAATTCAAATATTTGAATTACAACATAATAAATATTATCCAATTCAAATATTAATTACAACTTAAACATTTTAGTTTCTTATTAATCATTATACAACTGCAGAATAAACAAACTAGTTCCTCATAAATCGTTCGTGCCATTTTGAGTTTAGATTATGTTTTATGTGTAACCCAATAAACTCATATTTAATTAAAGATATCCCTAACCTGTGTCAATAGACATAATTACATATATAGTTGATATAAAAATATAAGCATCGCCTTTATAGGTAAAATAATATATATAAGTTATTATAGCTGACAAATAAAAGACGTGGTTTACATTTGCAAAAAGAATTATTTATACAATCTTCCATATATCAAATTGGTGATTTACATTCTTCTTCGTATCAAACTGTTAATGTTACAGATTTCTTATAAGCTATTACGAATAAGCCACGATATCTAGTTTAATTTTGCTGAAACTTAATCTATAGTAAATGAAAAATTAATAAAGGTAGTGGCGAATAGCCGAGACCGACCCAGATCCGGAATTCGTTGATCTCCTCTTCCAGACCCGACTTGCTGTAAGTCAGCCGCCATGTTTTTCCAATTAAGCTTCACAATTGTGCCTTGGTATATACATATATTAAATGAAAACTTGAAGCTAACAATGCTTTTCTCTACTTCTAGAAATGTTCATTCGAAATTATGCTCTTAAAAAAAATCAAATCTTTGTGAAAACTAAACCTAAACTTGTAAGTAATATAATTCATTCATTTTGTGGCTTCTGTCAAACTAATCACTGGGATTAAAACCTAATACGCATCAGAAACATGATATTACGGATGTGACTAACATAAATCCAATGGAAGCTCTTAGGGAATCCTGACATCCCACATGCACTAACACTTTCACTAACTTACGTCTTCCATTTTTGTGTGTATGAAGATGCCTTCCAGTTGTCATTTTTACGTAAATTTACCCCTCCTTGCTATGTTTATAATGTTATCACTATCAACGTACAATTATTGTTATCACTTTGGGAATACTTCTATTCTTATTAAGTTATTATCACATAATTTCCATTACCAGAACAAGATATATTTCCATAATCATGTTATTCCAGTGGTAACACGTAATTTCTGTTAAGGAGAGAGAACTTTTCCTATATATACATATACGTGGCTGATGTAGTAACGTAGAAAAATATACACGATCTCTAAGTTGCTCAAAGCTCTTCCATAATATTCTTCTATCTCCTTACTTTTTCATATTGCTATTGGTTTTGGAAATCATTCTTCCATCTGATATTTCTATTCGGTTAGCTTAATCTGATCTTTGCTATGTTCCACTAGCCTTGATCAAATTCTTGGAATAGATTGCACCGATCAGTTTCTAAAACTTAAACAATCCTTACTTAACCCAAACTGCTTCTATTATATATTTTCAAATTTTGAAATACTAAACCCGCAATTTTATTGATTAACCCAAATTGCTTCTATTTCTTCCTTTTACGATCTTCATACTTTTGAAGTGTATGGATTGGCTCAGAAACATACAAAGTATGCCATGGAAATGGTGGTCCGGGGGAGCCCCCTTGTTGGCGGTTATCTTGCCCTAATTGTTGGAATTGGTGATCTCGGAAATTTTAAAAGGCCGTTTAGAAAGTAAGTTGTGTTCTTATCTTGTAGACTATTGTAAGGGTTGAATGTTTATACCCATTTTGCTTTCTAGTTTTTACCTCCTAATTATTACATCTACTTTTTTCCTAAAATAACTATAATAATTACATAATAATATCATTTTTATAATAATTGTAAACTTATAAACTAATCATCATTAGATTTTTTTTATTTTACAATTTATCACTTTTTCTTATATACAATTAATATTAATTATAATTATTTTATATATAATTCTAATAATAATAGTCATATTAAAATAACAAATAAAACATTTAAAATCTATTTGATGATTATTTTTAAATCTGTAGAATAAGAAAATTCTATGAAATAAATTATATGGTGAACGTAAAATGTTGTTTATTCTTTAGTTAGTGTCTTGCTAAAGCAAATTTATATAATCATTCAATTGTCTAAGAAAAAAATTCTCACGATTATTAAATGTCTTAGTAAGCAAACGATCAACGATGATGAAACTTCTAGAATTAGATTTTGTTTAGCTTCTATATCAAATCGCCAATGTGCCTAAATATTGCAACATCATACTCCCGAACACTTAAAAATATTAGGTTAAAGAAAGTAACGGGTGAAACTCATAATCATATAGGTCAACGTAGTTCTTTGAAAAATGTTTAATGATAATATTAGAAAAATAAACCACTACATCTTATATAAAAAAACATATTAATTTTCATGTAACAAAGTATAAATATCTACGACAATGATAAATAATCGTTTTAACATGATTTATCATCTCAAAAGTCACAATCTTAAAATAAAGAGCAACTTAAGAATAAAATTTTAAATTAAAAATCAAACGTACAAAACCTAGAAAACCATTGTTTCCGTTTAAGAGATTTAACTAGGGTCATTTTAGATTTTATATATTTTTGTTTTATTTATCTTATGAAAGGAAAAAATAATGTATTTAAAATAAAATATTGAAATAATCATAATATTAATAAATTATTAGTTGAAAATAACAAAACAATAATTATATTATTATAATATAATGATTAGATAATAAAGTCAATATTAATGATTGTTCTACCTATAAAGTAATGATTAAAGGGGTAAGCTTAGTGAAAATGCAGTATAAAAAGTAGCACCCAAAATGGGGTTGACTGTTTATTAGCTTTCAACAAATAGTTTCCGACGGCAATTGGTTTTTTTTAGTAGGTTGTTTTAAGATAAAAATAAAAGCACGTTCCTAATTTGGATTAAAAAAATATATTGTATTTTGTAGTTACAAAAATATATGTTACCAAGTTGCGATTAGTCGTCTTTTGGCTAGTATGTCTAAATTCTAAATGATATTTTTGTCGGTCGGGGTAAAGAATGCAGCGGCCGGCAAATGACAGGGTCTAAGATTTAGAAGAATAAAAAGAAACGTTCATCGTAAAAATTAAAAGCAAACGTTAAATATAAAATATAAAAAATACCTTCAAAATTCTTTAAAAGTAATTGTCAAATCGGACTACAACTAAACAATTTTTAACCGATTAATCTTCGCATAAATTGAGCCGGTTTTACTAATAAAAGAACTATATGACAAATTAATATGGACGTTATTTCGTTTATCAAATACAAAAAATTCACTAAAAACAAAAGTGGATGTATTAGTTGATTCTTACGACATTAGTTGTTTTAGCTTCGAATAATCTTCGCATAAATTGAGCCACGTTTTACTAATAAAAGAACTATATGACAAATTAATATGGACGTTATTTCATTTTAGCAAATAGAAAATTTTCAATAAAAACAAAAGTGGATGTATTAGTTGATTCTTACGACATTAGCGGTTTTAACTTAGAAGTGTAAATTGGAATCATTTTAGCTTACAAGTATAAATTGGAATCATAACACCGTAGGATCAAATCAGCAAATTCAGTTTGCGTTTTAGGACATCAAGTAGACGACCTATCAAGATCCATTTGGCATATACCCATACTTATGTTAATGCGTCAACTGATGGAATCAATCGCAGTTATGGGTCATTTACTTAGTTCCAAATTTCGCAAACTGTCAAATTTATGAATGAGCAGTCAATAAAGTAACCATGGTGATCAAAGTGTAAAGGCTTGGATAAAAGCAATAGCAAGGTACTTGCATTGATTTATTTATCATAACATCCGACTTTCATGTCTTTCTATTTAAAATTATAGCATTGTGTTTTGAGGAACCAAATACAAAACAATTTCAATGTAAAAAGGACAAAATTATTAGTATGATGCTATAATTAAAATGATTTCCGTTTGTAATGCGTCAATGTTCCGCCGGTAAATGTCTATGCTCTACCACGCTCTATCGACGGATTTTTTTTATTTTTCATTTTGGAAGGTCAAATGTTTTTTTTTTGGATTCATATTTTACAAATATTTATTATACTTTGTAATGGTTATATTCCCTAGTTTATACATAAATTCGACGTACACATAAACACGCTCTCCAAACCCATTACTTATTTCAAAGCATTATCTTTTTAAGTGTCTAAATACATGTGGTTTTCATACACTAACATATAGATGCACACATCATCATCATCATCATCATCATCATCATCATCATTTTTATTACTATTAGTACATATTATTATCATACATTTAACACTAGTCTCATACTCATACATACACTCATGCACAAATGTATACACACACACACACTCTCTCTCTCTCTCTCTATATATATATATATATATATATATATATATATATATATATATATATATATATATATATATATATATATATTATATATATATACATACATACATACATACATACATACATACATACATACATACATACATACATACATACATACATACATATATATATATATATATATATATATATATATATATATATATATATATATATATATATATATATATATATCACTAAGACACATATTCATACACACACATACATACTCACACTCACACTCATACGCATACATATTACCATACTCATAGTCACACAATACTTATACTTATACACACATACTCATTCACATACACATACAAACACCTGATCTCATACTCATACTCATACACACACATACTCATACTCATAAACATACATACTCATACTAATACGTATACTTATACTCATACCCATATATATATATATATATATATATATATATATATATATATATATATATATATATATATATATATATATATATATATATATATATATATATATATATATATATATATATATATATATATATATATATATATATTGGGCTAGGATCAAATATATCCATACAAGTATTGTGTAACCTTGAAACTCAATCTGGACCACTCATTTAAAACACATTCTTTTCAGAATGTACAAAATTTAGTTCATTCTTTTAAGAATGGTAAGAACTCATTCTGTCAAAAACTTATTCTGTCAAGAATGTGTTTTTTTCATTGTTACAAGAATGAAATCTGATGGTCATGATTTGGTTACAGGGTAACACAATAATTGTCATTCTTATTATAACCTAGCCCTATATATATATATATATATATATATATATATATATATATATATATATATATATATATATATATATATATATATATATATATATATATATATATATATATATATATATATATATATATATATATATATATATATATATACACATACACACACACACGCACACACTCATACTCATACAAATATACAAAATTCATACTCATACACATACACACATACTCATACATGAAAAAATAAGGTTAAACATGAATGTGGTATGTGTATTAGTTACTAATAATACGAATATTAATAATACGAATAATACTAGTTAAGGAAAGAATAGTAGTAGTAGCAGTAATAATAATAATAATAATAATAATAATATAAAATGATAATAATAGTAGTAGTAGGAAGTATGTGAGTTATAATAATGATTATGAGAATAATAAAACTAATAATAACAGAAAATAAAAAGTATGAGAATAATATTAATGATTCGTGAATAATAATAACAAATTAACAACAATAAAAATAATGATAATTATGACAATAATAATAATGATTATGAGAATAATATTGTGTTGGTATGTACCGGCGCTTTACTGACGCACATTCTCACTTATATGTTATTTAATGTTTTTAATAATTATACGTACACACACAAATCCTAATTAGTAGTGTGCACCAAACTGCACAAACCGCTCACATCGCACCGCATAATGCGGATTTGAACATTTGCAGTGCGGTTTGTGGTTCGTAATTTTTGTAAACATCAATATACGGTGCGATTTACGGTTTATAGTTAGAAAAACACGGTTCGAAATGCACCGCATATATATATATATATATATATATATATATATATATATATATATATATATATATATATATATATATATATATATATATATATATATATATATATATATATATGTGTGTGTGTGTGTGTGTGTGTGTGTGTGTGTGTGTGTGTAACAGAATTTACCGTTTTCAAACCGCATTTAAACCGTCAAACCACCTGCATCAAACCGTACCGTATAATACGGTTTAGAACCTTTACGGTGCGGTTTGCGGTTTCAAAAAAAGTCAAACTGCATATTCGGCGGGGTTTGCGGTTTTTACTCTAAACTGCATCACACCGCACCGCACACACCCTTAATCCTAATAATAATGATAAAAATAACAAATGTTATTATTTTATTTCTATTTGTAAAGCGTTGTTGAGTAGCGAAACAACACCGATGCCCGTATGTTGCGTTGCTAATCCGTCATAATTGCATTGGTAATATTAGGGTTTTTAATTCTATCATTATAACGTTGGTATTCTGTCGGTAATTACCGACGGATTTTTTGCGTCACAAATCCGTGGGTAGATGCCCAATTTCTACTATTAATACAAGTGTATATCAATCAACAGAGACGTAGTCTTTAAATGAAAATATGTAATTAGCAATATATGCATTTTGATATGTGATTAATATAAAAACTTTTTTACATGTTAACTACGAAATCGTATCATCATGTTAAGGATATAATCTAGTATCAAAGCGTCAATAAATCTATTTGGTGTTATAAATTTTGAGAATTCTTTTTGTTAATGAAAAATACAAAAGTGCAACACCCAAGCAACCCAAAAAGAAGGCTAAGTGGCATATTAAACTAGAAAAGTGAAAGGTGCACAACTAAGAAACAAATACCGTTGGTCACCTTCTTTCACCCCATTGCAATCCATAAGGCGTATACCCGTGCGGTATTTATATTGGCTATGAGACTGAGTTTAGTTTTGAATTGCTTGCATTTGATAATAAGTTTTTAAAAAAAAAAACTTTCTTGTACTATAAAAATTTTCCATGTTAGCTTTTTATATATGATTTGTATTGTTGCATTTAATAAATATTGAAAATAATACACATCGTTATCAAACTTAGACCGCAAGACCACAATGAACGGCTAAACTAAAATTTGCCAAATGAAGTAGAAAGTTGAAGTATAGGAATGATGTAGAATTTAGGAAACCTCCTAAAAGAATCGACTGCCTCGTATTAGAAGTTAAAGATTGTGCTTTCTTGTGGTTAACCAGTAGATCTAAGTTGTGGGCAGGGGCAGTATATAAATGGTGTTTTAATCCTACTTTGTTTATCATTTATCCTCTCGTGGCTTTTCTTGTGTAACGAAATTGTGTCTTTGCAGTAAAAAAAGAAGAAGTAGAAAGTTGAAGTAAGAAACCACTACCATGTCCAGTTCAAATGTTCAAACTAAGGAGGAGGTGCAGAAAGGAAAAATGAAATGGAGCAATCTCTACACTTTTTCTTGCATACGGCCCCAACCGAACCAATCAGATTTGGGGAAGACGGGATTCTCTCGAGTCGTTTCCTGTAACCATTCAGTTGGGAGGCACACTGTCACCGTCAAACCCCATCATCGGTATTCGAGCAATGTCGTAGCCACGACTAAATACAACGTGGCAACATTCTTACCAAAATCGCTCTTCGAGCAGTTTCGGAAGGTGGCCAACATGTATTTCTTGTTGGCTGCAGTGTTATCGGTGACCTCCCTCACACCATTCTCTTCTTTGAGCTTGATAGCTCAACTAGGTTTCGTGGTGGGAGTGAGTCTTCTAAAGGAGGGAGTGGAGGACTGGCGCTGTCTTATGAAAGACATGGAGGTCAACTCTAGGATGATAAAGGTCCTAACTGGGAATGGCCCATTGTTTTCGGACACCCTTTGGAAGACAGTTCGTGTAGGAGATATAGTAAAGGTCATGAAAAACGACTACTTTCCAAACATCATTTTGTACGGTTACTTGATCCCGGTTTT
Source organism: Cichorium intybus (assembly GCA_023525715.1). Lineage (NCBI taxonomy): Eukaryota > Viridiplantae > Streptophyta > Magnoliopsida > Asterales > Asteraceae > Cichorium > Cichorium intybus. Next base: position 15,333,163 of record CM042016.1, on the reverse strand, counting down.
CCTATATATCTCCATTGAGGTGCTAAAGTCTATTGAGATGGGAACCCGGCATCAAGTAAGCGTACAAATGAACGCCCTCAAGAACTGGCGGAACGTCAACTTGATTGGTCTATGGGGATCAAAAGACCCATCTCTACCATCAAGCAATTGAAGGTACCACTCCCTTCCGTTGTCTCCGTGTATCGAGAGGAACCAATGCGGGTGATTAATGAAAATCATGATCAACATGAAGAACATAACATATATAACATGATCTATCCATCTATCCACCCTACTTCGTTTAGACGGTGACCATATTCGTGTCTTGTCCCGTAAACATAACTCCATAAACGTAATTCGTATTTCGCAGCTTCGAATCACGGAAAAGAATCTATGAAACCGATAAAGGGTATGAGGTGATTCTCCCATCCTCATCGGCAAGATCCAAATTCCCGACAAACGTGTAGAGGGCTCGAATTTGGATCCTCGCATCGGATCATGGTCGCGCACTTTTCTAACTTCCGTTCATCGTCCACACCCATGGTGCACTCCAAGCCACGTTTTAGCTTGAGGTTTGTTTCCCCATCAAGATTCATAGTCTCGACGTAACAAACCCCGTCCTCGTAGCTCGAAGACAGCAAGAGAAGGTCGGTCGGAAAGTAGTCGTTTTTCATGACCTTTACCACATCTCCTACGCGGACAACTTTACAAAGTGTGTCCGAAAACAATGTGCCATTCCCAGTTCGGACCTTTACTATCCTAGAGTTGACCTCCATGTCTTTCATACGACGCGCACAAGTCCTCCACTCCCTCCTTCAGAAGACTGACTCCCACCACGAAACCTAGTGGAGCTATCAAGCTCAAAAGAGAGAATGTTGTGAGGGAGGTATTGGATAACACTGCAGCTAATACGAAATACATGTTGGCTACCCTCTGAAACAGCTCGAAGAGTGATTTTGGTAAGAATGTTGACACGTTGTATTTCGTCGTGGCTACGACATTGCTCAAATACTGATGATGGGGTTTGACGGTCATAGTGTGCCTCCCAACTGAATGGTTACAGGAAATGACTCGAGAGAACCCCGTCTTCCCCAACTCTAATTAGTTCAGTTGGGCCCGTATACAAGAAAAAGTGTACATATTGCTCCATTTCACTTTTCCTTTCTACACGTGCTCCCTAGTTTGATAAATGATCTAACTAGGCAGCACATGCAGAAACGAAAAGTGAAGGGGAGTAATCTTTACACTTTTTCTTGCATACGACCCTAACCAAACAATCAGATTTGGGGAAGACGGGGTTCTCTCGAGTCGTTTCCTGTAACCGTTCAATTGGGAGATACACTGTCACCGTCAAACCCCATCATCAGTACTCGAGCAATGTCGTAGCCACGACGAAATACAACGTGGAAACATTCTTACCAAAATCGCTCTTCGAGCAGTTTCAGAGGGTGGCCAACATGTATTTCCTATTGGTTGTAGTGTTATACGTGACGTCCCTCATACGAATCTCTCCTTAGAGTTTGATAGCTCCACTAGGTTTCGTGGTGGGAGTCAGTCTTCTGGAGGAGGGGGTGGAGGACCGATGCCATTATATGAAAGACATGGAGGTCAACTCTAGGACAGTAAAGGTCCTAACTGGGAATGGCACATTGTTTTCAGACACCCTTTGGAAGGCGGTCCGTGTAGGAGATATGGTAAAGGTCATGAAAAACGACTACTTTCTAACCATCTTTTCTTTCTGTCTTCGAGCTACGAAGATGGGGTTTGTTACGTCGAGACTATGAATCTCGATGGGGAAACAAACCTCAAGCTAAAACGTAGCTTGGAGTGCACCATTGGTGTGGACAATAAACGAAAGCTAGAAACCTTCACGGCCACGATCCGATGCGAGGATCCAAATCCCAACCCTCTACACGTTTGTCGGGAATTTGGATCTTGGTGATAAGGATGGGAGAATCACCTCATACCCTTTATCGGTTTCACAGCATCTTCTCTGTGATTCGAAGCTGCAAAATACGGATTACGTTTATAGAGTTGTGTTCACGGGACGAGACACGAAAGTGGTCCCCGTCTAAACGAAGAAGGGTGGAGAGAAGGATGGATCATGTTATATATGTTATGTTCTTCATGTTGATCATGATTTTCATTAATCATCCCCATCGGATCCTCTCGATACACGGAGACAGCGGAAGGACGGTGGTACCTTCAATTACTTGATGGTAGAGATGGGTCTTTCGATCCCCATAGACCACTCAAATCGACGTTCCGCCAGTTCTTGAGGGCGTTCATTTGTATGCTTACATGATCTCGGGTTCCCACCTCAATAGACTTCACCACCTCAAAGGAGACATATATGGAAACCGGGATCAAGTAACTGTACAGAATGATGTCTAAAAAGTAGTCGTTTTTCATGACCTTTACCTTATCTCCTACACGGACTGCCTTACAAAGGGTGTCCGAAAACAATGTGTCATTCCCAGTAAGGACCTTTACCATCCGGGAGTTGACCTACATGTTTGCCACCCTTTGAAACTGCTCGAAGAGCGCTTTCGGTAAGAATGTTGCCACGCTGTATTTTGTCGTGGCTACGATATTGCTCAAATACTGATGATGTGGTTAGACGGTGACAGTGTGCCTCCTAACTGAATGGTTACAGGAAATGACTCGAGAGAACCCCGTCTTCCCCAAATCTGATTGGTTCGGTTGGGGCCGTATGCAAGAAAAAGTGTAGAGATTACTCCACTTCACTTTTCGTTTCTGCATTGGCTCCCTAGTTTGCTCATTTATCAAACTAGGGAGCACGTACAGAAAGGAAAAATGAAGTGGAGCAATCTCTACACTTTTTCTTGCATACAGGCCCAACCGAACCAATTAGAGTGGGAGTCAGTCTTCTGAAGGAGGGAGTGGAGGAGTTGCGCGCGTCGTATGAAAGACATGGTGGTCAATTCTAGGATGGCAAAGGTCCTAACTAGGAATGGCACATTATTTTCGAACACCCTTTGTAAAGCCGTCTGCGTAGGAGATGTGGTAAAGGTCATGAAAAATGACTACTTTCCGGCCGACCTTCTCTTGCTGTCTTCGAGCTACGAAGACGGGATTCGTTACGTCGAGACTATGAATCTCGACGGGGAAACAAACCTCAAGCTAAAATGTGGCTTGGAATGCACCATGGGTGTGGACGATGAACCGAAGTTAGAAAAGTGCACCGGCCATGATTCGATGCGAGGATCCAAATTCGATCCCTCTACACGTTATCGGGAATTCGGATCTTGCTGATGAGGATGGGAGAATCACCTCATACCCTTTATGGGTTTCACAGATTCTTTTCCGTGATTCGAAGCTGCGAAATACGGATTACGTTTATGGAGTTGTGTTTACGGAACGAGACACGAAAGTGGCCACCGTCTAAACAAAGCAGGGTGGAGAGATGGATGGATCATGTTATAAATGTTATGTTCTTCATGTTGATCATGATTTTCATTAATCACCCCATCGGTTCCTCTCGATACACGGAGACATCGGAAGGGCGGTGGTACCTTCAATTGCTTGATGGTAGAGATGGGTCTTTCGATCCCCATAGACCACTCAAATCGACGTTCCGCCAGTTCTTGAGGGCGTTCATTTGTACGCTTACTTGTTGCCGGGTTCCCATCTCAATAGACTTCACCACCTCAATGGAGATATATAGGAAAACCGGGATCAAGTAACCGTATAAAATGATGTCTGGAAAGTAGTCGTTTTTCATGACCTTTACCATATCTCCCACACGGACTGTCTTCCAAAGGGTTTCCGAAAACAATGTGCCATTCCTAGTTAGGACCTTTATCATCCTAGAGTTGACCTCCATGTGTTTCATACGACGGCGCCAGTCCTCCACTCCCTCCTTTAGAAGACTGACTCCCACCACGAAACCTAGTTGAGCTATCAAGCTCAAAGAAGAGACTGGTGTGAGGGAGGTCATCGATAACACAGCAGCCAACAAGAAATACATGTTGGCCACCTTTCGAAACTGCTCGAAGAGCGATTTTGGTAAGAATGTTGCCACGTTGTATTTAGTCGTGGCTACGACATTGCTCGAATACTGATGATGGCGTTTGACAGTGACAGTGTGCCTCCAACTGAATGGTTACAAAAAACGACTCGAGAGAACCCCGTCTTCCCTAAATCTGATTGGTTCGGTTGGGGCCGTATGCAAGAAAAAGTGTAGAGATTGCTCCACTTCACTTTTCCTTTCTGCACCTCCTCCTTAGTTTGAACATTTGAACTGGACATGGTAGTGTTTTCTTACTTCAACTTTCTACTTCTTTTTTTTGGACTGCAAAGACACAATTTTGTTACACAAACAAAAGCCTCGAGAGGATAAAGGATAAACAAAGAAGGATTAAAACACCATTTATATACTGCCCCTGCTCATAACCACATGAAAGCACAATCTTTAACTTCCAAGACGAGGCAGTCGATTCTTTTAGGAGGTTTCCTAAATTCTACATCATTCCTATACTTCAACTTTCTACTTCATTTGGCAAATTTTAGTTTAGCCGTTCATTGTGGTCTTGCGGTCTAAGTTTGATAACGATGTGTATTATTTTCAATATTTATTAAATGCAACAATACAAATCATATATAAAAAGCTAACGTGGAAAATTTTTATTAGTACAAGAAACTTTTTTTTTAAAAGTTATTATCAAATGCAAGCAATTCAAAACTAAACTCAATCTCATAGCCAATATATATACCGCACGAGTATACGTCTTATGGATTGCAATGGGGTGAATGAAGGTGACCAATAGTATTTGTTTCTTAGTTGTGCACCTTTCACTTTTCTAGTTTAATATGCCACTTAGCCTTCTTTTTGGGTTGCTTGAGTGTTGCACTTTGGATATTACTAGATTATATTTGTGATCTTGTTTTTTTTTTTTTTCCTTAACAAAAAGAATTCTCAAATTTTATAACACCAAATAGATTTATTGACGCTTTGATACTAGATTATATCCTTAACATGATGATACGATTTCGTAGTTAACATGTAAAAAAGTTTTTATATTAAGCACATATCAAAATGCATATATTGCTAATTTACTATATTGGTCTTAATAGTATGCCCGTAGAAATTAGGCATCTACCCACGGATTTGTGACGCAAAAAATCCATCGGTAATTACCGACATAATACCAACGTTATAATGATAGAATTAAAAACCCTAATATTACCAATGCAATTATGACGTATTAGAGATGCAACATGGATGGGTGTATGCCATAACTGCGATTGATTCCATCAGTTGACGCACTAACATAAGTATGGTATATGCCAAATGGATCTTGATAGGTCGTCTACTTGATGTCCTAAAACGCAAACTAAATTTGCTGATTTGATCCTACGGTGTTATGATTCCAATTTATACTTGTAAGCTAAAATGATTCCAATTTACACTTCTAAGTTAAAACCGCTAATGTCGTAAGAATCAACTAATACATCCACTTTTGTTTTTATTGAAAATTTTCTTTTATTAGTAAAACGTGGCTCAATTTATGCGAAGATTATTCGAAGCTAAAACAACTAATGTCGTAAGAATCAACTAATACATCCACTTTTGTTTTTAGTGAATTTTTTGTATTTGATAAACGAAATAACGTCCATATTAATTTGTCATATAGTTCTTTTATTAGTAAAACCGGCTCAATTTATGCGAAGATTAATCGGTTAAAAATTGTTTAGTTGTAGTCCGATTTGACAATTACTTTTAAAGAATTTTGAAGGTATTTTTTATATTTTATATTTAACGTTTGCTTTTAATTTTTACGATGAACGTTTCTTTTTATTCTTCTAAATCTTAGACCCTGTCATTTGCCGGCCGCTGCATTCTTTACCCCGACCGACAAAAATATCATTTAGAATTTAGACATACTAGCCAAAAGACGACTAATCGCAACTTGGAAACATATATTTTTGTAACTACAAAATACAATATATTTTTTTAATCCAAATTAGGAACGTGCTTTTATTTTTATCTTAAAACAACTTACTAAAAAAAAAACAATCGCCGTCGGAAACTATTTGTTGAAAGCTAATAAACCGTCAACCCCGTTTTGGGTGCTACTTTTTATACTGTATTTTCACTAAGCTTACCTCTTTAATCATTACTTTATAGGTAGAACAATCATTAATATTGACTTTATTATCTAATCATTATATTATAATAATATAATTATTGTTTTGTTATTTTCAACTAATAATTTATTAATATTATGATTATTTCAATACTTTATTTTAAATTTATTATTTTTTCTTTTATAAGATAAATAAAACAAATATATATAAAATCTAAAATGACCCTAATTAAATCTCTTAAACGGAAACAATGGTTTTCTAGGTTTCGTACGTTTGATTCTTAATTTAAAATTTTATTCTTAAGCTGCTCTTTATTTTAAGACTATGACTTTTAAGATGATAAATCATGTTAAAACGATTATTTTATCATTGTCGTAGATATTTATACTTTGTTACATGAAAATTAATATGTTTTTTTGTATAAGATGTAGTGGTTTATTTTTCTAATATTATCATTAAACATTTTTCAAAGAACTACGTTGACCTATATGATTACGAGTTTCACCCGTTACTCTCTTTAACCTAATATTTTTAATTGTTCGGGAGTATGATGTTGCAACATTTAGGCACATTAGCGATTTGATATAGAAGCTAAACAAAATCTAATTCTAGAAGTTTCATCATCGTTGATCGTTTGCTTACTAAAACATTTAATAATCGTGAGAATTTTTTTCTTAGACAATTGAATGATTATATAAATTTGCTTTAGCAAAACACTAACTAAAGAATAAACAACATTTTACGTTCACCATATAATTTATTTCATAGAATTTTCTTATTCTATAGATTTAAAAATAATAATCAAATAGATTTTAAATGTTTTATTTGTTATTTTAATATGACTATTATTATTAGAATTATATATAAAATAATTATAATTAATATTAATTGTATATAAAAAAGTGATAAATTGTATAATAAAAAATCTAATGATGATTAGTTTATAATTTTATAATTATTATAAAAATGATATTATTATGTAATTATTATAGTTATTTTAGGAAAAAAGTAGATGTAATAATTAGGGGGTAAAGACTAAAAAGCAAAAGAGGTATAACTTTTAATATTTTTCTTTTAGGACATCATACTTTGACAATCTACACAAAGTTGCCTTATATTTGGATGTCAATGCTATAATTTGGTATATATTTCAAAGTACAATGATGTAATCAAAAGAAATCAACGGCTAGGAAGTGGTGGGTGGATTATTTTTAAACTTTTTTTTTAAATTATTCACATATTAATAAGGTTTTAAAAAAATATAAAAGGAAAATAAAAGGGCAAAAAAGACATTTTAGGTTTTTTAAGGACTAAAACCACAAAAAGTTTCGGTTTTGGGACTACGGGTGCAAGTTTTAATGTTTTTGGACCCTATCCACAACTTTTTGAAAACCACAGGGACCAAATTTGCAGTTTACTCTTAAAAATTAAAATAAAATAAGAAGTTTTTCTTACATTAAAGTCAAATTCCAAAAAAGACACTAAATATTAAAAAAAAAATTCGATTTTGACACTATGTTTTTTTTTCAATTACGTCATCAAGTTTTATTTTTCAATTAAGTTAGTATGTTTTCAATTTTGTTTAAATGTTTGACTATTTTTCCGATAAACCAGTTTACCAGCTGACGTGACATGGTAATGTGTTAGTTTTTTATGGTGTGATGCTGACGTGACACCTAGGTGTCAGAATTGAAAAAAAAAATGAAAACATAGTGAATTAATCGAGAAAATTTGAAAACCTAGTGACATAATTGGAAAAAAAAGTACACAGTGTCAAAACCGAACTTTTATGAAATATGTATTGTCTTTTTTGGAATTTGCATTTTTTCATTCAATCACTTTTCATAAAATAATAGTATTTCTAGTAAGTTTGATTTGATATACATAATTAACTATAATTATGTATTTGTATTACTAATGAGTTAACAAATAAGAGATTAGTTAGACTTATATAAACAAATTGGTTCGGTTCCAACGATTTTTTGTCTACTTAAGATGAGCCTGGTTAATGTACCAAATAACCCAAAGAGATAATGGATTTTAAAAAAACCAAGAACCAAAGTGTTACACATAATTGGTTTCGGTTTCGTTGAAACGAAAATAAACCGTTACATTTATTACTAAAATAATCGAAAATAAACTGTTATATTTACTTTTGGAAGCTAAAAAAAATAATTACTAAATTAATATTATTGACAAGATAACTTAAAATTATGTTTTTGAAGAACCGAAAACCAAACCGTTATATATAATTAGTTCGGATTTTGTTCCGTTCTAACGGGTTTTTGCTCACTTAAGATGAGCTTGAAAAGAGCAAGAGGCGGAAACAACAAGGGTAGAATACGACGGAGAGTAGGAGAAGTCATGAAAGAGACAGCGTCATGCCTGCAGCGGGTGGATTGCAGCACGGAGGTCAAAACGAGCTGTCCAATCTCAGGCGATCGGCGGAGAGGAGACAGCATTAGAAGGCGGCAAAAAACCTGGCAACCAAAACAGTGTACGAAGGCGACAGACAGCAGGCGGCAACAGTCTGAGTGGACGACATTGTACCTCCGGTGAATTTTGAGAAGTTTATTTTTGGCGGCCGAAATAAGATTTTGGGGTTTAAAGTTTTCTTAAACACGAATCTTGAGTTTCAAAGTTGTAAGATTGAAGTAGATGTTTGGAATTTTCTAAATTTTATTAGATATATAGTTTCCTTATTTATAGAATCCTAAAAAAACGATGTTTGTTTTGATTAGTACACTAACTTTTTGAAATTTATGTTATTAGGTATTTAATGTTTTAGTTAATAATTGAATTGCATATATATCCTGGAAACCGAGAGGCTATTCTGGTAATGTTTATCCCACCTCTTTCTTCCTCTACATTTCTATATTTTCTGGTTTCTTACTTATTTTTTAACCCTAGAAGAAGCACTCCACACGTTACCACAGAACTTTTATGTATATAGAAAGGGCATAATTTATAATAAGCTTAAGTTTAATTGTGTATATGAGTGTAGTTCTAGTTTGTAAATATGAATGCAAAAAACTACTTTTATATGTTTTTACAATCATATATACATGAAAACAAAATGTAAAAAAAAATTAAGAACGATTTTGTTAAAATAAATAATTTATAAAAACAGGAAAATCTTATAAACATACATAAACACAAATATGTAAAAAAGTTCTAAAAAATAAGTTTATAAAACTAATATTGTAAAAACGAATTTGATAAAAAATAAAGTTGCAAGATTGATGAAAAGTAAGATGTAAATAAGCACTTCTTAGAAAAAACAGTGTCATTGGAAATTTATAAAAAATAGGTTTGAAACATATTTGAAAAAAAACATCTTTAAAAAAAGTATGTTTAAAAACGCATATAAAAACTAAATTAAAAAATGAAGTTGGTATAAATTTGTAAAAAAGTTAAACCGAATTCATAATACAGTTTAAAGAAGAGGCAAAGTTCTAAAAATAAGGTTTTGATGAGAAACAATTTAAAGATTAGGCCAAAAGTGTAAAAAAAAAGTATTGAAGTAGTGTTTTATGACGGTTATAATGATATAATTAGTTTCGAAATCGGACACTATTTGGTTATCGGGATCAATAAAAAGTGTCATACAATTTATCAATGTTACGTAACTTCGACCATCTTTAGAACCTTACATTTTAAAAGGGCAAAAGGGCAAAAGGACTAAAATTGTTATAAAAATTGAAATAGGAACATAATGGGAAAAAAATCTTTTTTAGGGTTTTGGTATGTTTTTACAGTTTTCTTAGAAGAAGGTGGAGATGATGCAAACGAAAAAAAATAAGGGCAAAACGGTTATTTACATTAATTCAACAACTGGGCGGTTGACTTAGACGACCCAGGGACTGAAAATGTTATGAAACAGTGAAATAGGAACAAAAAAGGCAAAAGTATAGGAATTCTGTTGAAAAGCATACCATCATCTCATGGTCTCCCATGATCTCTTCTATCACCTCTTGTAGTGGTTTATCAACACTATTGGGTACAACAGCTGCAAACATTGATTCTGCTAATCCTGTTATACATATACAACAATACAAACATGGTTACCAATATTTAAACTTAATAATGTGTTCTATAACAAAGAAATCAAATTGAATCTTCTTTTTAACCGAGAATTACCGGATTCTGGAAAAGCATCGATGAACATCATCATCTCCTCACCTGTAAGACCAGATAATAAGCATAACCTTGGTAGCGATTTTGCAATCCGGTAACCACAAAGAATTTGATCCAAAGTTTAACGACCCAAAAATCTTGAATTTATATTCGAGAAAAATACTCAAGGAAAAGATTAAAATATTTTGAAAGTTTTAAAATAATGTAGTGGGAAATGTAGTAAAATTCCAAGAGTTTGGAGAAAAATGGTGTAGAAGGGCAAAATGGTCATTTGACATCCAAATGACTTCTAAGTAGGAAAAATATGATTTTTGGAGCTAATATGTAATGAAATAAAAATATTTGTGTTTGTGGGTAAAAGTGTGAGAAGTAGAAGTTGGTGTGATAAAAATTATGTTTGTGAGGGTAATTTGGTCATTTTACCATAAAAAGGTAATTTGGTCATTTGACCATCTTCAAGATTCATTATGAAATATATTTTTTGTTTTTGGACTAAAAATGTAAGAAAACCAAATTCTATGTGATAAAAATTGATTGTAGTGGTTAAAGTTCAAGAAAGTGAACTTAGGGACTAAAAATGTAAAATCTGGAAGTATAAGGGTGGGGGGAGTAGATCCCTCCCATCCCACTGAACCCACGCGCCACGTCAGCTTTTCTCTCTCCTCTCACTTCCATTTTCCCCATCTTTCACCAATCTTTCACCCATAGAACCAGTACCCACTGAACCCACAATGCCACATCATATATTTGATATGTAAATGTTTTAATTAAATGAATAAATTAATTTTAACACTTAATTTAATATTAGAAATAATAATAAAATGCACAAAATTTAAAGAAAATTCAAATTACATTTAATTAAAAAACACACCGGTACAAGAAAAAAAAGAGCCTAAATACGGAAATAAAAATCCTAAAAACGGAAATAAAAATCCTAAAGTTCCCACCCATACATTTCTGCAATTTCCCGTTTCTTCCCAAGAACCAATGCCAATTTTGATCCGGTCAAATGATCATGAGATTTAAGGAAGAATTTTAAATCTTTTTGTTCACGAGACCTTTTGAGCGCTTCGATCTCTTGCTCAAGGAGGGCCGATTTCCTCGTCAATTCTTCCTCCTGTTTCTCCAAAACAGCCATTTTCTTTGCACGGAGGGTTTCCTTCTTCTGCGCTTCTGCCTCATTAATATTCGCCAGTGCGGATATCTTATCGACGATGGTCTGATAACCATCTGGCATTGATGAAGATCCAGCCACATTTTTTCCCTTTTCTTTGCCGGGAATGTGATGATGGTTGTGGGGAAGCTTCATCAAGATCGATTGGTTGAGGCGAAAAGTGTGCATCAGAAGGAGAGTTGGTGAATTGGTTGGAGCCGGATGTCTTACTTCGTTTGGCGGAATGATGTGGGGAATGCATCCCCATTTCTTTGACCGTTTCCCATTTGGCATGCTCTTTGAGTATTTCCCATGCCCCTGTATGTGAGAAACTGGACCGGTACAATTTCCGGTACTCTGAATGGGTGGCCTGTAAAACATCCGCATCCCCCCTCCCACTGGCACGCATGTTCATTTTATTGTTGTAAATACAATTGAACTTATTTACCTTATTTAGCATATCTTTGTACTTGGAGTTGATTTGATGCTTGGTCCGATCGGTACCTTGAATTTGCGCCTGGAAATGTTTCAAAACATTCTGCCAGAAAGAGTCGGACCGTTGGGTGTTTCCGTGTTCTTGGTCCTCAGAACAACTAATGTATGCCTTCGCCAAGGCGATCTCCTCCCTCTCCTCCCAATTTCTGCGTTTTACTCGGTGGGTGTAATTCCTTTTACGCGTAGAGGGTTGTGTCTCTGGGATAACCTCCTCTGCGTCCTCCTGGTCATCTGCATGCTGCTCCTCCACTTGCTCGTCCTCTTGCTCGTCCTCTTGCGCGTCCTCTTGCTCCTCCACTTGCTCGTCCTCTTGCTCCTCCTCGTTATCCGAGGGTGGAATGGTTTCATCACTGGACTCTACTTGGTTACGGAAATGAGAAGTGTCCGGGACGTAGCATTGTTGGAATTGGTTGGGGTATTGTGGAAACTGAGTTTGATATTGTTGGAATTGGTTGGGGTATTGTGAAAAGTTTTGTTGGAATTGGTTGGGGTATTGTGTGTAACTGTAAATGTGTGGGGATGGGGTTGGGGGAACTTCACGACTCCTGCTTTGTGAGGAACTGCGACGTTTGGATTTACCACGATTTGAATCCATTTTATAAAAAAAGAGTTTTTTATAAAATAGAGGGCAAAGGGTTTTTGAGAGAAAATGAGAGTAAGAAAGAAGGGTGAAGGAGTGATTTGTGAAGGAGTGGAGATGTAGTATTTATAGGGATGAGGGGAAGGTAATTATTGAGGGATTAAAAAAAAATTTTATTATAAAATTGGATGGGTTCATCGTGTTCACCATCATCCCACACCAGCCACCATTGCCGAGCCCGCTCAACCCGAAGGAGAAGGGGCAGCGGTACCGGAGGTACCGGCGGTACCGCCCCATCCCGTTCCGATCTTTCGCCCAACCCGATGACCACTCCGTCCACCCTAAAAGTAGAAAATATCTCCCATCTTTGAGCTGATCATTTGGAAGCTACGGGAAGAAGTTCTAGTCATGCGATTTCTGGAAATCTTAGAAGAATTGAAGCAGGAAAATTGGAATTAAAGCTTGGAAGTTGAAGATTATCAAGATTAAGGGTTAGTAGTTGATCTTATAGTCAAATTCTTGAACATGTTCTTCACGGGATGAATTGAAATTTCAGTTTCAGTTATGATTCCAAACGATTTTTATGATCTTTAAGTTCTGCACATGATGGTATGTTAAGTTCATACCAATTAATCCAAGGATGAGTGAAGAATGAAATCAAATGTTTGATTTTCGGATGGAAATTTGTCCTATGTTGTATAATTCGTAGAACAATCATACGCTGTCCAAATCAGGCGATTCCAGTGCCCATGGTTTCGTCTCGATGTCTTTTTCAGTTCATCAGTTGGGGTTCAGACCTCATTCGGTCGTTTTCTAGGGTTTTGAACCCGATTTCCACGAGTATGATTTCTGTGTCCAATTTTGTTGTGAAATTCTTGTAAAATCGTGTGTTCACTGGATTGTTCTGAAATTTTGTGTGGAGAAGAACCTTGTCATGAGCCATACTCGACCAAAAGGGATTGACTCAGTTCATTGTTTTGGTTTGGACTTTGGTGTGTGCAATCCGACCTCCACAGATTGGTTGCTGCACACCTAGGTCAACTTGTGGGATTTTTATTTCCCAAATGTTCCATGGTTTAGGTCTGAAAATTTGTGGGAAGGTCATCCTCATGTCTACAGTGTTCCATCCAGAGGGCTTGATCCAATTCTATTAGGAAGTTAGGGTTCCAATGCCTTCTCTTTGACTGAACCAGAATTGTAGCTGTGCACATTGTCCTTGTTGCACGATTTTTAATTCTCAATTGGCTTATGCTTTGAGTTTGATTTTTTGATGAGAGCTTTATATTCATGTCTAGTGTAACTCGTCCAAAAGGTTTGATTTATTTCGTTTTATAAGTTAGGTTGTCGGACCAATCTTTTCAAGCTATGCTGAGTTGTGACAGAAATGTTGCCGCTCATTTCCTTCTTGTTGTGTGATTTTTAATTCTTAATTGGTTTGTCTTTTGGGTCTGAATTTCGGAGGATGGTCTCTTGGTTATATCTAGTATGCCTATGTAAGAGGGTTTTCCTTGATTCCATTCCGAAGTGGAATGGAATTGGTGATTCCTCCACTAATCCAGATTTGTGACAGATTGCACTGTCAATCTTGTCACTTATTTTCTAAGGTCTTAGAGTGTGATTCAAGTCTCGGTATATTCTCGAGACTTGTCATGTATTGTGTCTATTTTTCAGAATGTCTGAGTTTGTGCCATTCAAGTTTCTGGGTTGTGAGTTATGGTCAATTCTTTGACTATGCGTCTTAGATGTCAAAATCTAAAAAAATGAGTTAATAATGTGATATTAATCTATTAAGATGTAGATTAAGAGGTCTTTAATTGTTACTAAGGCCTAGCTTGTATTAACTAGAGTGTTAAATGAACTCCTTAGGTATTAAGGAGTAAAGTTGAAGGAAAGGAAAACACAACGGGAAGAAGTGATTCTAGTTAGACTTCTCTAACTAGACGAGGTGAGTACATGCAGTATTTTTACCCATTTTGGGGTACATGGCAAGTAAGTATATTCAAGATTTCTTATAAAATTTCTATATGTGAAATTATATGCAAGAGTATTATTTATAACTTGTTTGTGAAAGTATAACGCTATATTTGAACTTATGTTTTTGAACTACAAGTTAAATTAAGTGAAAGTATGTATTGGCCTATGAGTCAATTGAGTGAAAGTAAGTTGGTCTATGAACCAATTATGTGAAAGTATATTTTGATTACAAGCCATATATGTTTTCAAGTATGAATAGGCATATAGCCACAAGATGTTTAAGAAGTATGTTTTGGTTACAAACTGTATATATGTTTTCAAGTATGAATAGGCATATAGCCACAAGATGTTTAAGAAGTATGTTTTGGTTACAAACCGTATATGTTTTCAAGTATGAATGTGCATATAGCCATAAGATGTTTGGAAAGTATGATTTGCCATTAAGCCTAGAATGTTATAAAGACATGTTTTAAACATATGATTAATATGTGATGAAAGTTATAAATTTGACATTTAGCCATAAAGATAGAAAGTGATGAAGTTTGGCATTTAGCCACTATATATGTAAGTAATGTTCAAATAAGCAGAAAGTATTTTGTATGACTGGTATTTGTAGCAAGCAATGTTAGTAAGGGAACCATGCCGTGTTCCACCTACCCGGGTTAGGTATGGAGTCTACCGGGGAAAAAGCCCCATCGCGAAGTAGATTTCCTAAGCAACTTCTACTGGTGAGAATTGATCTGTTCTTTCTAGCTGTAGAGACTTGGTGTATCACTTATGGTGATTAAAGCCCTAAGTATAAAAATCTAGCAAGTTTATAATACCAGTCAAAGAAAGTAAGAAAGATGCTATTTTTGCAAAGTATGTTATGAAATGATTTTGAAAAGTAAAGAGTTATAGTATGTTACTACTATAAAGTTTTGACAAATGTTTTATGTTATAAATTTTATAAAAAGGTTGGAAAAAGAAGTTAAATATTTGAGTCTAAAACTCATGTAACTCACGAGACATTATTGTCTTACGTATTCTATGTTTTGCCATGTATTCCAGGCTAAAATGCTATGCTATAATTGGATGAAGTTTAGCTGGAGTGGAGCTCGAGTTAGCTCCTATCTTGGACTCAAGGTTTAATCCTTTCTTGCTTACTATGATTAGTTTTGGTA
The DNA here is from genome assembly GCA_023525715.1 of Cichorium intybus. Lineage (NCBI taxonomy): Eukaryota > Viridiplantae > Streptophyta > Magnoliopsida > Asterales > Asteraceae > Cichorium > Cichorium intybus. The sequence continues at coordinate 15,317,571 of CM042016.1, read as the reverse complement.
TGGATTTGTAATACCCACTGTTTTTAAACATATAAATTATCGGTTTTTGATAAACCGTATTTTTGTATTCATGTATTTATACGAAAAATCATAGTATTTGCAAACAGTAGAAGTAGGGTGTCACACAAAGTTATCAAGTGAAACAATAGCACAAGCAATATCACATGGTTGCTGTTAATTGTACCATGTCGTTTTGCTAATTTGATACAATAAGTCGATCAGATTTGTTGTTAATAACAAATATTCTCTCCTCATATCAATTACAACGTTATCTTTTACCTTTGAAGCTTCGATATTTTGTTGTTTTGTACTTGTAGCTTCCCAAAGAGACCCCGTCATCATGTCTTCGGTGCAAAAAATTAACCTAAATTACACATAACAGTTTCAGTATTCATCGAGCCTTTAATGAAGTCCACAAAAAAGAATCATTTTAGCCTAAAGCTATAAGGATACAAAACTAATACCTCTAGGAAGTCACCATCCAATTCTTTCAAAAACTTCTGAATCTGCAACAATGAATGGTGTTATTGGTGAACACTTTAATTATGTATGAATTAGTTGTTTCATATATCATATAATAACTGTGTTTCACAAACGAAGATATATAGATCAATGGAGTTACCTTCACAACCTCGTCGACTTGAAACCCAATCAATAACAAAGCCTACAAATAGATGGCCATGGATTTCTTATCCTACTCGATCAAGTATCATACATAAAAAATTAAACCACCTTACTTATTTTGGTTAATAATTGGTAAAGAACTAACCACAACTTAACTTACTGGTGGACCAAATGTAGGATCATCTGGTTTTAGGGGAACGAACTTTGAATCTTCCGTCAATTCAGAAGGAGGTTCTGTGACAACATATTCATATTATGAAAGTCTGCTATGAATAATTTATCACCTAGGTAATCTGTGTGTGTACCCGCGATACTGAATTAGCATGTTTGAAGCCTTCCAAATCGCAATCTTCTCAAAAATCTCAATCGGAAGAACAAAATGAGGATTCGGAGAGTTACACTTGGCACCTCCATCCGCCGGAAATCCATAATTTGGATAACAAAAATTAGTAACCGTGACGATAATCGAAGTCCCTAGAATGCACCATTGAAGATCCTCCACACACCGAATTTGGAAACATGCACCATAGATCTGTACTTTTTCGAGCAACCCTGTGCTCAATCCTGCCGTCGATTTCCCATACCCGGCCTTCTCCAGGTCGCCATACCCACATGCTCCACCTGTCGCCAGGAGCAAGGTAATTGGTGCTGAAATTACTATTCATGAAGTTACGTTTTAGTAGAGTATTACTATTTATGAAGTTACGTTTTAGTAAGTTTTCTTCTACGTTTTAGCAAGTTTTCTTCTAATTAAATATATAAATCTCGCAGGCTTACCTTTCAGGCAGGATGACGTCTCCGCCATTCCCGTCGATAGTGCTCCGGTGCTTCAGTTTAAGCAGTGCACGAGCTCCCCAGGTAAGTACCCACTTATCTACCTTTCTTCCATGAACATCAATGCCACTAGGCCCTTCCGGCGCCAACATCACCAAGTTTCCACGATTCCCGTTCCAAACGTTTCGATCCCAATCAAGCCCTCGCTAAGTTTTTCAAATGACCCGTTCCGATCAGACTTCGATTCAACTCAGGGATCATGTTTTGGTTCGTTCCTCATAAAAAACGTGAATCGGACAGCGATTGCAGCAATCGGTACGCTGATTTCATAAAAAGTCAGTGTCCCCTCGATTTCCAATTAATTATCTGTCATATTCATTATTTAGGTAACAAAACCCGCCGTTCAAAAAAAAGTTAATAAAACCCTAAATCTACAGTTCGTATGAAATTATCAAGAAAACCAAAATTAGACTAATAGTGCTCATATCTAAATTTTGTTTTCTAAAGATTTCAAAACCTTAATGGTTCGTACCTTACAAGCTGTCATCTCCGTTTGATACAAATTGTTTTTTACTCACTCTCTCTTGCTCTCTCTCACAGGATGGGGACTAAGAAGATGATCAGGTGGTGATATCGGCGGTAGCAGCTCAAGCCCTCCCCTTTCAAACCCACCTCAAACCACCATGACTTCATACCACTCACGATCATCACTCCACTCAGCTCATATCTGAAAACCCTAGAACCTACATTGCTCAATGCCGCCGTTGAGTGGGGTGTCAGTGGATATGAAGGAACATGCGTTTCTTTTTTAGGAGCAACACTAAGGGATGCTTCTGTCAGATAAAAAGAGACATGAATCAGACAAAGGAAACTTCAATTTGGAGGTTTTCCCATGAAGATTTTGGTTGAGGTATGATCATCGGAGCCCCAATGAAGAGAAAAGAGCGAGGAGATTGATAAAAAAACAACTTCATATCTTATCCCATATATCTCCTTTTTGAATTCTTTAATTCCCAATCTCCCTGATCTTGCCTACGATTTTCATCTTGAAATAATGTCCCCCGCTCCTCTCAAAATCTCATCAATACACCCTTTGAGGTTTGATACTTATCATCACTGACTCATTGATTTTTTTTTCTGTTCCATTTCGATTTACCTTTAATATTTTGAGCTCAATCTTTTTATGCATATAATGTGTATACCAAAGTCATCTATATTTCTCATTACAGTTTGAGCTTCTATATTTATTTAAAAACAACTTTAGTGAAGCAATATGAATATTTGAAGGGGTTCTCTACCTGATGTATTTACAGGGGTAATGGCGTAATGGCTAAATAAGATTTTTTTGGGTGATTAGATCCTTAAAGAATGAGACAACATGTTCTTATTTATTTTTATTTTTTTCAAATCATTGTCATCTAATAGAAAAGCATATAACTAGCAAACAGGCTTAATTCCAGTATTTTTTTGGCTTGAATACCGGTGCCAGAATGGATTACAGGAGCTACTTGAACCTACATATCAACATCTCATCCACGATTCAGAACTAACCAAATAACACTTTACGGTCATTATAAAACTCAAATTGTCTATAATGAACTATGCTTAAATGTAGTATTTTCTGTTTGAAATTACTTTTTTGACAATCAGAAAGGTTATTTATATAAGGAAATTGAGTGGTTTTTTAAAGTGGAATGTCCTAATAAGAAAATGCTAAGATCTCTCTCAACACTTAACAGATAAACACACTTAAGTAATACAGAATAGAAAAACAGATTGAAATTTCACTCAATATCATTCAAATGATTAAGAACAAAGGATAGTTTTGGCGTGTTCGAGAAGCCACTCTCCCAAAGGAAAAAAATCCTCTAACAAATTCGATACCTCTCCTCAACACAACTAAGGCAATAAATAACAAACCCAAAATAATTAAATGACTGAAATGCCCTCAGACTGTGCAGGTGAAATTAGTTAGGCAGAGTTTCCAGTTTTGCCCTTGCTCTTGTATGCCCAATGTCTTTCCACCATAAGATATTTCCTTATTATGTTGATTTCCCATCTTACCCCTTTCTATAGAGTTGTACGTGGGTGAATGCATAGCAATATCCCACCCTGAAAGAACCACCTTGTCCTCAAGGTGGATAGAAAGTGTGTATGACATAGTAATATCCCACCCTGAAATAACTCCCTTATCCTTGACCTTATCATGATCCGCAATCACTGCATCTACTTGCTCGACTCCATTTACCACATCCACATCTTCTTTAACAATATCACCCTTCAAGTTAATATGACCAGGACACATCTTCGACTTATACCCAACAGTTCTCTTACCCGTGGGTTCGCTCTTGACCTCATGTTCAAGTATAGTGACAAAAGGGTACCGTATACCAAAAACAACTGACCATACAAGTGCAACATCTAAAACTCTTCCCATCGAATGATCACAAAGGTTTTCATATTGATATGCAGGCTCAGTTATCCAAGCAACATTTTCATATGTTCTTGAATCAACTGGAAATAATTGGTCCTGTATTTCAAACTGTCGGTGAACAATCTTATCGTCCACACTCTTTTGTTGTATTTTATTCTCACTATATTGATGGAGCAATTGTATACCCTCTTCAAGACCAAAAGGATTATGTAAATTTCTCGATGATGGCAGTTTCTGTGCTTGCAGCCTTTGGTGGGCCTCGAAAGGTGTCTGATGAGGGAATGTTAGCAAACTATTTACTCCTCTTTTTACCGATAAATTATAGTTTAAATCTTGAAGAACGGACATGCATTCTTGATTTGGAGCATTCTGAACCAGAATTAAAGAATCTTGAAGAATGTCAGGTTTAAAGATAACAGTTGCATCACGTCCGAACCATCTAGAACAGCAACTAGACATATATTTTTGTCTTTCAAGCTGCAACAGCTTTGCCATTTCCATAACTGGAATTGAGCTGAGATTCCCAAAATACCCTTGTATACCTTCAATACTCAAGTTACTAGACCTTAAGGTCTCAATGAACCTATTCTCAGCTTCTGTGGTTGACCCGTGTTGAAACCTTGGATCGTTTTTCATCATAGTATTAGGTATTATAACACTGGATTCACCATTGATTTGAATTACTTTTGCAGCAGTAAATTCAGGTGGTAGTCTGGCCTTTGCACGCAAATGAGGTATGACATCACCAAGTAAAGAAAAAGGCGAGTCATTTGGTGCAGTTGCAAGACATACTTGTAAATCAATCCCAAAATCTCCAGCTTCAAACCATTCGATTAAATCAATACCAGTAAAAGGACCTTGAATTGACCTTTGAGGATCTTTGTACAAAAGAACCAGGTCTTCAGGGGATGGCTGTGAGAGCATCCTTGTTTCATGTTCCCTTTCCATTGCACTTCCCGATTGTTGCCCTTTAACAAACGTATTTGAAACCAGTGTAACATTTGTTAAAGTGCTACTCCATTCATTGGTTGGATTTGGTTGTGCACGTTGTTCAACAAATGATGATCTCCAATTTGCCCCAGTGGTTCCAATTGCTTCAGATTTGGATTTGTAATCGATAAAAAATTGATGATCTTCCAGAAGGTTAGGTTTGAAATTGGTCTCACCCTCGGTTTGTAAATTGCTAGTTAAGCCTACAGCTAGAAATCGAATCTGTTCTGGACTCCAATTGCAAGCTTCTAAATCTTGAAGGCTTTGGTGCGTTAATTCCGATAAAGAAAGTGTGGAATCGAATATCGGCCGGGGTGATGACGTAGCGGATGCGTGAGTTGTAGAAATCGTTGTCGATTGTTGGATTAATTTCGTTATGTTTGATTTTAGGGCACTGGGGTTTAATTTCAATCTAGTCACTGGGGCCCACGAAAAATCCTTTCCCTTTTCAACAGCATTTATCATCATAGCTGATTTAATAATACGTGGGCTAGAGTTTGGATTGTTACCTTTATTTAATTCCAATGTCTGATATAATTTGTGTGGCCCTAAAGTGCTATTTTCAGCCCACATATCATTTTTGAGCCCATTTTTACGATGACCTAAAATTCCTTCTTCCGTCACTTCTTTTAACGGCGTCGTCATCTCGGTAACACTTTGTTGGTGCTTGGTAACCGTTCCGGCTTGGAAGGATGCACCACCTGGCGTTGCACCGGCTTCCGAAGATTTTCCCACCATCGTTAATCCTCTTCGACAAGTGGAGGAGTGAAGCAACCTCAAAGATTCAGGCCTGAAATCGTTGCTTTGAGAGAAATCAGGAAGTACCAGCGGAACACTAAAATTGTGCGTTTGCCGAGCTCCCTTTGATTGATATCCCGACATTGGTGGGGGTGGTCTGCCGCTGCTCTTTTGGTCGATTTCCTCCGCAAAAATGAAACTACTCCTCTCTCTTGATTGCGTTCCGACCTCTGAAGGTCCATATCGACGACGAATCAAGCCCTTTAGTTCCTCCCAGTCACGTATTGGCCTCCTTCCATGCTCCCATTCATAAAATAAAAGAGCATCACCTTCAAGAGCCATAACTGCGGCTTCAAGCTTCTCCTCTTTCTGAAATCGTAAAAACATGAAGTGTCTCTCAACTCTCGGTATCCACACCTCTGGCTGGCTTCCATTAAAAAGAGGCACCTCCGGTGTTCTAAATTGTCTAGTATCCCCTGTTAGACCACCATGCTTCCCCTTGTTCTGAATATTAAATTCTGGTGGCGTTGATGGTGGTGGTTTGACACTGCTACCTTGGCCGGTTTCCTTTGAGGTAGTTGAACAATCCATATCTTTCAAGGTAGAGTGCAACTTCTTTCGATCTATAGTCATCCCAGTCATTTTCTCAATCAATGAAGACAACTGAGTTTTGATTTGTTGTTGCAGTTCAGCCAAGGAAGAATGCATTTCCTTCAACCCTTCTTCTACTGTATCCAACCTTTGATCCAGAGTTCTCAGGGTCATTGCTCTGATACCAATTGCTAAGATCTCTCTCAACACTTAACAGATAAACACACTTAAGTAATACAGAATAGAAAAACAGATTGAAATTTCACTCAATATCATTCAAATGATTAAGAACAAAGGATAGTTTTGGCGTGTTCGAGAAGCCACTCTCCCAAAGGAAAAATATCCTCTAACAAATTCGATACCTCTCCTCAACACAACTAAGGCAATAAATAACAAACCCAAAATAATTAAATGACTGAAATGCCCTCAGACTGTGCAGGTGAAATTAGTTAGGCAGAGTTTCCAGTTTTGCCCTTGCTCTTGTATGCCCAATGTCTTTCCACCATAAGATATTTCCTTATTATGTTGATTTCCCATCTTACCCCTTTCTATAGAGTTGTACGTGGGTGAATGCATAGCAGAAAAAAAATTACAACTGCAATGTTATAATTGCATACATTTTTCAAAGTACGATGCTTTTATAAGAAAAGAAGATTGAAAGTTCATTGCTCGACTAAGAAAAAGACTGATAGTACATTGCTGCAGTTTGGTCTTTAGTCTTCTTTGGACTATTTAGCATTCTACTTTAGTTTTTTTGGGTGTTTTTTAGCATCCTACTTTAATCATTTATGTTCTTATTTTATCTATTTATTATATATTTGTTAAAAACTAACATCTTACTTTAATCTTTTTGCTTTTTTACATCAACCTAATTTTAATCGTTTATGTTATTATTTTATTTATTTCTCTAGTATATATATTAGTAAAAAATGTATAAAGTAAAGGTTTGGACCAGAGCTATAATTTACTCTTTAATCTGTTATTATTTTAGACTCGGTGACCAAAACTGTAATTTACCCTTTAATATACTTCGGACTGTTTTAGCATCCTACTTTAATTCTAATAACACTTCTACTTTAATATACTTGCTGTCCAAAACTGTAATTTACTCTTTAATATGTTGCAAATGAAAGTATATTGCTATTATCTAAAAGTGGAATGTCCTAATAAGAAAAAATTTACAGGTCTTCAAAATATTTTGTAATATCATGCAGCCTTTTGTAATCCTGCAAGAATGAAAATATGCCGTTTCATCTAAACACAAATGCTTTTGTTTCTTTGATTACATATATAATAGAATGTCTATATCCTTTTAGCATATGACTACAACAATATTGGTTCTTTTTTATTTGTTGTTAATTCATAGACTTAACGATTAAGCAAATTTTACATATCACAACTTTCGTTAAAAAATATTAATAATCCAACTTATTGGATTAGGTTTTGTATCGCACTTCTTATTAGGTTTTACATATAACCTCGTTGAGTACTCTCTCTCTCTCTCAGGTTCACCTTTCAGGCAGTGCCGTCTCCGCCAAACCCGTCGATGGTGCTCCGGCGCTTCAGTTTAAGCAGTGCACGAGCGCCCCAGGTAAGTACCACTTATCTACTCTATCAGCATCCAAACGTTTCGATCCCAATCACGCCCCTCGCTAAGTTTTTCAAATAACGCCAAATCCGTAAGCAATCCGTTACGATCAGACTTCGATTCAACTCATGGATCATGTTTTGGTTCGTTCCTCATAAAAACGCGAATTGTACAGCGATTTCAGTAATCGGTACGCTGATTTCATAAAAAGTCGGTGTCCCCTCGATCTCCAATTAATTACCCGTCATATTCATTATTTAGGTAACAAAACCCGCCTTTTAAAAAATAAAATTAAAGTTAATAAAACCCTAAATCTACACCCAGTTCGTATGAAAGTATCAAGAAAACCAAAATTAAACTAATAACGCTCATATCTAATCGTACCTTACAACTAAACATCGCAGTTAGTCAAAGGTAGCCATTACCACTCTTACATTATATACCCTCAATTCTATGTGTATTTTATTCTCTTTATCATCCCCTGCTTTCCCACACACCCACACATTACAACACATACTTTCTTCTTCCATCCAGATATGGTAGGAAGGTGCACCATGATGTTGTAATCGGTTAATGGCAATTACAAAGTATTCAGGGACTTGAAATTTTAGATGAAAGGGAAAGTTCATAAAAAAGATTAAATATCCGGGTAACAGGATCGTGACAGTTTTCTTAATGGTGACTGAAAGATAACTTACATCAAGGTTTAAAACATCCTTTTTAGTTCTAGAGTCCAGACAATTCTTAATGAGCAGAAGCTATCAGCGAGTGATCACGTTTTAAATTTGTGGGGCATTGAGTAATTGTTGTTGGTGGTCAGAAAGCATGATACCCTAGACTCATAGAGGTCTCCGGAATGAGAGAAGGTACTAATTGATGTCGAGCGAAAATTAAAGAAGACAAAAACTAAGAGTGCTTTTGGTTGCGGAAAATTTTCTAGTTTTCTAAGAAAAATGAAAAGTTAGAAAACACGTTTGGTTAATACATTTTTCCGGAAAATGAAACTTTTCTATTTTCCAAAAGTACATAGAATGTGGGGTGGGGGTGAGTTTGGAGGGTGGGTGGGGTGTATGTGTTCAAATATGTTATATATATTGTATTATTGAAATAAAAAAATGGAAAATGAAAACTTATAGAAAATACACATCCAAATGCATTTTTCTAATTTTCTAAAATGGAAAATGAAAACTCAATTAGTTTAATCAAACCTGTTTTCTATTGAAAACGAAAATGAAAATTCCACTCCATTTTCCGAAAATGTTTTCTAGAAAACTGAAAACAGTTTTCCGCAACTAAACGCCCCCTAAGTGTTTCCAAATCCTTACAAGACTACAACTATATTTGGTTTTTGTGTGGTTCTTTGTATTTTTTTTTTTTTTTTGGTTTTGACTATGTCTGTAATTCAATTACAGTGTTGGTGAGGAAACATCATTGTCAGTATGTTGTTGTAGCGTTGCATAAGGGGTGGGGGTAATCAGAGAGTTCACAGGGAAGGTGAAAGGAGGAGGCGTGAACTATAGATAATAGATAGAAGGGTATTTTAGTCATTTTGTTCCACTATGTTCCACCTTTTTGGGTGGGACCAAATTAGAGTGAATTAGTTCTATTTGACTAGGTTAATATCCCATTTTGTCCCATTCCCATGTATGTTAAACGCCAGTTCAAAAGACTGTTATTTTACTTTCTCATTTAGTCCTGGGATTCATTATCTTGTTGTCTTATAGGCTCTAGATATCTATCACTTTGAACTAAGTAATAATAGAGTTATTTGGTTCCTGTCCATGGACGTCGGTGTTGAGAATAAACAAGAATAAAACCACACATACGAGACACAATATATAACGTGGTTTGGTCAATGTAACCTACGTCCACAACGCATGATAGAATATTCTTATTCACGAGCTTGAAAGGCAATTTACAGCACAATTGAAACCCTAGCTAGTAGCCTTCATTATATAGACATCGTACCGTGTTACACTGAACAGTAATCGGGCCTAACGATCCTCAGCCTACTCAAAATACTTATACCGTTGAAAATCGGGTGTCATATTTCTTCACTCTATTCAGGTGACCATTTTTAAGTCACATTCAACAATGTCACATTGACTGAACCACATTAAATATTTGTGTTGTTTTCTTGATTTTTGATTACTTGCATAACATATAAATACATAATTATTTGGTCTTAGTATTACTTTCCTTTAATTCAAGTTTGGAGCTTGGATCATGTCTTGACACCTTTTGTAGCATCGTAGCTTGACGATTCACACAGTTACAGAACTTGTGCACATAAACTATTCGTTTCAATAGTTCATATAATTCATACACAACTTTCAAAAGAAGTGTGTAATAGTCTACGTTGCATGTGGTTATTTATGTTTATTTAAAGGGTTAAGAGATACTCAAACATCGTTATATCTTTTTGGATCATGTACTAAAAAACATCCTTTTGAAATTTGAATTTGAACCCATTTAGTCTAAAGCATAAAACATTAAAGCCATTATAAGCATTTAGTCTAAGTAAAACAATTTTTTTTTTTTTTTTGAAATTTGAATTTCATCATCATAATAATCCAAAAAGAACACATTAAAAGAACACATTCAGTCTAAGCACAAGACATTAAACCAAATACACCTAATTCGTTTATGAATGTTGTAGGCTCTAAAAGATACCAAAATTTATAGCTTACAAAGAACTCCGAAAGCAAGAGATTATTAAAAGAATGCTTCTATTACAAACTAGCTTGATAACTTACAAGAGTACTTTGTATGATCTCTTGGATGGGTTGGAGCAAATGAGCTCCTACATCTTTATATTAGTGTCTTCCACCTCCTCTTAGGGAACTTTCTAGATCCTAGTATGTACAAGATCATTCTAGATCTATCTATCAATTTGTTTACCTACATAATTGAATGCTTCCTTACTTCTTTAGATTGTATTTTTGGTGTCTTCGATAAGTCTTGGATATTCTAGGGTCTTGTAGCGTATCCTAGGATGTTCCATACAACTCTCGAGACTTCCAGAGTATTCCAATGTATTTATGGCTCTTCCCGAGCATTCTTGATCGCTACAACGCTCTCTAGAGGGCCTCGGAAACTTCCCCAAATATAGCTCCTCACGGGAGACAAAAAGAAGGTTGCCGTAAACATTAGGTATAAGAATTTACAAAGTTCCAAAACTAACATGTAATCAACTAAACTAAAGCAAACTCTTTTCACAAGAAAACCAACATATACACATTAAGTTAAAAAAATACAGTTTTTAATCTCTTTATTTAAGTTTAAAAAATACAGTTTTTTAGTTAGAAGTTAAAAAAAAATCGTTTTGGGTGACAAGTAAATTCCGAAATCAACTCAATAACATTATATTTTTTGTATATGAAAACTAAGTTAAAAATATTAAAAAAGTTAAACCAATATAAAGCATTCTTCTTATTTTAGTTAAAAAAGTTAAATGGAAATCTTTATATTAATTTGGATGGACACGGATCGAGGTTTCGTGTGTAAGGGCACAATTTACATGCATACATGTACCAAATGAACTAGGAGAAGATTGCAAGGTTACTTAAGAAAGCAATTTATCTTTGAGTTAAGTTAGATAAAACAATCTTTACACAAGGGCTCCGGCATGGACTTTTAGGTCGAAAACCGAGCAACAGTAACAACTCACCTACTATAACATATTAACATTACACTACTAATTACAAATCTGTTAATTATTTTTGATGGCTAGACTTTTTAGCTGGCTAGCTGCTAGGGGCAAAATAGACAACATATTACAAAGGGTTAACTTGCTGTGATGCTATCTCTCCCGGTTTAAGTTCAAAGATTCACACCCTTTCCCACTACAATTAAGCCAAACAAAAGCGAACATATTAACTTCACACACTAAAAAAAGATGTGCCTTTGACAGTCTATCTATGAATATGTTAATAACTCAACATTTGTTCTCACCTTTTAATTTTGGGGGGTTTTCAAAATTTGTTCAGATTCTCTTGTACCCTGCTTAGCCACGGTATTCGACTGTAAAAGAAGAGAAATTGAGCAAGTTAGTGGTAGTTAAACATTTTTTGGATTTCAGTCCATGAAAGATGACATAGCAAATCAGATCGAGGCTTGTCATCAAGTGAGGGTAGATGGAGAAGTTAGAAAGGCTTTTGTGGTGGATGGAAAAGCTCTTGAAATGGCAAACTCAACAAAGACGTAAAGACCATATCTTAAGGTTGGCAATTGATTGTGCCTTTGTTATATGCTGTACAGAAGGCCATGGTAATTAATAAAAGCTAGATTCATTTTTGATAGGCGAAATGCATTGAGTTGCGTGTTCAATTGAACATTTAGGTTACTCGTTTGGTTAAGAAGTACGCGGGCAAGATTACTTTGGTTATTGGAGATGGAGCCAATGACGTAGGCATGATTAAGCAGCTGATATTGGAGTCGGGATAAGCGGGGTCGATGAAATACAGGAATAATTGATATCATCATAATGATGAAAATGCAATGCTTATTTTGAATTCTAATATGCTCAATTAATGTTTATAGCAGGCTGTCATCGCAAACGACTTCTCGATCGATGCCTGAATTTTGATTTGTGGAGCGGTTATTGCTAGTGCACGAGCTCTAGTGTTACAAAAGAATCCCAAGATGATATTCCGATCGACCTTAGAATTTTTTTTAAGAAAATAAAGTTAAAAGTGATGTATGATGACTTTTGTAAATCTCGATCTTGCTGCAGATTCTCTATTCCTTATACAAAAACATTGTGTGCGGCTTTACGTTATTATACTTTGAAGTTTACTCGAAGTTCGCCGGGGATGTCTTATATGACGGATGGTATATGGTTATGTTCAATCATCTTCTAACATCCGTTCCGATCTTATTCTTAGGCGTCCTCGAGCAAGTCGTTTCCTTCTATAGTTGGCTTGACTGCTTGAGGTATGTAAGCAAGCATATACGTACCTCAAGCCAACTATCAAAGGAAACGACTTGCTCGAGGACGCCTAAGGATAAGACAGGAACGGATGTTAGAAGGAGATTGAACATAACCATATACCATGTGTCATATAAGACATCCCCGGTAAACTTGGAGTAAACTTCAAAATAGAATAACGTAAGGCCGAACACAATGTTTTTGTATAAGGAATAGAGAATCTGCACCAAGATCGAGATTTACAAAAGGAAGTCATCATACATTACTTTTAACTTTATTTTTAAATTTTTTTTTAAGGTCGATCGGAGTAAATATCATCTTAGGATTCTTTTGTAACATTAGTGCCCATGCGCACTAGCAATAACTGCTCCAGGAATCGAAATTCAAAATTCAGGCATCAATCGAGAAGTTACTTGCCATGACAGCCTGCAAAAAAACATTAATTGAGCATATTAGAATTCAAAATAAGCATTGCTTTTTCGTCATTATCGTTAGATCAATTATTCTTGTATTCCCTCAACCCCGCTTATCCCGACTCTAATATCAGCTGCTTGAATAATGCCCACGTCATTGGCTCCATCTCCGATAACCAAAGTAATCTTGTCTCGTACTTCTTAACCAGGCGAGTAACCTATAAATGTTTAATTGCAGACGCAACATAAAGTCAGATACATGTATTTCGGCTATCAACCAGAATGAATCCAACTTCTATTAATTCCCATGGTTTTTTGTTTCGGAGAGACACGACAGCATACGACACTGCCACAATCAACTGCCAACCTCAAGAAATGGTATTTTACGTCTTTGCTCAGTGCCATTTCAAGAGCTTTTCCAACCACCACAAGAGCCTTCCTGCCTTCTCCATCTACCCTCACTTGATGACAAGCCTCGATCTGATTTGCTATGTCATCTTTCATAGCCTGAAATCCAAAAGAATGTTTAAATTACCCTTAACTTACTGAAATTCTCTTCTTTTACAGCCGCATATCGTGGCTAAGAAGGCTACAAGAGAATCTCTACAAATTTTGAAAACCCCAAAAAACTAAAAGATGAGAACAAATTTTGAGTTATTCACATATTCATAGCTGGACTTTCAAAGGCACATCTTTTTTAGTGCGTGAAGTTAAAATGTCCGCTTTTGTCTGGCTTAATTGTTGGGGGGAAAGGGTGGGTGGGTTTTTGAACTTGAATCGGGAGAGATGGCATCTTGCCGGGTTGACCCTTTGTAATATGTTGTTTATTTTGCCCCTAGCAGCTCGCCAGTTTAAAAGTCTAGCCATTAAAAATAATTAACAGATTTGTAATTAGTAGTGTAATATTAATATGTTATTGTAGGTGAGTTGGTACCGTTGCTCGGTTTTCGACCTAAAAATCTATGCTCGAGCCCTTGTGTAAAGATTGTTTTATCTGACTTAACTCAAAGATAAATTGTTTTCTTAAATAACCTTGCAATCTTCTCCCAGTTCATTTGGTACGTGTACGCATGTGAATTGTGCCCTTACACACGAAACCCCAGTTTGTCTCCATCCAAATTAAGATGAAGATTTCCATTTAACTCTTTTTAACTTAAATAAGAAGAAAACTTTATATTGGTTTAACTTTTTTAATATTTGTAATTTAGTTTTCATTTACAAAAAATATAATATTGTCGGTTGATTTCGGAATTCGCATTTCACCCAAGAACGAACGTATAATTTTTTTAACTTTTAACTAAAATACTGAATTTTTTAAACTTAAATAATTCGTTTAGTTTAGTTGGTTACATGTTAGTTTTGGGATTTCGTAAATTGTTATACCTAATGTTTACGGTAGTCTCCTTTTTGTCTCCCATTGGAATACTATGCAAGGCTGCGATAGCTGGAGGGGCCGTTGAGAGGGAGATGCCATACGTCGAGGCTACTAAACTGTTGAAGCATGGAGGTAAGCGTGTCCTTGAAGAACTTGACGGATTCTTTTAGTTGCTAGAATGTTACTTTGCTACTAGAGTTAAGGACAACAAGTCAAAGGTAGATACTACGGTCCTATACTTATGCGAAAACGCAGCTCCATGGTCGTGGAGAAAATACGGAGATATAAAGAAAGGTTTATGCACCATAGATACTAGGGAAGTATTTAAGGAGGCAACTCAAGAGACAATTATGTGCACACAACACGGAAGACATAGCGATGAAGAACTTTGTGGGCTAAAACACACCAGAATGAATGGGGATTATGTTGTGGAATCTACGAGCTTGATGTTAGAGTTTCCGATACAAGAGAAAGATAAGCTTTTCTATTTCTTGGATGATCTAGAATCTTGGGCTTACAATAAGCTCAAGAGAAGGAATGTGCAAGACATAGCCGAAGCCATTGCCACAACAGAAGACCTAATGGAATTTTGGAAACAACAAATAAGAAGAATAGTGGGGGAGACGAACCCACCCTGGAGCCACAACCAAAACTAGATCTTGTTCAACCCTTAACTTCAAAGGGAAAGGCAATCGAAATGAGGAATTCAAGAGGTGAACGGAAGGAAATCAAGTGTTACATGTGTGATGGTCCCCACATGATACGAGATTACCAAAAGAAGATGACGTTTTATGAGATGTTGCAAGAAGAAAATGAAGAAGCACACATGAGCTCCATGCGTCTTCTGAACTCTTTGGCGAAAGAAGAGACCAATGAACCAAATAAGAGTGAGACTAAAGGGAGAAGTCTCATGTTCGTAGAAGCTAAGTAAATAAAGGTGCACCAAGACACCAGTGTAGATTTACACTTCAGGTGCAACACATAGTTTCCTCGTAGAGGACGAAGCAAATAAGTTGGGTGTCTACTACAATAAGGAATCGGGATGGATGAAGGTCGTCAACTCTCCATCCAATCCTATCCTTGGAATTTCACATGGAGTGTCCGTAAGGATAGGAGCATGGGAAAACACGATTGACTTAGTAGTGGTGCCCATGGACGATAACTCGATTATAAATTTTAATTCTGGATTGATTTTGTTTACAGGTAATGAGGATATTATATAGTTTCCTTATAAAATAAATTTATTACACATCTTTGGTGTTATTAGTTTTTGATACTCTTTAGTCCTGGATTAATTTTGTTACACAGACTTGTTACACATCTTTGGTGTTCTTGGTTTTTGATACATTTTAGGAATTTATATTTGGTGGTGATATAAAAGTAGAAATGGTACATGTAAGATTGGTGGTGATATAACGTTTCTGTAATAGTTTTTGATTTGTTCTGTAATTGTTCTGCAATAGTTTTTTATACTTACAGGCAGTTCTTCTCATAATTTCATATGATGGTGGTGATATAAAGGTTTATAGCATACTGGCATTCTCAAAGCCTACATATGTAAGATTGGTGAAAAATGATCTCTTAAATGTAATGTAATTGACTTATATCCCCATGACTGTACAGGTAAGATTAGTGAAAAATAGGGACACTAATGAAACTAAGGGTTTTGCTATTGTAACAATCAGGACCGGGGATGTTGCTCAAAAGCCATTGAAGAGATACATAACAAAGATTTTCTGAAGTACAATGTTGTAAAAGAAGAAATTAAAGTTGAATGCTTATTCGGAGTCTTGATTCTTCATATTGACACACAGACTTCTACATCTAATCACTCACAGATCCTTCTTTATATTTACAGACCTATCTCATCTCAGCAACATGTATTTGTGTAGTACCTACTTATTGGTAAATGTCAACTAATTGCTTTGTGGTTGTTTATGGATAACCCTGAATAAACGGATCTGTTCACAACCCAAAGATGAGTGGCATATTGGTAATTGTCACTAATTGCTTTGGTAATTGTCAGGTAACTTTTTATCCTTTGTGAGCGAGATTGTTATATATATATATATATTTTTTTTAAAAATAGTCTGTACATGATTTCAGGGAGTAAGCAAGAATTTGTTTTAAAGGTTCATATCATTTGACTATATATTTCTGATGCTTAAAGGATTGTAGTGAAGGTAACCTGATGAGTGATGACTACACTGGATTCCGTTTATGGAGGTTTTTAGTGTAGTGAAGAACATTAATATGGAAAAAGGAGTAGATTACAAATCAAAATCATTCATATGCTCGTTAAAATAATAAGAAATACAAAAACCAACTCCAAAGGCAATTGGTTTGGGTTATTAAAGTTACAATCCAAGTTGAAAAGCGTAAAATGGAATAGTTTACCGAGTGGTTCTGTTAAAATCTACCTTTCTTGCTAATATAACATATATATATAATATTTTCTTTTGGTTTTATATTAATGATTAAAATGGTAGCAACATGTATATAGGATGAACATTACCTCATGAATGACCAATATAAAAGAATCCTGGATTCAGGTATAGACTCTTCAAACCACCAACAGGTAAATGCCTTTCTTTATTTTTCTCTGCCATGTTACATTTTTTTTTTCCACCATGGGTAAATTTTTCTTTCTGTCAAAAATAATACTTGATAAAATTAATGTATTAATTATTGTTTTTTGATTAGTAAAGGTTTGTCTTTTAATATTAATTTTAGGCTAAAAATGAAAGTAATAAACGCAGCTTATAACAAAGTACTTTATCTTCTTTTTAACCTATGAATGTTGTTTAGAAAAAAGTGCAATGACTTGTAAAATAGTAATTTTTTCTAGATACCAAACACGGTGTGCCGTTCAAAAAAAAGCATGTGGATTTGTGAAGTTTCAGTTTGTCTTGAAAGTATATATGTTTGTTTGCTGCTCTTTTTGAATAATTTTTAATATATTGTTCTGCATTTTAACTTAATGTATTATACAAAGAATTTGATAAATAACTATTCTAAATGCTCGGGAGAGCAACATGTTTTTGACAACACAAATAACATTGAATACATATTAGACTACAAAACATTGATAATATAATACTTGCAAATAAAGTTTATTATTTATTTTATGTTATATTAAATTAATTTGATAAAACGAATAGTACAACAACTAACATTAGTCTTGAAAAAAATCATTATTAAAAGACCGTGTAATAATACCTACAGAAATGTCAAGCATAGTTAAAAGATCCTGTAAGAATACCTATAGAGAAAAATCATATAGAAAAAAATCATCACGAAAAAAGCGACGTTAATTTGAAAATGGAGTACATTTAAAGGTGAAAGTTTAAACATGGTATTAACAGAAGAAACCAGGTTTTAAAAACAGGAGCAAAGATTCCAAAAGTAGAACCAAGATTTTTTTGTTGAAATGTTTTTAAAGTTGTATGATTATTTACTAAATGTTGTATCAATATTATTGAAAGATTAAAAATAAATCATGAAAAGTAGAGGCAGGGGGGACGGTTGTGATGGAAAAGTGAAAGCACAGGGGATGGTGATTATACTATCATAATAAAAAGAAAAATTCAAATTTTCAAATTAAAAATATAAACGTTATTTATTGTAAAACTATAGTATGACAAAAAGCATACAACCAAAATAAATAATAAATGATAGTTTCCTAATTAAAAAATTAAACGTTATTTATTGTATAATTGCTAATTAGTTACGAATCGTGTGTTTTTTAATATAAAATATAATCAAAATGAAACAATTTATAAAAAGAGAATTATTCGCAATCACCGCTTTGCATCTTAGAAAGAATAAAAAATCAACAAAAAATTTTCTAAATTTTCTATAAGAATCGATGATTATTTCGATTATAGATTTTAATTTGTTTAAAAAAAACTAGAACAAATTTAGAATATTTGTTTGTAATTTTTTAAAATATAAATTGTTTGTATTATTTATTTAAATACGGATATTGGTAAAAAAAAAACTCCCATAATATGACATTTGTGTGTGTAATGTTCAACCCACACAACATACACACACACACATTGAGGTGGTTCATTTAAGATCACCTTAAATATAAGTATGGGTAGCGGAATGTTAAAGGCACCCTAAAAAACCAATTATTACACGTCACTTCTACAGCGCAACATCATTTTTTTTAGTATGAATGATTTTTTACCATCTATTATTATATTAATTTTCATTTCATATTTCTATTAATAAAAGAACCTGCCTTCGGTTTATATATATATATATATATATATATATATATATATATATATATATATATATATATATATATATATATATATATATATATATATATATATATATATATATATATATATTCGATTTGACATTGGTTCCAATATTTTTCTCATTTGTAGGTTTAACTTAAACTTATGTTTTTCCGAACTGAATCAGAACTACTACCTTATCTTATTAAGTGGTAAGAAGAATTGAATTGCTTTTTCTGTAACCCGTTTTTTTAATAGTCAATCTTATTACAGCCGAACTAACAGTTTGAAAACAGTTTAAGAAAATTTGAAGTTTGGTTTTGAACTGGTTTTTTGAACCGTTCTTTTTAACTGAAAAAATGGTTTTTTCGAGGATTTTTCTAACCGTTATTTAAAGAATTTTCGAAAAAAACTATTTTGCATTTTTGGCACCGTTTTTAAGCTCAAAATATCATATTATCTCTCTATTGTTAGTATAAATAAATGTTATTGAACATTTAAACACCAACGAACTTCGCCCTCGAGTAGCATATTGGTCAATTACATGACATCAAGGTTGTCAAAATTGGGGTCCTACGAAGGAATGTTTTCGGCTTTGGAAGATAGTGATCATAAGATCCTACCAAAGACATTTTAAACATAAAAGAATGCATTTACATTCATCAATTTACCATTCAGTTAACAACAAATAGTTTAAAACATGAAAAATGCATTTCAAATACATCATTTAACAATAATCACTTCAAAAATGGGTTTCATATGCTTCATATTCAATTCCTGTGGTTAATCCTAGAAAAAATATTAGAATTTCTTTTAAAAAAATATAGATGGTAACAATCCTATGATCTTACGATCGATCCTACGATTTTACGATCAGATCCTACAATCCTATGAAACCTTGTCAAAAAACGACTCAAGTATTATCAGAATCAATTTACGATCATACCTTAAGGATATTTAATAGTTAACATCTAGGAATTCAATAGATATATTGACATGACAATACAACAATGCCCTAAGTTGTATTACGTTAGAGTTTCATGAGTGGTTAAAGTGGCCACTTAAAAAAGCTCTGGATTGAAATGATCGAAAATCACAATGTTATTTAAATAGTAAAGACTTTTTCAATAAACTAAACTTAGACATGCTCTAAAACATACTACATATGAGTTCAATTAGAAGTCCTATATCATCACAAATTAGGAATCGGGAAACAGAGTATCGGACTGAGATTGATTCTAATCCATGTCTAAAGTCTGAATGATATCTAGTAGAACGGAGGATCATATGATCACTTTGTAGGTCCCAGACAATCCTAGATCTCTGGCGGTATCAATCAAATCAAACAAGAACACGTGGAGATTCGATCTTACTATTATTGAATAGTCGGGTACACAAGATCTGCAGTTGCTTGAACACAAGAAATTCTCTATACTAGCTCTATGCTCCAAAACAACCAACCCACACAATGAAGACTAAACAAGATTATATATAGTCTACGCCTAATACAGCCGAAATCCTAAGCCCATGGACCAAGCCCACCGAAAACCCAAAATGAGCCTGACCAAAAACCCTAGCGATTTCGGTCCTGACCGAAATCAACCAGAAAGCCTTGATTTGTCTTGATTTTAGCCAAGAAAAATTGGATTTGATCCGATTAAATGCAAAGATTATACCAACTATAATTATGGCCTAACAATCTATCCCTTGGTTTAATGCTTTCATTTATATTCGAGCTCTGTCTTGAACTTGGCCTCGGTTGTGCACTGTAGATGAAATCTAACAATCTCCCCCTTTATAAGTGATGGGTGAAAATGTTAATAGTCTTTAGCACGTTGCAGCGACAACTTCATCTTCAGAATTGGGCTGTCTTCAGATTTAACTTTCAAAGTTCATTTGTGCAAACAGACATCAACATAGGTATTGACTCAGCACATCCAGCTTCTTATTTGACTTTGACCTTGACTGGAGTCTGAATCTTCAAGTTTTCACTCTAGATCACAAGAAGGTGCAAATGTAGCAACAAACTGATTGAGGAGGAATTCAAGCAGCTTGTCACATGGAATTAAGCTTCACCTTCTTCGGGAACAGAATATTCGTGTCGAAACTTTAGAACTTCACTTTAACTGGCGCTTCTCGATACGAACTATGACCGCAAATCCTGTGGGTCACGGAGTTGAAAAACTCTCACCACAGTTGTTCAAGGACCCAGCCTTGGCTCAGGATGAGACTTCTCGTAGTATCTGTGTAAACCCGGTGGAACGCACTGCGATTGTTTGAGTATCGGAGAATTACTCGTGGCCGTTTTGATTTTGTCCCCTGTATATCCTTGATCAAATATCTCAATGCAGTTGACAAGTCAACAAGTTGACTAGGCTCTTGGCGAGACGTTCAATGGTATCCAAACTCTGCGGAGTGTACCATCCTAGTGCCAACTATGAATCCGGTGAAGTTGTTGGGGTCTCACAGCTATTGTGGTAGATAACAGCTATCACTGACCCAGCGTTTCGATGTTTCATCAACGCGAGGCGAAATCACATTGAATCACGAACATCTTTATTAGAAGAATTCTAGGGTCAAGAGTGGTATAAGCGTGTAATATGTATTGGTTACTAGACATACCCACCAGCTAGACTTTTGAATTGGCATCGGTGTATGGTTTATTACACTGAATCATCCAACTCTTGAATTAGAAGCTTTGTAGATAAGAATGGTTGTTGATGCCTCACATCTACTACTGGTGTTGTAGCAGAGATCACTGGCATAGAGTTTTGAAATATCATCACCACTTGGTTTAAAGTGATGAGTCGTCTATTTCTTGCAACAGAACGATAGAGGTGGTTGAGAATGGATTAGTGCGTGTGATAGATTAACGTTTTCAATCTAATCATCGGCACAGACTTTTTAACTCTCGACTCTGAGTGGCTTTACTCAAAGTGTCTAGAAGTTTGTGTTGCAGAACATGTTTAGATTGGATAAGAAAGGTTTTCAGTGCTTCATACTTACTATGGTGTAATAGCAAGAATCATAAGCACTTAAGTGTTACCTCAGCAGTGAGTGGTATTACTCGGTGCGTCGTCGGTAGGTAAGGAATGTCTTAGCGAGTCACGGTAATAGTGAGTCACATATTTGACATGAAGTTTTGATCTGTATTCCTGATTGGTATAGATCAGGAACATTGACGATCGTGCAAATGTGTAAAAGACAATATTTTTGGATTTTTGTATTCTGAAAGGTAAAGACATAAAGGAAAATATTTTTGGATTTTTGAATTTTATAATAATTTTTTTATAGTTTTTAATTCTCCCCCTAAATTTGTGCATGGAAGAGAATTAGCGAAAGTAAAACCATGAACAAATTTACTTAGAAAAAAATTGTATGAAATATACAAAAATTTGAACTTTTTCAGTCATCAAGGCGAATCAAAACAAGTTTGGAATGAAGTTACCTTTTCTAACACATTGTTAAGTATAATTCCCACGTGATCTTTCCTCTCTCCCTTCCCGCAACGGAAACATACTCTCCATTAATGATTTGAATGTAGTGCAATTGAGAGATGTCTCCTATCGTGTTCCTGGAACAACCATTATCAACGAACCGAGGTCTGATGATATTCCTCCATAGCTGCTCCTGCACAAGCTGCGGGTTTAATTGGTCTTCGAAACCCAGTCCATTTTGAAACTAGGTCGACTATTGTCATCCACACTCTTGACTCTTTCACATGACATATCCTGTTTATCAGATAAGAATGAAAGATTAGCAGGATTATGTGATGAACTGGAAACGAGGCCTTTTGGTACCCATCGGTAGTTTGGTTTGGGTCTTTTGTTGTTTGACCAGATGGGTGTATCAACACTTGAGTTTGAAGCAGAACTCCCCCTTGATTTGTGCAATGTGGACTCGAGGACGATCCTTAAGATGAACTCGACCTTACTGATTTCGATTTGGCAGAGTCATCTCTTGAGTCGGTCCTTTTGTCCTTAGGGGCCTGCTTCTCGGCCTTTGCTGCGTTCCAATCACCGTCGCGTGACCGTGACCTCGAGGGTTTTCTTTTGCAAGAACTCCCTCTTGGCACATTTTGCCAATGTTGTGCATAGAAGGGAATGTATGGACGATATGGACAATTCCTTGTAATGTGACCTGCAATCCCACAATTGAAGCATGTTTGTCGTTTTAAGTAAATGAGATTGTGACTTGGTCCTTGTCCTTTTGAATTTTTCAAGGAATTTCCACAAGTACAAGTACAACCACATTTACTTGGACTAGGTCTTTTTCCAACAGGAACTTCACCTTCTTTCACAAACTTCTGTGGTTTGAATTTTCTAGAGACGACATTACCACGAAGTTTAGAAGGAATAAAAGTGTTAGCAGGCTTATCATCACAATTTTTAGAACTTAAAATATCAGTTTTTGAATCCTGATTGCCTTCCTTGTTTCCAACACCCTCTGAATCTGCACATGAAGTGGAAGCATTAGTAGATTTCATTTCAGTACCCTCAGCGGTGCCATATTGATCCTTTTGAACAAAATTGGAAAGATAACATTCCTCTGACTCTTCTGTTTCAAGGGGTGGGGTATAATTATGATTAAACGGAGGTGGAACAGTTTTATACCCCAGACCTTCACCGTCTTTGTTTGTCCATTTGGTTTGATGTTTAATTATAGACTCAACTACTTCACTTGACACATCAAATTTTTTAAAATTGAATTCAGTATTTTCAATGCATCAAGTTCGGTAGTTAATCTGGCAACTTCCTCATTGGCAAATTTAAGGTCATACCATTTTACAGTATACTCGTCTTGTAATTTATCAAAATCTGATGCCTTGGCTTCCAGCTTTTCTTGAAGGGGTTTTAGTTTCTTTTTAGCGTTGTAGACAAGATTTTCAAGTTCAAATATCTGTCTAACTAAATTATCGTTGTGTTCGCGAAGTTTGACAATTGTCTTTTCGCAATCAGGAGTGCATGGTTTTTCGCAAACGTATTCTGTCGTGGTAGCCATTTAAAAATTGATCGATAAGAACACGAAGAACACTTCTGTCGTGGTAGCCATTTCGCTTGAAGGTGCCAAGAACACGAAGAACACTTCGAACAAAAACACCCAAAATCGATCAAATCAGTCCAAAAACGCCCAAAAATCTCCAAAAACACTAGATCCAAGCAAAGGAATTGAGAGATTAATACCAAAAACACTAAAAAACACAAGGTTTTGAGGCTCTGATACCAATTGTAGGTTCCAGACAATCCTAGATCTCTGACGGTATCAATAAAATCAAACAAGAACACACGGAGATTCGATCTTCAATGCACACTATTATTGAATAGTCGGATACACAAGATCTGCAGTTGCTTGAACACAAGAAATTCTATATACTAGCTCTATGCTCCAAAACAACCAACCCACACAATGAAGACTAAACAAGACTATATATAGTCTACACCTAATACAGCCGAAATCCCAAGCCCATGGACCAAGCCTACCGAAAACCCAAAATGAGCCTGACTGAAATCCCTAGGATTTTTGTCATCACGACCGAAAACCCTAGCGATTTCGGTCCTGACCGAAATCGACCAGAAAGCCTTGATTTGTCTTGATTTTAGCCCAGAAACTCTTGGATTTGATCCGATTAAATGCAAAGATTAAACCAACTTTTATTATGGCCCAACACACTTATCTTAGGACATAGAACTGACTGGGTCAGAGTTCGGTAGCGGCTTTTGGAAGCTACAATTTGTTGGTCAATTTAGAAACTATATTGAATTATAGTCATAGACTTATCCAAGTGGGAGATTGTTGGATTAGGTGTCTAAGCCATGACTATAATTTAGGAATATACTTGATTGATGACATCACTGTCCTTTTGGGTTATCCTCAAAACCAGCAGATGACAAGATAACTTAAAGAGAGAGAGAGAGAGAGAGAGAAATTGATTTATTAATATATTATGAGAATAATATATTAATTAGAAATCATGATATTTAACTAATGATTAATCATAAATTAATTTGGAACTAATTTTAGGATTAATTGGATTAATAAATGTACAAGGGTTGAATTATAATTGTTCAATAGTTGAGCACTAGATAAATATTATATATATATATATATATATATATATATATATATATATATATATATATATATATATATATATATATATATATATATATATATATATATATATATATATATATACACACACTCAATCCCGTTGCCAATATATTTATCGCATGGGTATACACGTTATGGATTGCAATGGGCCGAAGGAATGTGACAAACGATTTTTTTTCTTTGTTGTGTACCTTTCTTTTTTGCATTTTTTTGCCACTTCTAGGCTTCTTTTTGGATTGCTCGAATGTTGCACTTTGGATGTTAGATTACCTTTGTAATCTTATTTTTTATTAACAAAAGAATTCTCAAATTTTATAACACCAAAAACATTAGTTGACTTTGGATACTAGATAAAAATTTTAACATGATGATTTGATTTTATAGTTAACATGTAAAAAAGTTTTTACATCAACCACATATAAAATTCATATATGCTAATTTACTACATTTTCATTTAAAGATTTCGCCTCAATCTACACTTACAAGTTTTTCAAAAAGCTACACTTAGAGATGCTCTAAAATATAGTATATATGCTAGCCTTCTAAATAAAACTTTACACACATGAATTTTTATATGTTGGATTTATATTATTAATTCTTTATGAATAGTCTCTAATAGCAATGCAAAAACTCTTACATGGTGTATCGACAATCATTATTGGCATATCAAAACTAGTTGACATACAATATGAATTACTAATACCAGAACTTTACTATCACCTTGTAAGAAATATAAAAATAACTTATCAATTTTAATTTAGAAGCAAACCAGCTATGAGAATCCAATTCATATATAAATACAATTCATATAAAGATTTTGAAAGTGTCTTGGATCATTATCATAACGATTCTAGTTATGATGAACTTCTCATAAGTCTCGTCGTTTTCTTGTAAACATGATGATGATTGTGACTTCATGCAACCTCCTTGTCCAGGAGATACATATGGTGTATGTCTTTGGAAAACTTGTTATTGCATAGGGTTCGATCAAAAGAGACCACCACCAATTCCTACCAATGTGGAGAGGAAATATAGTGTTGAGAACTCTCAATATAAACCCTAATCATCTTAAGTTTTATTTATTCTACTTTATGTTTATTCAAAAATAACATACATTGATATATGTTAAAGCTCTTGAATAGTGTGTGAAAATAAAAAAATATACCACCACCAATTCCTACCAATGTGGAGAGGAAATATAGTGTTGAGAACTCTCAATATAAACCCTAATCATCTTAAGTTTTATTTATTCTACTTTATGTTTATTAAAAAATAACATACATTGATATATGTTAAAGCTCTTGAATAGTGTGTGAAAATAAAAAAATATATTATCTTATTTGATGTTTTGTAGAAACAACTCTAGTTTCTTTTATGCCACATCATTTGCAAAAACTGTTAAATTGTCATTTTTAGTTTTTTCAGCGATCATGAATAAAAATACCATACCTTAAGGATATTTAATAGTTAACATCTAGATATTCAATAAAGATATTGACATGACAATACAACAATGCCCAAAGTTGAATTACGTTAGAGTTTCATGAGCGGTTAAAGTGGCCACTTAAAAAAGCTCTCGATTCAAATGATCGAAAATTAAAATGTTATTTAAATAGTAAGGACTTTTTCAATAAACTAAACTTAGACATGCTCTAAAATATACTATATATGCTAGCCTTCTAAATAAAACATTACGCACATTAATTTTCACAAGTTGGGATTATATTATTAGTTTTTTATAAATAGTTTCTAATTGCAATGCAAAAACTCTTACGAGGTCTACCGGCTATTGTTGGCATTTCAAAACTTCTTAAAATACAAAAAATACTAGTACTCGAACATTACTCTCATCTTGAAAAAAATATAAAAATAACTTATCAAATTTAATTTAGAACCAAACCATGTAAACTAACATGTTTTATTTTATAGTCTTATATATGTTGATATTTTTGTAAAGTGAAGTTTGTTTTGACTAACAATGTATACTTTTATTCACTTGATCTACCAAATTCAAACAACAATTACACTCGATTTCAGAAAACAAAGACGATTTTTCCACTTATTACACCAAATTAATGAAAATTTGGGATGAATTACGTGGTATACAAGATGTTCCAATTTGTCTTGTGGTCCAAAATTCACAAATTCCTTGAGGATTAAAGTTTGATTAAATTGCTTATGGGACTCACAAGATCATTAGAGGAAAAATTCTTATGATGCAGCCATTACCATCTATTTCCACCGCTTACTTACTCATAATCCATGAAGAACGCGAGTGTGACATTCACGACAATGTTTCAATGAACAACGAATATATTGTTAAACATGTTTCGGATCAACGTAACAATTCATCTAAAAAATATCTGATATGTTATCGTTACTGCAAAGAAAGGGAAAACTACATACATAAATAAGAAAGGTTTTGTAACACCACGTTATTTTCGGTAAGAATTTATATATTAATCTTAAGGTAATTGAGATTATTTGGATTATTGCAAGAGTTTGGGTAGTTAGAATCTCATTTGGGAGAAATAGAAGTTGAAAAATTTCATAAAACAGGTAACACGGGTCGTGTGGGAAGTTTTGTTGAATTCGTTGGGTATACAGTGAATTACACGGGTCGTGTAACAGGTTGATGAAATTTTACCGAGGTTTACACGGGTCGTGTACGTTTGACACGGGTCGTGTAAATAGTTGACAGTGAATTACATGGGTCGTGTAATTCTGACACGGGTCGTGTAGTCTGCAGACCAAAACTTCAAATTTATACCGTAATCTACACGGGCCGTGTAGTTTTTACACGGGTCGTGCTGCGCACAGACCCCACCCATTTAAGTCGTGAAAATCCAATTTTTGGTCAAATTTTCTCGAACCAAAAACCTTTCTAAACCCTAGAAACATTTCCCAAATCAATTTTGGACCAAATTGGAGGGCTAGAACTTGAAGGATTGAAGTAATTTTCGGTATTCCACTTCTTGAAGGTAAGGTCTTCGGTTCTAACCTTTTTGAAAGATTGATTTTGGTCTCTTGGAGTTGGTTTCGAGTTGTGGTAGAGAACCATCGGTGAATGGTTGGAATTTGAACATATGCACTTGTTTAGATGTGTTGAATGTTTCCAATTTCGAGTTTTTAACCGTTGTGACCAAGCTTTGAGCTTGAAGGGTTGAAAAACAACATATTCACCTTTGTTTGGTGTAAATATGTTCGTGTAGGTGTTGGGAGAACTTGAAGGATCGTTGGAGCTTTTGTGATATCGGCTTAGATTGTGTAAATCTTCATTACCAGGTGAGTAATCTCTCTTATATCAGTTGTGATATTTGTATTGATTGAACTCTTGAAATTTGAAGTAGCCCTAGCATTTGAATTGGTGAACTATAAGTTAGTCAATTACCCAATTGGTATGGTATAACGGCCTATATGGCTAGGAGATTGGATGTAATATCCAAATAATAACGGCCTATATGGCTAGGAGATTGGATGTAATATCCAAATAATAACGGCCTATACGGCTAGGAGATTGGATGTGATATCCAAATATTAAATGGCCCTTGAGGCTAGGAGATTGGATGTAATATCCAAATAATAACGGCCTATACGGCTAGGAGATTGGATGTGATATCCAAATATCAAACGGCCCTTGAGGCTAGGAGATTGGATGTAATATCCAAATGTTGACTTAACCAGGGAAGTACATAGTATAGAGTTTTAACAGCTCTAGTATATGTTTATATATTAAATTGCTTATATGATTACTCATTGAGCTTTATAGCTCACTGTATTTGTGTGAATTGTCCCTGCAGGTGAGCGTGACCCTGTTAAGGGTAAAGATATAGCTCGTGGATAAGACTGTTCGTTGTAGCGGCCCGGCTTAGAAGGAGTTTATTTTGTTATAGATACTCCTTGATACACTTGTACCCTTTTTATATAAACTTATACACCTAAACTGTTAGTTTTGTATGTTTGAAACTATGATTAAAAATGAAAAATTTTGGGTGTATTTTGTTTTGAAAAGCCAGGTGTTACAAGTTGGTATCAGAGCCGTGGTTTAAGTGAACTAGGTGTTTGTAGAATAGATTCCTGGACTTAAACCTTGAAAATAGTAGACATGTTGAAAACTTGGTTGTATATAAGTTAGTTATTATATATAACCTAACAAATTGTTGAATTTTGAAGTATGAGAAGTACTAAAAGTAATCCTATACGAGGAAATTTGGGCGTGGAGCCTCGAGAGGTGGTCGGACCCGTTCTCAAGGCTCGGTTGGAAGAGGTGCGAGTGGACCAGCAAATGAAAATCCACCAGATTTACGCACCATTGTAGCCGATGTGGTACGTGAACTATTACCTACCTTGATAAATGCACGTGATGAAAGTACTGCAAAGCAAGTTCACGACAAACAGCCTGAAGATGAGAGTCAAGGGGAAAGTAGAGTTCGTGTTGAAAAAGAAGCCCAAGGAGAAGGAAGTTCTGGGAAAAAGACCGAATGTACTTATAAAACTTTTCTGGGCTGCAAGCCCAAAGAGTTTTTAGGGACAGATAATCCGGTCCAAGCTATGGAATGGTTGATGCATACAGAGAAGGTGTTTCGAATCAGTAAGTGTGCCGAGGGAGACAAGGTGGAGTTTGCCACAAATCAATTAACTGGTAATGCATTACACTGGTGGCAAGTGTTCAGTAAAGCTTTGGGTCCCGACTTGACCCAGTCATTACTATGGGAACAGTTTAAAACCAAATTCAACGAAGAATATTGTTCCGAGGTAGCTGTGAAAAGGTTGGAGGAAGAATTTTTACACTTGGAACAAGGGTCTCATTCGATGCAAGAATATACGATGAGTTTTCTTGAGAAGGCCAGATTTGCTGAACATCAAATAAACACCGAGAAAAGAAAAATTGATAAGTACGTGTGGGGATTGAAAACCCGAATTAGAGAAATTGTGCAACCGCTTCAGTTGTCTTCCTTCAGACAAGTGGTGGATAGAGCCACAGAAAGAGAGACGGAACTGCAAAGACAGGAGGAGGAAAAGAAAGTTGTGGAAACTAAACGAAAGGCGGAGGGACAACCGTGGACGCCTCAAAAAAAGTTGCAACAAACAGGGTCAAATTTTAAAGTTAAAGGTCCAAAAGAGGAAGCAAAGTGGTGCGAAAAGTGCAGGAAAAAGCACTTTGGAAATTGTCAAATTGATTTTCCATCGTCGGGTTGTCGCAACTGTGGAAAACAAGGGCACATCGCTTGAGACTGTCGGGCGGAGCGGAGGTGTTATCAATGTGGGGCTACAGATCATATTCGCCCAAACTGTCCCCAGATAAAAGCTGGAGCACTTAGTGATAAACCCAGAGAGGAGCGGGGAGGAAAGAAAGAAGAGGTAAAGGGTCGGGGAGGACCAGTGGCATCACGGGCATTCCAAATGACAGGGGATGAGGCTCGTGAAAAGACTGACGTAGTTACAGGTATATTCACTCTAAATTCAACTCCTGTATACGTAATATTTGATCCTGGAGCTACGCATTGTTTTGTATCACCGTCTGTGATGTCTCGTTTAAATATTCCTCTAACTCCTATGGAGGAAAGTTTGGAAGTAGCGATAGCAGATGGTAGGTATGTTTGGGTGTCAGAACATATTGAAGGTTGTCAGCTTAAGATCTACGGGACCTCTTTCCCTATAGATCTGAAGCCGATGACTACCAAGGAGTTTGGAGTAATTGTGGGTATGGATTGGTTGGCAACAAATTTTGCTAACGTGGATTGTAGACATAAAAATATTACAGTTCTAACACCAGAAGGGGCGTGGATTAAAATCCAGGGCGAAAGACCGCGTCTGAGAATGCCAGTTATTTCCTTTGCTCAAGCCCGGAGTAGTGTCAGTAAAGGAGGGACATCTTATTTAGCATACGTGTCTGTTGCTAAATCAGAACAAATAGGAAAAGAAAGTATAAAAATTGTAAACGAATTTCCAGACGTTTTTCCTGAAGAACTCCCCGGATTACCGCCTGACCGACAAGTTGAATTTGCAATTGAATTAGTTCCGGGAGCGGCACCTGTTGCTCGGGCTCCATATCGATTGGCACCTTCAGAAATGGAGGAATTGAGGAAACAGTTAGAAGAACTTCTAGATCTGGGTTTTATTAGACCGAGTTCTTCACCGTGGGGAGCGCCTATTCTGTTTGTGAAAAAGAAAGATGGGTCGATGCGTATGTGTATCGACTATCGGGAATTGAATAAGATCACGGTGAAAAACAAATATCCGTTACCGAGAATCGACGATTTGTTCGATCAACTTCAGGGGGCGACGTATTTTTCAAAAATTGATCTTAGGTCGGGGTATCATCAGTTAAAGATTAGAGAATCAGATATTCCAAAGACTGCATTCTGTACTCGTTATGGTCATTATGAGTTTTTGGTTATGCCTTTTGGGTTAACCAATGCTCCAGCAGCATTTATGGATCTCATGAATAGAGTATGTCGCCCATTCCTTGATACTTTTGTAATTGTATTTATAGACGATATTTTGGTATATTCTCGAAGCCAGGCAGAACACGGTGTTCATTTGCGCCAAATATTGGAATTACTTCGCCGAGAAAAATTGTACGCGAAGTTTTCCAAGTGTGAATTCTGGCTAAGAGAAGTTCAGTTTCTCGGGCATGTTATAAATTGTGAAGGTGTCAAAGTTGATCCAACCAAGATTGAGGCAGTGATGAAATGGGAACCGCCTCGAAGTCCAACGGAAATACGTAGTTTTCTTGGACTGGCGGGTTACTATAGAAGATTTGTAGAGAATTTCTCTTCGATTGCTGCCCCGTTGACTAAGTTAACCAAGAAGGGTGAAAAGTTTGAATGGGCAGACAGACAGCAAGCAGCCTTTCAGAAATTAAAACAAGCCTTATGTGAAGCTCCGGTTTTGGCTTTACCGCAAGACGGAGAAGACTATGTGGTTTATAGTGATGCTTCACGGGTGGGCCTTGGATGTGTATTGATGCAGAAGGGTCGAGTAATGGCTTATGCGTCCCGTCAATTAAAGGAAGCTGAAAAGAAGTACCCGGTGCATGATCTTGAATTAGCTGCAGTGGTTTTAGCACTGAAGCTGTGGAGACACTATTTATATGGTGTGAAATTTGTTGTCTATACAGACCACAAAAGTTTGAAGTATTTATTTGATCAAAAAGAGCTTAACATGCGACAGCAAAGATGGATGGATCTACTGAAAGACTTTGACTTTGAAATTCGGTACCATCCTGGCAAGGCGAACGTGGTGGCAGATGCTCTAAGCCGTAAAGAAGCACCATTGAAAGTTACATCCGCGTGTATGGGTGTAGCAAGCCGGTTACCAGAATTGATCCGTTTGGCACAGGAAGAGGCGTGCAAGCCTGAACATGTAAAAAGCGAGCGAATGGTTGGATATTTGAAACATCTAGAAGAAAATGCACAGAAATTAAAAACCTTTAGAGGTCGCGTGTGGGTCCCAAAACAAGGAGAAGCGCAGAACTTGCTTCTAGAAGATGCACACTGTAGCCGATATGCAGTTCATCCGGGTAGTACCAAGATGTACCGGACGTTAAAACCGTTGTATTGGTGGCCCGGAATGAAAAGAGATGTTGGAAGATATGTAGAAAGATGTTTGACATGTCTGCAAGTGAAGTCAAACCATCAGAAACTGTATGGAGAAATCCAACCATTGCCGATTCCAGAGAAGAAGTGGGACCATATCACTATGGATTTTGTAACAAAGTTGCCGCGGACACCGCGAGGTCATGATTCGGTGTGGGTGATTGTTGATCGACTGACAAAATCAGCACAATTCATACCGATTAGCGAGAAGTACCGGGTGGATCAACTGGCGAAAATCTACATAGATGAGGTGTTATGTCGACATGGATTACCAGCATCGATTGTGTCGGATCGAGATAGCAGATTTACTTCCCATTTTTGGCAAAGTCTTCAAAAGCGATTGGGTTCAAAAGTACTCATGAGTACTGCATACCACCTGCAGACCGATGGCCAAAGTGAAAGAACTATCCAAACTTTGGAAGATATGCTGAGAACCTGTGTAATTGACTTTGGTGGAAGCTGGGAAGATCATCTACCTTTGGTAGAATTTGCTTATAACAACAGTTTTCATTCCAGCATTCAGATGGCCCCATACGAAGCATTGTACGGAGCACCGAGCATTCAGATGGCCCCATACGAAGCATTGTACGGAGCACCGTGTCGTACTCCAACTTGCTGGACGGAAGTGGGGGAAAAGCCGTTGGCTGGACCCGAGATCGTAGCCCAAACTGAAGAAAAAATTAAGCAAATCCGGGAGCATTTGAAAGTAGCCCAAAACAGACAAAAACAGTATGCTGATAAACGAGTGAAGCCGTTGGAATTCCGAGTGGGAGAAATGGTGATGCTCAAAGTATCCCCTTGGAAAGGTTTAATTCGCTTCGGGAAGAAAGGAAAGTTGAGCCCTCGATTTATAGGTCCTTTCCGGATATCCCAAAGAATTGGAGCTGTGGCGTACCGATTGGAGTTACCTGATGAGCTTCAAGGCATTCACAATGTCTTCCATGTGTCCCACTTGCGGAAAACATTGTTTGATGAGTCCCAACGAATACCTCTTGCTGATATTGAATTAGATGAAAAATTAAAGTTTTCAGAACAACCCGAGAAAGTGTTAGATCGGAAAGTGAGACAGCTACGAAACAAGAAGATTAATATGGTTAAAGTACTTTGGCGATACCATAAAGGTTCCGATATGACATGGGAAGTTGAGGATGAAATGAGGGAGAAATACCCCCAACTCTTTGTATGATTCCGAGGATGGAATCTTTTGAAGGAGGGAAGAATTTGTAACACCACGTTATTTTCGGTAAGTATTTATATATTAATCTTAAGGTAATTGAGATTATTTGGATTATTGCAAGAGTTTGGGTAGTTAGAATCTCATTTGGGAGAAATAGAAGTTGAAAAATTTCATAAAACAGGTAACACGGGTCGTGTGGGAAGTTTTGTTGAATTTGTTGGGTATACAGTGAATTACACGGGTCGTGTAGTTTTTACACGGGTCGTGTAACAAGTTGATGAAATTTTACCGAGGTTTACACGGGTCGTGTACGTTTGACACGGGTCGTGTAAATAGTTGACAGTGAATTACACGGGTCGTGTAATTCTGACACGGGTCGTGTAGTCTGCAGACCAAAACTTTAAATTTATACCGTAAACTACACGGGCCGTGTAGTTTTTACACGGGTCGTGCTGCGCACAGACCCCACCCATTTAAGTCGTGAAAATCCAATTTTTGGTCAGATTTTCTCGAACCAAAAACCTTTCTAAACCCTAGAAACATTTCCCAAATCAATTTTGGACCAAATTGGAGGGCTAGAACTTGAAGGATTGAAGTAATTTTCGGTATTCCACTTCTTGAAGGTAAGGTCTTCGGTTCTAACCTTTTTGAAAGATTGATTTTGGTCTCTTGGAGTTGGTTTCGAGTTGTGGTAGAGAACCATCGGTGAATGGTTGGAATTTGAACATATGCACTTGTTTAGATGTGTTGAATGTTTCCAATTTCGAGTTTTTAACCGTTGTGACCAAGCTTTGAGCTTGAAGGGTTGAAAAACAACATATTCACCTTTGTTTGGTGTAAATATGTTCGTGTAGGTGTTGGGAGAACTTGAAGGATCGTTGGAGCTTTTGTGATATCGGCTTAGATT
This sequence comes from Cichorium intybus, assembly GCA_023525715.1. Lineage (NCBI taxonomy): Eukaryota > Viridiplantae > Streptophyta > Magnoliopsida > Asterales > Asteraceae > Cichorium > Cichorium intybus. Next base: position 15,283,065 of record CM042016.1, on the reverse strand, counting down.
GTGTAAATCTTCATTACCAGGTGAGTAATCTCTCTTATATCAGTTGTGATATTTGTATTGATTGAACTCTTGAAATTTGAAGTAGCCCTAGCATTTGAATTGGTGAACTATAAGTTAGTCAATTACCCAATTGGTATGGTATAACGGCCTATATGGCTAGGAGATTGGATGTAATATCCAAATAATAACGGCCTATATGGCTAGGAGATTGGATGTAATATCCAAATAATAACGGCCTATACGACTAGGAGATTGGATGTGATATCCAAATATTAAACGGCCCTTGAGGCTAGGAGATTGGATGTAATATCCAAATAATAACGGCTAGGAGATTGGATGTGATATCCAAATATCAAACGGCCCTTGAGGCTAGGTGTAACGCCAAAACATGCTTATTATATAATTATAATAAAAAGGGCAAATTGGTCATTTTACCTTAGAAGGGTAATTTGGTCTTTTGGACAGAAAAGGATTAAGTTTGTAATAATATTTTGAGTTTAGGACTTAAAATGTTATAAAAAGTAGTTTTTGTCATAAATATGTGTAAAATGTGGCAAAAGTTTAAGAAATGCAATTTCAAGGACCAAAATGCAATTTCTGGAAGTATAAAAGGTTGGAAGCTTCTCCCATTTGTGTGCAGATTTTGAGAGGTTACGGGAGAGGGTTTTTGTGATTGATTTTCAGAAATTTTGAAGAGTTCTTGAAGAATTGAAGCTTACAATTTGATTTTTGGCTTCAAAGGGTAGAATTGGAAGTTTTGGAGGTAAGTTTTCCAAGTTCTAGTTTGTGTGTTCTTGATGAGTTTTTGTAGAACTCAAAACTGCATTTACAGTTATGATTGAGTGATCAAAATGATGTAATACTTCCATTAAGTCATGCTAATAAGGGCTTAATTCAAGATAATGGAAGTAGATTGCTATTTATGATGAATTTGAAGTTTTGGGGTTTTTGGAACTAAGAACTCTAATTCTTCATATGATTGATTGAGTGGGTTTTGAGGGTTGAAAACCTTGTATTAATAGAAGGTTTTAGCCTAGGAATAAACCCCAAACGATTAAGTCGAGCAATAAGTGCTTAAAAATGGAAAAATGGAAATTTCTAGCACAAAATCGGAGTTTCTGCACCTCTGTCCAGCGCTCGCGACTCGACCAGGTGGTCGCTCGCGACTCGAAGAGGGGTCTTTGCGACTCGACCAGGTGGTTGGTCGCGACTCGAGCCCTGGGCAGAAACCATTTCAGCCTCTGTTAAAATTTAGTGAATTTTCCAAGTTTGATTCTTGTGCTAGGCTTATCCGATTGACCTGAAATTTCAAACATAGGTCTAATATGTTGTAAAACTTCATGGAAAATTATCGGAATATAAATACGACCTCCCGAAAGTACTGTAGTAGAATACGCGTATTTCGGGAAGTGTATTAAATTTTTATACCAATGGTTAATGCTTGGAATTGGTCTTATATTAGACTCTTGTGCATTAGAACCAACTGAAATGGTATATTAACCTATAATTATTATGAAATGAATGGAATTATAGGTACGGGACAAAATCTTGCGGGTTTCATTTCAAGGCAAGAAACGACAAAAGCTAGTAGTAGCAAGCCTTCAGGTGAGTAATCTCACTGTTATCCAATGTAATAGATATTAAATGAGCAGCTGCAGATGGAAATTGTTTTGGGGACGAAAATGACAGATTATATGATTTGATATATGACAATACCAGATAAGCCGTGAGTCTGTTATAGACAAGAACGGAGCTGTGAGTCAATAAAAATGAATGATATGACAATACCAGATAAGCCGTGAGTCTATGATAGACAAGAACGGAGCTGTGAGTCAAACTTATATAAGACAATACCGGGTAAGCCGTGAGTCATCGAGGTGACAAGAACGGAGCCGTGAGTCTAGGCAAAAGCGGGATAAACCCGTGAGCCATATATGATTTTGTGTTGCATGAGAATGCATATTTGATCTTGTATAGAGAATTTTATTCTTATACATGTTATAATTGATTTGATTACTTATTGGGCTTTATAGCTCACGGTTTATTGATATGTCCCTGCAGGTGAGCGTGATCTCGCCAAGGGAAAAGATAAAGTCCGTGACTGAGGACTTAGTATTTGAAGTGACGACCCGGCTTGAAGAATGTATAATATTTTATGTATTGTACTTCGTGATACGCTTGTACTCGTATTGTATTAACAATACCCCTTCTTATGGTTTGTTTGTAAAATATTTGGTTTGAAAAATGAAAAAAAAAAATTTTGGGGTGTTTTTGTTAATAAGTCGGGTGTTACACTAGGAGATTGGATGTAATATCCAAATGTTGACTTAACCAGGGAAGTACATAGTATAGAGTTTTAACAGCTCTAGTATATGTTTATATATTAAATTGCTTATATGATTACTCATTAAGCTTTATAGCTCACTATATTTGTGTGAATTGTCCCTGCAGGTGAGCGTGACCATGTTAAGGGTAAAGATATAGCTCGTGGATAAGACTGTTCGTTGTAGCGGCCCGGCTTAGAAGGAGTTTATTTTGTTATAGATACTCCTTGATACACTTGTACCATTTTTATATAAACTTATACACCTAAACTGTTAGTTTTGTATGTTTGAAACTATGATTAAAAATGAAAAATTTTGGGTGTATTTTGTTTTGAAAAGCCGGGTGTTACAGGTTTTAACAAACATAACAACTAAAAAGCTTCTAATTAAATTACATAAATGCCCCCGTGCAGTATTTCTCTTATCATGAGTTGTGGAATCTAACATGATGATAGGCGATCTCACAACCCTTTCAATCTCGAACAAAAACACTTGTGGTGTTGGTCTAAGTTTGATAAGAATTATTTATTAAATATTTATTAAGTGCATCAATACAAATCAAATATATAAAACTAAAGAAGAGATCTTTTTTTAACTTATTATCAAATGAAAGCAATTTAAATATAAACTCAATCTCGTTGCCAATATATTTATCGCATGGGTATACACGTTATGGATTGCAATGTGCCGAAGGAATGTGACAAACGATTTTTTTTTCTTTGTTGTGTACCTTTCTTTTTTGCATTTTTTTCTGCCACTTCTAGGCTTCTTTTTGGATTGCTTGAATGTTGCACTTTGGATGTTAGATTACCTTTGTAATCTTATTTTTTATTAACAAAAGAATTCTCAAATTTTATAACACCAAAAACATTAGTTGACTTTGGATACTAGATAAAATTTTTAACATGATGATTTGATTTTATAGTTATAATGTAAAAAAGTTTTTACATCAACCACATATAAAATTCATATATGCTAATTTACTACATTTTCATTTAAAGATTTCGCCTCACTTGATTAATCTACACTTACAAGTTTTTCAAAAAGCTACACTTAGATATGCTCTAAAATATAGTATATATGCTAGCCTTCTAAATAAAACTTCATGCACATGCATTTTTATATGTTGGATTTATATTATTAAGTCTTTATGAATAGTCTCTAATAGCAATGCAAAAACTCTTACATGGTGTACCGACAATCGTTATTGGCATATCAAAACTAGTTGACATACAATATGAATTACTAATAAACTTTACTATCACCTTGTAAGAAATATAAAAATAACTTATCAATTTTAATTTAGAAGCAAACCAGCTATGAGAATCCAATCCATATATAAATACAATTCATATAAAGATTTTCAAAGTGTCTTGGATCATTATCATAACGATTCAAGGTACTTTCAGCCTATCCAATACAACGTATATCTACATCTAGTATCTTCTAAAACATTTATAGAAGAAACGCTAATAGAATCTTCGGTTTGACAAACAATAAAACCATCATAAATGCAAATACCTACGTATGGAAACATTTGAAACATACGTTAAATGGAACGTATAAGACATGTATATATAACAACAATTTTCCTCGAAAGTCCTATTAACAAACACAGTAACTACCAAGGATGCAAATGTCTTCCAAAAGAATGTCATTCTTCATCCTGATGATTTACGCTTCCGGTTAATCACTATTTGCTTAAAATAACACATCTGCACACACACACACACACACACACTCACAACTAAGTGTGCATGTGTGTGTATATATACAAACATACTTATATTCATACATACATACTTATATATATATATATATATATATATATATATATATATATATATATATATATATCTATAAGTGCGTCTGTGTGGGTTCTTTATTGTTTTATTTGTATGTTAATCATGTAATCTTTTTCTCTTATGATAGTTATGATGGACTTCCCACAAGTCTCGTCGTTTTCTTGTAAACATGATGATGATTGTGACTTCATGCAACCTCCTTGTCCAGGAGATACATATGGCGTATGTCTTTGGAAAACTTGTTATTGCATAGGGTTTGATCAAAAGAGACCACCACCAATTCCTACCGATGTAGACAGGAAATATAGTGTTGAGAACTCTCAATATAAACCCTAATCATCTTAAGTTTTATTTATTCTACTTTATGTTTATTCAAAAATAACATACATTGATATATGTTAAAGCTCTTGAAGTGTGTGTGAAAATAAAAAAATATATTATCTTATTTGATGTTTTGTAGAAACAACTCTAGTTTCTTTTATGCCACATCATTTGCAAAAACTGTTAAATTGTCATTTTTAGTTTTTTCAGCGATCATGAATAAAAATACCATACCATAAGGATATTTAATAGTTAACATCTAGATATTCAATAAAGATATTGACATGACAATACAACATTGCCCAGAGTTGAATTACGTTAGAGTTTCATGAGCGGTTAAAGTGGCCACTTAAAAAAGCTCTCGATTCAAATGATCGAAAATCAAAATGTTATTTAAATAGTAAGGACTTTTTCAATAAACTACACTTAGACATGCTCTAAAATATACTATATATGCTAGCCTTCTAAATAAAACTTTACGCACATTAATTTTCACAAGTTGGGATTATATTATTAGTTTTTTTATAAACAGTTTCTAATTGGAATGCAAAAACTCTTACGAGGTGTACCGGCTATTGTTGGCATTTCAAAACTTCTTAAAATACAAAAAATACCAGTACTCGAACATTACTCTCATCTTGAAAAAAATATAAAAATAACTTATCAAATTTAATTTAGAACCAAACCATGTAAACTAACATGTTTTATTTTATAGTCTTAGATATGTTGATATTTTTGTAAAGTGAAGTTTGTTTTGACTAACAATGTATACTTTTATTCACTTGATCTACCAAATTCAAACAACAATTACACTCGATTTCAGAAAACAAAGACAATTTTTTCACTTATTACACCAAATTAATGAAAATTTGGGATGAATTACGTGGTATACAAGATGTTCCAATTTGTCTTGTGGTCCAAAATTCACAAATTCCTTTAGGATCAAAGTTTGATTAAATTGCTTATGGGACTCACAAGATCATTAGAGGAAAAATTCTTATGATGCAGCCATTACCATCTCTTTCCACCGCTTACTTACTCATAATCCATGAAGAACGCGAGTGTGACATTCACAACAATGTTTCAATGAACAACGAATATATTGTTATGCATGTTTCGGATCAACGTAACAATTCATCTAAAAAATATCTGATATGTTATCGTTACTGCACAGAAAGGGAAAACTACATACATAAATAAGAAAGGTTTTAACAAACATAACAACTAAAAAGTGTCTAATTAAATTACATAAATGCCCCTGTGGTGTTAGATTACCTTTGTAATCTTATTTTTTATTAACAAAAGAATTCTCAAATTTTATAACACCAAAAACATTAGTTGACTTTGGATATTAGATAAAATTTTTAACATAATGATTTGATTTTATAGTTAACATGTAAAAAAGTTTTTACATCAACCACATATAAAATTCATATATGCTAATTTACTACATTTTCATTTAAAGCTTTCGCCTCACTTGATTAATCTACACTTGCAAGTTTTTCAAAAAGCTACACTTAGAGATGCTCTAAAATATAGTATATATGCTAGCCTTCTAAATAAAACTGCACGTACATGAATTTTTATATGTTGGATTTATATTATTAATTCTTTATGAATAGTCTCTAATAGCAATGCAAAAACTCTTACATGGTGTACCGACAATCGTTATTGGCATATCAAAACTAGTTGACATACAATATGAATTACTAATATACTTTACTATCACCTTGTAAGAAATATAAAAATAACTTATCAATTTTAATTTAGAAGCAAACCAGCTATGAGAATCCAATTCATATATAAATACAATTCATATAAAGATTTTGAAAGTGTCTTTGATCATTATCATAACGATTCTAGGTACTTTTAGCCTATCCAATACAACGTATATCTACATCTAGTATCTTCTAAAACATTTATAGAAGAAACGCTAATAGAATCTTCGGTTTTACAAACAATAAAACCAACATAAATGCAAATACCTGCGTATGAAAACATTTGAAACATACGTTAAATGGAACGTATAAGACATGTATATATAACAACAATTTTCCTCGGAAGTCCTATTAACAAACACAGTAACTACCAAGGATGCAAATGTCTTCCAAAAGAATGTCATTCTTCATTATGATGATTTACGCTTCCGGTTAATCACTATTTTCTTAAAATAACACATCTGCACACACACACACACACACACTCACAACTAAGAGTGTGTGTGTGTGTATATATACAAACATACTTATATTCATACATACATACATATATATATATATATATATATATATATATATATATATATATATATATATATATATATATATATATATATATATATATATATATATATATATATATATATATATAAGTGCGTCTGTGTGGGTTCTTTATTGTTTTATTTGTATGCTAATCATGTAATCTTTTTCTCTTATGACAGTTATGATAAACTTCCCACAAGTCTCGTCGTTTTCTTGTAAACATGATGATGATTGTGACTTCATGCAACCTCCTTGTCCAGGAGATACATATGGCGTATGTCTTTGGAAAACTTGTTATTGCATAGGGTTTGATCAAAAGAGACCGCCACCAATTCCTACCAATGTAGACAGGAAATATAGTGTTGAGAACTCTCAATATAAACCCTAATTATCTTAAGTTTTATTTATTCTACTTTATGTTTATTCAAAAATAACATACGTTGATATATGTTAAAGCTCTTGAAGAGTGTGTGAAAATAAAAAAAATATTGTCTTATTTGATGTTTTGTAGAAACAACTCTGGTTTCTTTTATGTCACATCATTTGCAAAAACTGTTAAATTGCCATTTTTAGTTTTTTCAGCGATCATGAATAAAAATACCATACCTTAAGGATATTTAATAGATAACATCTAGATATTCAATAGAGATATTGACATGACAATACAACAATGCCTAGAGTTGAATTACGTTAGAGTTTCATGAGTGGTTAAAGTGGCCACATAAAAAAGCTCTCGATTCAATTGATCGAAAATCAAAATGTTATTTAAATAGTAAGGACTTTTTCAATAAACTACACTTAGACATGCTCTAAAATATACTATATATGCTAGCCTTCTAAATAAAACTTTACGCACATTAATTTTCACAAGTTGGGATTATATTATTAGTTTTTTTATAAATAGTTTCTAATTGCAATGCAAAAACTCTTACGAGGTCTACCGGCTATTGTTGGCATTTCAAAATTTCTTAAAATACAAAAAATACTAGTACTCGAACATTACTCTCATCTTGAAAAAAATATAAAAATAACTTATCAAATTTAATTTAGAACCAAACCATGTAAACTAACATGTTTTATTTTATAGTCTTATATATGTTGATATTTTTGTAAAGTGAAGTTTGTTTTGACTAACAATGTATACTTTTATTCACTTGATCTACCAAATTCAAACAACAATTACACTCGATTTCAGAAAACAAAGACGATTTTTCCACTTATTACACCAAATTAATGAAAATTTGGGATGAATTACGTGGTATACAAGATGTTCCAATTTGTGTTGTGGTCCAAAATTCACAAATTCCTTGAGGATCAAAGTTTGATTAAATTGCTTATGGGACTCACAAGATCATTAGAGGAAAAATTCTTATGATGCAGCCATTACCATCTCTTTCCACCGCTTACTTACTCATAATCCATGAAGAACGCGAGTGTGACATTCACAACAATGTTTCAATGAACAACGAATATATTGTTATGCATGTTTCGGATCAACGTGACAATTCATCTAAAAAGTATCTGATATGTTATCGTTACTGCACAGAAAGGGAAAACTACATACATAAATAAGAAAGGTTTTAACAAACATAACAACCCTTTCAATCTCGAACAAAAAAACTTGTGGTGTTGGTCTAAGTTTGATAAGAATTATTTATTAAATATTTATTAAGTGCATCAATACAAATCAAATATATAAAACTAAAGAAGAGATCTTTTTTTAACTTATTATCAAATGAAAGCAATTTAAATATAAACTCAATCCCGTTGCCAATATATTTATCGCATGGGTATACACGTTATGGATTGCAATGGGCCGAAGGAATGTGACAAACGAGTTTTTTTTCTTTGTTGTGTACCTTTCTTTTTTGCATTTTTTTCTGCCACTTCTAGGCTTCTTTTTGGATTGCTTGAATGTTGCACTTTGGATGTTAGATTACCTTTGTAATCTTATTTTTTATTAACAAAAGAATTCTCAAATTTTATAAGACCAAAAACATTAGTTGACTTTGGATACTAGATAAAATTTTTAACATGATGATTTGATTTTATAGTTAAAATGTAAAAAAGTTTTTTCATCAACCACATATAAAATTCATATATTCTAATTTACTACATTTTCATTTAAAGATTTCGCCTCACTTGATTAATCTACACTTACAAGTTTTTCAAAAAGCTACACTTAGAGATGCTCTAAAATATAGTATATATGCTAGCATTCTAAATAAAACTTCACGTACATGAATTTTTATATGTTGGATTTATATTATTAATTCTTTATGAATAGTCTCTAATAGCAATGCAAAAACTCTTACATGGTGTATCGACAATCGTTATTGGCATATCAAAACTAGTTGACATACAATATGAATTACTAATAAACTTTACTATCACCTTGTAAGAAATATAAAAATAACTTATCAATTTTAATTTAGAAGCAAACCAGCTATGAGAATCCAATCCATATATAAATACAATTCATATAAAGATTTTGAAAGTGTCTTGGATCATTATCATAACGATTCAAGGTACTTTTAGCCTATCCAATACAACGTATATCTACATCTAGTATCTTCTAAAACATTTATAGAAGAAACGCTAATAGAATCTACGGTTTTACAAACAATAAAACCATCATAAATGCAAATACCTACGTATGGAAACATTTGAAACATACGTTAAATGGAACGTATAAGACATGTATATATAACAACAATTTTCCTCGGAAGTCCTATTAACAAACACAGTAACTACCAAGGATGCAAATGTCTTCCAAAAGAATGTCATTCTTCATTCTGATGATTTACACTTCCGGTTAACCACTATTTGCTTAAAATAACACATCTGCACACACACACACACACACACACACACTCACAACTAAGTGTGTATGTGTGTGTGTATATATACAAACATACTTATATTCATACATACATACTTATATATATATATATATATATATATATATATATATATATATATATATATATATATATATATATATATATATATATATATATATATATATATATATATATATATATATATATATATATATATATATATATATATAAGTGCGTCTGTGTGGGTTCTTTATTGTTTTATTTGTATGCTAATCATGTAATCCTTTTCTCTTATGATAGTTATGATGGACTTCCAACAAGTCTCGTCGTTTTCTTGTAAACATGATGATGATTGTGACTTCATGCAACCTCCTTGTCCAGGAGATACATATGGCGTATGTCTTTGGAAAACTTGTTATTGCATAGGGTTTGATCAAAAGAGACCACCACCAATTCCTACCAACGTAGACAGGAAATATAGTGTTGAGAACTCTCAATATAAACCCTAATCATCTTAAGTTTTATTTATTCTACTTTATGTTTATTCAAAAATAACATACGGTGATACATGTTAAAGCTCTTGTAGAGTGTGTGAAAATAAAAAAATATATTATCTTATTTGATGTTTTGTAGAAACAACTCTAGTTTCTTTTATGTCACATCATTTGCAAAAACTGTTAAATTGTCATTTTTAGTTTTTTCAACGATCATGAATAAAAATACCATACCTTAGGGATATTTAATAGTTAACATCTAGATATTCAATAAAGATATTGACATGACAATACAACAATGCCCAGAGTTGAATTACGTTAGAGTTTCATGAGCGGTTAAAGTGGCCACTTAAAAAAGCTCTCGATTCAAATGATCGAAAATCAAAATGTTATTTAAATAGTAAGGACTTTTTCAATAAACTACACTTAGACATGCTCTAAAATATACTATATATGCTAGCCTTCTAAATAAAACTTTACGCACATTAATTTTCACATGTTGGGATTATATTATTAGTTTTTTTTATAAATAGTTTCTAATTGCAATTGAAAAACTCTTACGAGGTCTACCGGCTATTGTTGGCATTTCAAAACTTCTTAAAATACAAATAATACTAGTACTCGAACATTACTCTCATCTTGAAAAAAATATAAAAATAACTTATCAAATTTAATTTAGAACCAAACCATGTAAACTAACATGTTTTATTTTATAGTCTTATATATGTTGATATTTTTGTAAAGTGAAGTTTGTTTTTACTAACAATGTATACTTTTATTCACTTGATCTACCAAATTCAAACAACAATTACACTCGATTTCAGAAAACAAAGATGATTTTTCGACTTATTACACCAAATTAATGAAAATTTGGGATGAATTACGTGGTATACAAGATGTTCCAATTTGTCTTGTGGTCCAAAATTCACAAATTCCTTGAGGATCAAAGTTTGATTAAATTGCTTATAGGATTCACAAGATCATTAGAGGACAAATTCTTTTGATGCGGCCATTACCATCTCTTTCCACCGCTTACTTACTCATAATCCATGAAGAACGCGAGTGTGACATTCACAACAATGTTTCAATGAACAACGAATATATTGTTATGCACGTTTCGGATCAACGTAACAATTCATCTAAAAAATATCTGATATGTTATCGTTACTGAACTGAATGCACAGAAAGGGAATACTACATACATAAATAAGAAAGCTTTTAACAAACATAACAACTAAAAAGCTTCTAATTAAATTACATAAATGCCCCTGTACAGTATTTTCTCTTAAGATGAGTTGTAGAATCTAACATGATGGTAGGCGATCTCACAACCCTTTCAATCTCAAACAAAAACACTTGTGGTGTTGGTCTAAGTTTGATAAGAATTATTTATTAAATATTTATTAAGTGCATCAATACAAATCAAATATATAAAACTAAAGAAGAGATCTTTTTTTAACTTATTATCAAATGAAAGCAATTTAAATATAAACTCAATCCCGTTGCCAATATCTTTATCGCATGGGTATACACGTTATGAATTGCAATGGGCCGAAGGAATGTGACAAACGATTTTTTTTTGTTGTGTACCTTTCTTTTTTGCATTTTTTTCTGCCACTTCTAGGCTTCTTTTTGGATTGCTTGAATGTTGCACTTTGGATGTTAGATTACCTTTGTAATCTTGTTTTTTATTAACAAAAGAATTTTCAAATTTTATAACACCAAAAACATTAGTTGGCTTTGGATACTAGATAAAATTTTTAACATGATGATTTGATTTTATAGTTAACATGTAAAAAAGTTTTTACATCAACCACATATAAAATTCATATATGCTAATGTACTACATTTTCATTTAAAGATTTTGCCTCACTTGATTAATCTACACTTACAAGTTTTTCAAAAAGCTACACTTGGAGATGCTCTAAAATATAGTATATATGCTAGCCTTCTAAATAAAACTTCACGCACATGAATTTTTATATATTGGATTTATATTATTAATTCTTTATGAATAGTCTCTAATAGCAATGCAAAAACTCTTACAGGGTGTACCGACAATCGTTATTGGCATATCAAAACTAGTTGACATACAATATGAATTACTAATGCTCGAACTTTACTATCACCTTGTAAGAAATCTAAAAATAACTTATCAATTTTAATTTAGAAGCAAACCAGCTATGAGAATCCAATTCATATATAAATACAATTCATATAAAGATTTTGAAAGTGTCTTGGATCATTATCATAACGATTCTAGGTACTTTCAGCCTATCCAATACAACGTATATCTACATCTAGTATCTTCTAAAACATTTATAGAAGAAACGCTAATAGAATCTTCGGTTTCAATAACAATAAAACCATCATAAATGCAAATACCTACGTATAGAAACATTTGAAACATACGTTAAATGGAACGTATAAGACATGTATATATAACAACAATTTTCCTCGGAAGTCCTATTAACAAACACAGTAACTACCAAGGATGCAAATGTCTTCCAAAAGAATGTCATTCTTCATTCTGATGATTTACGCTTCCGGTTAATCACTATTTGCTTAAAATAACACATATGCACACACACACACACTCTCACAACTATGTGTGTGTGTGTATACAAACATATTTATATTCATACATACATACTTATATATATATATATATATATATATATATATATATATATATATATATATATATATATATATATATATATATTTATATAAGTGTGTCTGTATGGGTTCTTTATTGTTTTATTTGTATGCTAATCATGTAATCTTTTTCTCCTATGATAGTTATGATGAACTTCCAACAAGTCTCGTCGTTTTCTTGTAAACATGATGATGATTGTGACTTCATGCAACCTCCTTGTCCAGGAGATACATATGGTGTATGTCTTTGGAAAACTTGTTATTGCATAGGGTTTGATCAAAAGAGACCACCACCAATTCCTACCAATGTAGACAGGAAATATAATGTTGAGAACTCTCAATATAAACACTAATCATCTTAAGTTTTATTTATTCTACTTTATGTTTATTCAAAAATAACATACGTTGATATATGTTAAAGCTCTTGAAGAGTGTGTGAAAATAAAAAAATATATTATCTTATTTGATGTTTTGTAGAAACAACTCTAGTTTCTTTTATGTCACATCATTTGCAAAAACTGTCAAAATGTCATTTTTAGTTTGTTCAGCGATCATGAATAAAAATACCATACCTTAAGGATATTTAATAGTTAACATCTAGATATTCAATAGAGATATTGACATGACAATACAACAATGTCCAGAGTTGAATTACGTTAGAGTTTCATGAGTGGTTAAAGTGGCCACTTAAAAAAGCTCTCGATTCAAATGATCGAAAATCAAAATGTTATTTAAATAGTAAGGACTTTTTCAATAAACTACACTTAGACATGCTCTAAAATATACTATATATGCTAGCCTTCTAAATAAAACTTTACGCACATTAATTTTCACAAGTTGGGATTATATTATTAGTTTTTTTATAAATAGTTTCTAATTGCAATGCAAAAACTCTTACGATGTCTACCGGCTATTGTTGGCATTTCAAAACTTCTTAAAATACAAAAAATACTAGTACTCGAACATTACTCTCATCTTGAAAAAAATATAAAAATAACTTATGAAATTTAATTTAGAACCAAACCATGTAAACTAACATGTTTTATTTTATAGTCTTATATATGTTGATATTTTTGTAAAGTGAAGTTTTTTTTGACTAACAATGTATACTTTTATTCACTTGATCTACCAAATTCGAACAACTATTACACTCGATTTCAGAAAACAAAGACGATTTTTCCACTTATTACACCAAATTAATGAAAATTTGGGATGAATTACGTGGTATACAAGATGTTCCAATTTGTGTTGTGGTCCAAAATTCACAAATTCCTTGAGGATCAAAGTTTATTAAATTGCTTATGGGACTCACAAGATCATTAGAGGATAAATTCTTATGATGCGGCCATTACCATCTCTTTCCAACGCTTACTTACTCATAATCCATGAAGAACACGAGTGTGGCATTCACAACAATGTTTCAATGAACACTGAATATATTGTTATGCATGTTTCGGATCAACGTAACAATTCATCTAAAAAATATCTGATATGTTATTGTTACTGAACTGAATGCACAGAAAGGGAAAACTACATACATAAATAAGAAAGCTTTTAACAAACATCACAACTAAAAACCTTTTAATTAAATTACATAAATGCCCCTGTGCAGTATTTCTCTTATCATGAGTTGTGGAATCTAACATGATGGTGGGCGATCTCACAACCCTTCAATCTCTAACAAAAACATTTGTGTTGTTGGTCTAAGTTTGATAAGAAAGCTTTTAACAAACATCACAACTAAAAACCATTTAATTAAATTACATAAATGCCCCTGTGCAGTATTTCTCTTATCATGAGTTGTGGAATCCAACATGATGGTAGGCGATCTCACAACCCTTCAATTTCTAACAAAACCATTTGTGGTGTTGGTCTAAGTTTGATAAGAATTATTTATTAAATATTTATAAATGCATCAATACAAATCAAATATATAAAACTAAAGAAGAAATCTTTTTTTAACTTATTATCAAATGAAAGCAATTTAAATATAAACTCAATCCCGTTGTCAATATATTTATCGCATGGATATACACGTTATGGATTGTAATGGGCCGAAGGAATGTGACAAACGATTTTTTTTCTTTGTTGTGTACCTTTCTTTTTTGCATTTTTTTCTGCCACTTTTAGCCTTCTTTTTGGATTGCTTAAATGTTGCACTTTGGATGTTAGATTACCTTTGTAATCTTATTTTTTATTAACAAAAGAATTCACAAATTTTATAACACCAAAAACATTAGTTGACTTTGTATACTAGTTAAAAATTTTAACATGATAATTTGATTTTATAGTTAACATGTAAAAAAGTTTTTACATCAACCACATATAAAATTCATATATGCTAATTTACTACATTTTCATTTAAAGATTTCGCCTCACTTGATTAATCTACACTTACAAGTTTTTCAAAAAGCTACACTTAGAGATGCTCTAAAATATAGTATATATGCTAGCCTTCTAAATAAAACTTCACGCACATGAATTTTTATATGTTGGATTTATATTATTAATTCTTTATGAATAGTCTCTAATAGCAATGCAAAAACTCTTACATGGTGTACCGACAATCGTTATTGGCATATCAAAACTAGTTGACGTACAATATGAATTACTAATACTCGAACTTTAATATGACCTTGTAAGAAATATAAAAATAACTTATCAATTTTAATTCAAAAGCAAACCAGCTATGAGAATCCAATTCATATATAAATACAATTCATATAAAGATTTTGAAAGTGTCTTGGATCATTATCATAACGATTCTAGGTACTTTCAGCCTATCCAATACAACGTATATCTACATCTAGTATCTTCTAAAACATTTATAGAAGAAACGCTAATAGAATCTTCGATTTTACAAACAATAAAACCATCATAAATGCAAATACCCACGTATGGAAACATTTGAAACATACGTTAAATGGAACATATAAGACATGTATATATAACAACAATTTTCCTCGGGAGTCCTATTAACAAACACAGTAACTACCAAGGATGCAAATGTCTTCCAAAAGAATGTCATTCTTCATTCTGATGATTTACGCTTCCGGTTAATCACTATTTGCTTAAAATAACACATATGCACACACACACACACACTCTCACAACTATGTGTGTGTGTGTATACAAACATATTTATATTCATACATACATACTTATATATATATATATATATATATATATATATATATATATATATATATATATATATATATATATATATATATATATATATATATATATATATATATATATATAAGTGTGTCTGTGTGGGTTCTTTATTGTTTTATTTGTATGCTAATCATGTAATCTTTTTCTCCTATTATAGTTATGATGAACTTCCGACAAGTCTCGTCGTTTTCTTGTAAACATGATGATGATTGTGACTTCATGCAACCTCCTTGTCCAGGAGATACATATGGTGTATGTCTTTGGAAAACTTGTTATTGCATAGGGTTTGATCAAAAGAGACCACCACCAATTCCTACCAATGTAGACAGGAAATATAGTGTTGAGAACTCTCAATATAAACACTAATCATCTTAAGTTTTATTTATTCTACTTTATGTTTATTCAAAAATAACATACATTGATATATGTTAAAGCTCTTGAAGAGTGTGTGAAAATAAAAATATATATTATCTTATTTGATGTTTTGTAGAAACAACTCTAGTTTCTTTTATGTCACATCATTTGCAAAAACTGTCAAAATGTCATTTTTAGTTTTTTCAGCGATCATGAATAAAAATACCATACCTTAAGGATATTTAATAGTTAACATCTTGATATTCAATAGAGATATTGACATGACAATACAACAATGCCCAGAGTTGAATTACGTTAGAGTTTCATGAGTGGTTAAAGTGGCCACTTAAAAAAGCTCTCGATTCAAATGATCGAAAATCAAAATGTTATTTAAATAGTAAGGACTTTTTCAATAAACTACACTTAGACATGCTCTAAAATATACTATATATGCTAGCCTTCTAAATAAAACTTTACGCACATTAATTTTCACAAGTTGGGATTATATTATTAGTTTTTTTATAAATAGTTTCTAATTGCAATGCAAAAACTCTTACGATGTCTTCCGGCTATTGTTGGCATTTCAAAACTTCTTAAAATACAAAAAATACTAGTACTCGAACATTACTCTCATCTTAAAAAGAATATAAAAATAACCTATCAAATTTAATTTAGAACCAAACCATATAAACTAACATGTTTTATTTTATAGTCTTATATTTTTTGATATTTTTGTAAAGTGAAGTTTCTTTTGACTAACAATGTATACTTTTATTCACTTGATCTACCAAATTCAAACAACAATTACACTCGATTTCAGAAAACAAAGACGATTTTTCCACTTATTACACCAGATTTATGAAAATTTGGGATGAATTACGTGTTATACAAGATGTTCCAATTTGTCTTGTGGTCCAAAATTCACAAATTCCTTGGGGATCAAAGTTTGATTAAATTGCTTATAGGACTCACAAGATCATTAGAGGACAAATTCTTATGATGCGGCCATTACAATCTCTTTCCATCGCTTACTTACTCATAATCCTTGAAGAACGAGAGTGTGACATTCACAACAATGTTTCAATGAACAACGAAGATATTGTTATGCATGTTTCGGATCAACGTAACAATTCATCTAAAAAATATCTGATATGTTATCGTTAATTAACTGAATGCATAGAAAGGGATAACTACATACATAAATAAGAAAGCTCTTAACAAACATAACAACTAAAAAGCTTCTAATTAAATTACATAAATGCCCCTGTGCAGTATTTCTCTTATCATGAGTTGTGGAATCTAACATGATGGTAGGCGATCTCACAGCCCTTTCAATCTCGAACAAAAACACTTGTGGTGTTGGTCTAAGTTTGATAAGAATTATTTATTAAATATTTATTAAATGCATCAATACAAATCAAATATATAAAACTAAAGAAGAGATCTTTTTTCACTTATTATCACATGAAAGCAATTTAAATATAAACTCAATCCCGTTGCCAAAATATTTATCGCATGGGTACACACGTTATGGATTGCAATGAGGAATGTGACAAACGAGTTTTTTTTCTTTGTTGTGTACCTTTCTTTTTTACATTTTTTTCTGCCACTTCTAGGCTTCTTTATGGATTGCTTGAATGTTGCACTTTGGATGTTAAATTACCTTTGTAATCTTATTTTTTATTAACAAAAGAATTCTCAAATTTTATAACACCAAAAACATTAGTTGACTTTGGATACTAGTTAAAATTTTTAAGATGATGATTTGATTTTATAGTTAACATGTAAAAAAGTTTTTACATCAACCACATATAAAATTCATATATGCTAATTTACTACATTTTCATTTAAAGATTTCGCCTCACTTGATTAATCTACACTTACAAATTTTTCAAAAAGCTGCACTTAGAGATGCTCCAAAATATAGTATATATGCTAGCCTTCTAAATAAAACTTCACGCACATGAATTTTTATATGTTGGATTTATATTATTAATTCTTTATGAATAGTCTCTAATAGCAATGCAAAAACTCTTACATGGTGTACCGACAATCGTTATTGGCATATCAAAACTAGTTGACATACAATATGAATTACTAATACTCGAACTTTACTATCACCTTGTAAGAAATATAAAAATAACTTATCAATTTTAATTTAGAAGCAAACCAGCTATGAGAATCCAATTCATATATAAATACAATTCATATAAAGATTTTGAAAGTGTCTTGGATCATTATCATAACGATTCTAGGTACTTTCAGCCTATCCAATACAACGTATATCTACATCTAGTATCTTCTAAAACATTTATAGAAGAAACGCTAATAGAATCTTCGGTTTCACAAACAATAAAACCATCATAAATGCAAATACCTACGTATGGAAACATTTGAAACATACGTTAAATGGAACGTATAAGACATGTATATATAACAACAATTTTCCTCGAAAGTCCTATTAACAAACACAGTAACTACCAAGGATGCAAATGTCTTCCAAAAGAATGTCATTCTTCATTCTGATGATTTACGCTTCCGGTTAATCACTATTTGCTTAACATAACACATCAGCACACACACACTCACAACAAAGTGTGTGTGTATGTATATATACAAACATACTTATATTCATACATACATACTTACATATATATATATATATATATATATATATATATATATATATATATATATATATATATATATATATATATATATATAAGTGCGTCTGTGTGGGTTCTTTATTGTTTTATTTGTATGCTAATCATGTAATCTTTTTCTCTTATGATAGTTATGATGAACTTCCCACAAGTCTCGTCGTTTTCTTGTAAACATGATGATGATTGTGACTTCATGCAACCTCCTTGTCCAGGAAATACATATGGTGTATGTCTTTAGAAAACTTGTTATTGCATAGGGTTTGATCAAAAGAGACCACCACCAATTCCCACCAATGTAGACAGGAAATATAGTGTTGAGAAATCTCAATATAAACCCTAATCATCTTAAGTTTTATTTATTCTACTTTATGTTTATTCAAAAATAACATAAGTTGATATATGTTAAAGCTCTTGAAGAGTGTGTGAAAATAAAAAATATATATTATCTTATTTGATGTATTGTAGAAACAACTCTAGTTTCTTTTATGTCACATCATTTGCAAAAACTGTTAAATTGTCATTTTTAGTTTTTTCAACGATCATGAATAAAAATGCCATACCTTAAGGATATTTAATAGTTAACATCTAGATATTCAATACAGATATTGACATGACAATACAACAATGCCCAAAGTTGAATTACGTTAGAGTTTCATGAGTGGTTAAAGTGGCCACTTTAAAAAGCTCTCGATTCCAATGGTCGAAAATCAAAATGTTATTTAAATAGTAAGGACTTTTTCAATAAACTACACTCAGACATGCTATAAAATATACTATATATGCTAGCCTTCTAAATAAAACTTTACGCACATTAATTTTCACAAGTTGGGATTATATTATTAGTTTTTTATAAATACTTTCAAATTGCAATGCAAAAACTCTTACGATGTCTACCGGCTATTGTTGGCATTTCAAAACTTCTTAAAATACAAAAAATACTAGTTTTTTTTAGAGCGGCACAAAAAATACTAGTACTCGAACATTACTCTCATCTTGAAAAAAATATAAAAATAACTTATCAAATTTAATTTAGAACCAAACTATGTAAACTAACATGTTTTATTTTATAGTCTTATATATGTTGATATTTTTGTAAAGTGAAGTTTGTTTTAACTAACAAGGTATACTTTTATTCACTTGATCTACCAAATTCAAACAACAATTACACTCGATTTCAGAAAACAAAGATGATTTTTCCACTTATTACACCAAATTTATGAAAATTTGGGATGAATTACGTGGTATACAAGATGTTCCAATTTGTCTTGTGGTCCAAAATTCACAAATTCCTTGGGGATCAAAGTTTGATTAAATTGCTTATGGGACTCACAAGATCATTAGAGGACAAATTCTTATGATGCGGCCATTACAATCTCTTTCCACCGCTTACTTACTCATAATCCTTGAAGAACGAGAGTGTGACATTCACAACAATGTTTCAATGAACAACGAAGATATTGTTATGCATGTTTCGGATCAACGTAACAATTCATCTAAAAAATATCTGGTATGTTATCGTTAATTAACTGAATGCATAGAAAGGGATAACTACATACATAAATAAGAAAGCTTTTAACAAACATAACAACTAAAAAGCTTCTAATTAAATTACATAAATGCCCCTGTGCAGTATTTCTCTTATCATGAGTTGTGGAATCTAACATGATGGTAGGCGATCTCACAACCCTTTCAATCTCGAACAAAAACACTTGTGGTGTTGGTCTAAGTTTGATAAGAATTATTTATTAAATATTTATTAAGTGCATCAATACAAATCAAATATATAAAACTAAAGAAGAGATCTTTTTTTAACTTATTATCAAATGAAAGCAATTTAAATATAAACTCAATCCCGTTGCCAATATATTTATCGCATGGGTATACACGTTATGGATTGCAATGGGCCGAAGGAATGTCACAAACGAGTTTTTTTTCTTTGTTGTGTACCTTTCTTTTTTGCATTTTTTTTCTGCCACTTCTAGGCTTCTTTTTGGATTGCTTGAATGTTGCACTTTGGATGTTAAATTACCTTTGTAATCTTATTTTTTATTAACAAAAGAATTCTCAAATTTTATAACACCAAAAACATTAGTTGACTTTGGATACTAGTTAAAATTTTTAAGATGATGATTTGATTTTATAGTTAACATGTAAAAAAGTTTTTACATCAACCACATATAAAATTCATATATGCTAATTTACTACATTTTCATTTAAAGATTTCGCCTCACTTGATTAATCTACACTTATAAATTTTTCAAAAAGCTGCACTTAGAGATGCTCCAAAATATAGTATATATGCTAGCCTTCTAAATAAAACTTCACGCACATGAATTTTTATATGTTGGATTTATATTATTAATTCTTTATGAATAGTCTCTAATAGCAATGCAAAAACTCTTACATGGTGTACCGACAATCGTTATTGGCATATCAAAACTAGTTGACATACAATATGAATTACTAATACTCGAACTTTACTATCACCTTGTAAGAAATATAAAAATAACTTATCAATTTTAATTTAGAAGCAAACCAGCTATGAGAATCCAATTCATATATAAATACAATTCATATAAAGATTTTGAAAGTGTCTTGGATCATTATCATAACGATTCTAGGTACTTTCAGCCTATCCAATACAACGTATATCTACATCTAGTATCTTCTAAAACATTTATAAAAGAAACGCTAATAGAATCTTCGGTTTCACAAACAATAAAACCATCATAAATGCAAATACCTACGTATGGAAACATTTGAAACATACGTTAAATGGAACGTATAAGACATGTATATATAACAACAATTTTCCTCGGAAGTCCTATTAACAAACACAGTAACTACCAAGGATGCAAATGTCTTCCAAAAGAATGTCATTCTTCATTCTGACGATTTACGCTTCCGGTTAATCACTATTTTCTTAACATAACACATCAGCACACACACACTCACAACAAAGTGTGTGTGTATGTATATATACAAACATACTTATATTCATACATACATACTTACATATATATATATATATATATATATATATATATATATATATATATATATATATATATATATATATATATATATATATATATATATATATATATATATATATATATATATATATATATATATATAAGTGCGTCTGTGTGCGTTCTTTATTGTTTTATTTGTATGCTAATCATGTAATCTTTTTCTCTTATGATAGTTATGATGAACTTCCCACAAGTCTCGTCGTTTTCTTGTAAACATGATGATGATTGTGACTTCATGCAACCTCCTTGTCCAGGAAATACATATGGTGTATGTCTTTAGAAAACTTGTTATTGCATAGGGTTTGATCAAAAGAGACCACCACCAATTCCTACCAATGTAGACAGGAAATATAGTGTTGAGAACTCTCAATATAAACCCTAATCATCTTAAGTTTTATTTATTCTACTTTATGTTTATTCAAAAATAACATACGTTGATATATGTTAAAGCTCCTGAAGAGTGTGTGAAAATAAAAAATATATATTATCTTATTTGATGTATTGTAGAAACAACTCTAGTTTCTTTTATGTCACATCATTTGCAAAAACTGTTAAATTGTCATTTTTAGTTTTTTCAACGATCATGAATAAAAATGCCATACCTTAAGGATATTTAATAGTTAACATCTAGATATTCAATACAGATATTGACATGACAATACAACAATGCCCAAAGTTGAATTACGTTAGAGTTTCATGAGTGGTTAAAGTGGCCACTTTAAAAAGCTCTCGATTCCAATGGTCGAAAATCAAAATGTTATTTAAATAGTAAGGACTTTTTCAATAAACTACACTCAGACATGCTATAAAATATACTATATATGCTAGCCTTCTAAATAAAACTTTACGCACATTAATTTTCACAAGTTGGGATTATATTATTAGTTTTTTATAAATACTTTCAAATTGCAATGCAAAAACTCTTACGATGTCTACCGGCTATTGTTGGCATTTCAAAACTTCTTAAAATACAAAAAATACTAGTTTTTTTTAGAGCGGCACAAAAAATACTAGTACTCGAACATTACTCTCATCTTGAAAAAAATATAAAAATAACTTATCAAATTTAATTTAGAACCAAACTATGTAAACTAACATGTTTTATTTTATAGTCTTATATATGTTGATATTTTTGTAAAGTGAAGTTTGTTTTAACTAACAAGGTATACTTTTATTCACTTGATCTACCAAATTCAAACAACAATTACACTCGATTTCAGAAAACAAAGATGATTTTTCCACTTATTACACCAAATTTATGAAAATTTGGGATGAATTACGTGGTATACAAGATGTTCCAATTTGTCTTGTGGTCCAAAATTCACAAATTCCTTGGGGATCAAAGTTTGATTAAATTGCTTATGGGACTCACAAGATCATTAGAGGACAAATTCTTATGATGCGGCCATTACAATCTCTTTCCACCGCTTACTTACTCATAATCCTTGAAGAACGAGAGTGTGACATTCACAACAATGTTTCAATGAACAACGAAGATATTGTTATGCATGTTTCGGATCAACGTAACAATTCATCTAAAAAATATCTGGTATGTTATCGTTAATTAACTGAATGCATAGAAAGGGATAACTACATACATAAATAAGAAAGCTTTTAACAAACATAACAACTAAAAAGCTTCTAATTAAATTACATAAATGCCCCTGTGCAGTATTTCTCTTATCATGAGTTGTGGAATCTAACATGATGGTAGGCGATCTCACAACCCTTTCAATCTCGAACAAAAACACTTGTGGTGTTGGTCTAAGTTTGATAAGAATTATTTATTAAATATTTATTAAGTGCATCAATACAAATCAAATATATAAAACTAAAGAAGAGATCTTTTTTTAACTTATTATCAAATTAAAGCAATTTAAATATAAACTCAATCCCGTTGCCAATATATTTATCGCATGGGTATACACGTTATGGATTGCAATGGGCCGAAGGAATGTCACAAACGAGTTTTTTTTCTTTGTTGTGTACCTTTCTTTTTTGCATTTTTTTTCTGCCACTTCTAGGCTTCTTTTTGGATTGCTTGAATGTTGCACTTTGGATGTTAAATTACCTTTGTAATCTTATTTTTTATTAACAAAAGAATTCTCAAATTTTATAACACCAAAAACATTAGTTGACTTTGGATACTAGTTAAAATTTTTAAGATGATGATTTGATTTTATAGTTAACATGTAAAAAAGTTTTTACATCAACCACATATAAAATTCATATATGCTAATTTACTACATTTTCATTTAAAGATTTCGCCTCACTTGATTAATCTACACTTACAAATTTTTCAAAAAGCTGCACTTAGAGATGCTCCAAAATATAGTATATATGCTAGCCTTCTAAATAAAACTTCACGCACATGAATTTTTATATGTTGGATTTATATTATTAATTCTTTATGAATAGTCTCTAATAGCAATGCAAAAACTCTTACATGGTGTACCGACAATCGTTATTGGCATATCAAAACTAGTTGACATACAATATGAATTACTAATACTCGAACTTTACTATCACCTTGTAAGAAATATAAAAATAACTTATCAATTTTAATTTAGAAGCAAACCAGCTATGAGAATCCAATTCATATATAAATACAATTCATATAAAGATTTTGAAAGTGTCTTGGATCATTATCATAACGATTCTAGGTACTTTCAGCCTATCCAATACAACGTATATCTACATCTAGTATCTTCTAAAACATTTATAGAAGAAACGCTAATAGAATCTTCGGTTTCACAAACAATAAAACCATCATAAATGCAAATACCTACGTATGGAAACATTTGAAACATACGTTAAATGGAACGTATAAGACATGTATATATAACAACAATTTTCCTCGGAAGTCCTATTAACAAACACAGTAACTACCAAGGATGCAAATGTCTTCCAAAAGAATGTCATTCTTCATTCTGACGATTTACGCTTCCGGTTAATCACTATTTTCTTAACATAACACATCAGCACACACACACTCACAACAAAGTGTGTGTGTATATATATATACAAACATATTTATATTCATACATACATACTTATATATATATATATATATATATATATATATATATATATATATATATATATATATATATATATATATATATATATATATATATATATATATAAGTGCGTCTGTGTGGGTTCTTTATTGTTTTATTTGTATGCTAATCATGTAATCTTTTTCTCTTATGATAGTTATGATGAACTTCCCACAAGTCTCGTCGTTTTCTTGTAAACATGATGATGATTGTGACTTCATGCAACCTCCTTGTCCAGGAAATACATATGGCGTATGTCTTTAGAAAACTTATTATTGCATAGGGTTTGATCAAAAGAGACCACCACCAATTCCTACCAATGTAGACAGAAAATATAGTGTTGAGAACTCTCAATATAAACCCTAATCATCTTAAGTTTTATTTATTCTACTTTATGTTGATTC
This sequence comes from Cichorium intybus, assembly GCA_023525715.1. Taxonomy (NCBI): domain Eukaryota; kingdom Viridiplantae; phylum Streptophyta; class Magnoliopsida; order Asterales; family Asteraceae; genus Cichorium; species Cichorium intybus. The sequence goes on along the minus strand of CM042016.1, from coordinate 15,257,667 downwards.
AAAAATAACATACGTTGATATATGTTAAAGCTCTTGAAGAGTGTGTGAAAATAAAAAATATATATTATCTTATTTGATGTATTGTAGAAACAACTCTAGTTTCTTTTATGTCACATCATTTGCAAAAACTGTTAAATTGTCATTTTTAGTTTTTTCAACGATCATGAATAAAAATGCCATACCTTAAGGATATTTAATAGTTAACATCTAGATATTCAATACAGATATTGACATGACAATACAACAATGCCCAAAGTTGAATTACGTTAGAGTTTCATGAGTGGTTAAAGTGGCCACTTTAAAAAGCTCTCGATTCAAATGATCGAAAATCAAAATGTTATTTAAATAGTAAGGACTTTTTCAATAAACTACACTTAGACATGCTATAAAATATACTATATATGCTAGCCTTCTAAATAAAACTTTACGCAGATTAATTTTCACAAGTTGGGATTATATTATTAGTTTTTTATAAATACTTTCAAATTGCAATGCAAAAACTCTTACGATGTCTACCGGCTATTGTTGGCATTTCAAAACTTCTTAAAATACAAAAAATACTAGTACTCGAACATTACTCTCATCTTGAAAAAAATATAAAAATAACTTATCAAATTTAATTTAGAACCAAACCATGTAAACTAACATGTTTTATTTTATAGTCTTATATATGTTGATATTTTTGTAAAGTGAAGTTTGTTTTGACTAACAATGTATACTTTTATTCACTTGATCTACCAAATTCAAACAACAATTACACTCGATTTCAGAAAACAAAGAAGATTTTTCCACTTATTACACCAAATTAATGAAAATTTGGGATGAATTACTTGTATACAAGATGTTCCAATTTGTCTTGTGGTCCAAAATTCACAAATTCCTTGAGGATCAAAGTTTGATTAAATTGCTTATGGGACTCACAAGATCATTAGAGGACAAATTCTTATGATGCAGCCATTACCATCTCTTTCCACCGCTTACTTACTCATAATCCTTGAAGAACGAGAGTGTGACATTCACAACAATGTTTCAATGAACAACGAAGATATTGTTATGCATGTTTCGGATCAACGTAACAATTCATCTAAAAATTATCTGATATGTTATCGTTACTGAACTGAATGCACAGAAAGGAAAACTACATACATAAATAAGAAAGCTTTTAACAAACATAACAACTAAAAAGCTTCTAATTAAATTACATAAATGCCCCTGTGCAGTATTTCTCTTATCATGAGTTGTGGAATCTAACATGATGGTAGGCGATCTCACAACCCTTTCAATCTCGAACAAAAACACTTGTGGTGTTGGTCTAAGTTTGATAAGAATTATTTATTAAATATTTATTAAGTGCATCAATACAAATCAACTATATAAAACTAAAGAAGAGATCTTTTTTTAACTTATTATCAAATGAAAGCAATTTAAATATAATACATATGTTAGCCTTCTAAATAAAACTTCACGCACATTAATTTTTATATGCCGGATTTATATTATTAGTTCTTTATGAATAGTTTCTAATAGCAATGCAAAAACTCTTACATGGTGAACCGGCAATTGTTATTGGCATATCGAAACTACTTGACATACAATATGAATTACTAATACTCGAACTTTACTATTACCTTGTAAGAAATATAAAAATAACTTATCAAATTTAATTTAGAAGCAAACCAGCTATGAGAATCCAATTCATATATAAATACAATTCATATAAAGATTTTGAAAGTGTCTTCAATCATCATCATAATGATTCTAGGTACTTTTAGCCAATCCAATACAACGTATATCTACATCTAGTATCTTCTAAAACATTTATAGAAGGAACGCTAATAGAATCTTCAGTTTTACAAACAATAAAACAATCATAAATGCAAACATCTATGTATGGAAACATTTGAAACATGCGTTAAATGGAACGTATAAGACATGTATATATAACAAACACTTTTCCTAATAAGTCCTATTAACAAACACTGTATCCAAGGATGAAAATGGCTTCCAAAAGAATGTCATTCTTCATTGTGATGATTTACGCTTCCGGTTAAGTACTATTTTCTTAAAATAACACATTCACACACACAAAACTAAGTGTGTGTGTGTGTATATATATATATACATACATTCTTATGTACATACAAACATGTACACACACGCATATATACATATATATATATATATATATATATATATATATATATATATATATATATATATATATATATATATATATATATATATATATATATATATGCGTTTGTGTGGGTTCTTTATTGTTTTATTAGTATACTAATCATGTAATATTTTTCTCTTACGATAGTCATGATGAACTTCCCACGAGTCTCGCCAGCTTCTTGTAGACATGATGATGATTGTGACTTCATGCAACCTCATTGACCAGAAGATACATATGGTGTATGTATTTGGAAAACTTGTTATTGTATAGGGTTTGATCAAAAGTGACCCCCACCAATTCCTACCAATGTGGACAGGAAATATAGTGTTGTCAAATCTCAATACAAACCCTAATCAACTTAAGTTTTATTTATTCTAGTTTATGTTTATTCGAAAATAACAGGGGTTGATATATGTTAAAGCTCTTAAGTTATGTGTGAAAATAAAAATACATTCTCTTATTTGATGTTTTGTAGAAACATAGTTTCTTTTATCTCACATCATTTGCAAAAACTGTTAAATTGTCACTTCATGAATAAAAATACCAAACCTTAAGGATATTTAATACTTAACATCTAGGAATTCAATATATATATATATATATATATATATATATATATATATATATATATATATATATATATATATATATATATATATATATATATATATATATATATATATATTGACGTGACAATACAACTATGCCCAAAGTTGTATTAAGTTAGAGTTTCATCAATGGTTGAAGTGGCCATTTAAAAAAGCTCTTGATTCAAGTGATCGAAAATCAAAAGTTATTTAAATAGTAAAGTGTTTTCCAATAAACTACACTTGGACATGCTCTAAAACATACTATATATGCTAGCCTTCTAAATAAAACTTTACGCACATCAACTTTTATATGTTGTGTTTATATTATTAGTTTTTTATAAATAGTTTCTAATAGCTATGCAAAAACTCTTACAAAGGTGTACCGGTTATCGTTGGCATTTAAAAACTTCTTAAAATACAAAAAAATTTATATACTAATACTCGATCATTACTCTCATCTTGAAAAAATATAAAAATAACTTATCAAATTTAATTTAGAACCAAACCATGTAAACTAACATGTTTTATTTTATAGTCTTATATATGTTGATATTTTTGTAAAGTGGAGTTTGTTTTGACTAACAATGTATACTTTTATTCACTTTATCTCCCAAATTCAAACAACAATTACACTCGATTTCAATAGATCATTATACAAAAAACGAAAAAAAAAATCTTAAAAATTTTGTTCAGATTCACAACACCAAATCAATGTGATCTGAACTATCCTACATTTTTCTAGAAGATAATTCACATGTGAATGATCATTGGAATTATTTTTTTCAACAATCATTGATCATTCAATAACAACTCATGTGAATTTAAATAAACTTTTAGATTCACATAAATTCATATTGAATTCAAGTAAATTCATTTGTATTCTTTACAATTTCAACATTTTTGATAATACACAATTGAATTAACTAAGATTCACAAATTAATTTACTTAAAGTAATATGCGAATGATCAAAAAATTTTGCAAAAATATCAGGTACAATTATCATTTATATGTGAATTAATATGTCTAAAACTAGATGCACACTATTTTTAACCTTTTGGTCATACACAAATAAATTAATTGATATTAACAAATGAAATTGCTCTAAATTCACATGTGAATGAAAAAAAATTATTGAAAAATCCTAGTACAATTACTATTTATATGTGAATTAACATGTCTAAATCTAGAAGCAGTTCAAATTCACAAATTGAATATAAATTGTATTGAATTTTTATAGAAGGTAATTCACATGTAAATGGTCACTAAACCCAATTTTTTCAATAATTATTAATCATTCAATAACAAGTCATGTAAATTAAAAAACATTTTTAAATTCATATGTGAATTCAAGTAATGTCACTTATATTTTTATAATCTCAACCTTTTGATATCATATAAAACTGAAATAACTAAGATTTACAAATTAATTACTTCAAAACTTATTGAAAAAATCGGATAGAATTGTCATTTATATGTGAATGAATATATCTAAAACAATAGACAAAACTTATTGAAAAAAATCAGATAGAATTGTCATTTATATGTGAATGAATATATCTAAAACAATGTAATTCAGTTCAGTTCAGATTCACAATGTGAATCTGGACGAACTAAAAGTATAAAAAAACAAAAAAAATTATATATCATATGGATGTCCATTTATAAAGGAGGAAAAATTATGAAATTTGGATATTTAGTTTTTTTTTTTGGAAAAACAATAAGCTTAACAATTAAAAAACATAAAATAAAAAACAAAGTGGGTTTTTTTTTTTTGCTAAAATCCTCTATATTCGTGTCAAAATAGAAAATATATAATATTTTCTCCGGTCGTCAATATTTGCATCATGACCGTACGATTGGTTCTTTGTTTAATTTTGGTTCTCTATTCTAACCACACACACATACACACACACACACACACACACACATATATATATATATATATATATATATATATATATATATATATATATATATATATATATATATATATATATATATATATATATATATAGAATGGTACAAATAAGAACTATTAAAAAGTTGAGAACCGTGAGAACCAATCTCGGCTCTTGACGCAATTCATTGAATGGTTGTATATTATAAGGGGGTGAACCTGTTGGATTAAGGTGTCTAAGCCATAACTATAATTTAGAAATATACTTGAATTGACAGCAGCACAGTCTTTTTGGGTTGACCTCATAACTGGCAGAGGACAGTATGACTTATTAAGAGAGAGATAGATTGATTTATTAATATATTATGAGAATAATATATTAATTAGAAATCATAATATTTAACTAATAATTAATCATAAATTAATTGGAATTAATTTTAGGATTAATTGGATTAATTAAAAGTGCAGGGGCTGAATTGTAATTGTTCAATAGTTGAGCAACAGACAATTGGGAATACCTAATGGGTTTCACAGGCTTGGAGCTTGGTGAATTTCGAAACCTATATATGAGTATTGGTATTATTTATGGCAGTGATAAGCAGATTCAGTTATATGATAAAAGCCTTATCATATCAGGAATTTAAATAAGGCAGCTATACTCCTTATTGCTTATTACCTAGAAACTATAAATAGAGGCCTCCCCCTCCCCTCATATTCACACCAAACACAAGGCCCCTCCCCTCTCTCTCTGGTCTTTCTTGCTTGCTAAGTTCTGGGTGTGAGCCATTAGAGGCACGACACTTGTGGTGCTAGCTTCCAAAGGTCAAAGGTATTAAATTTATTCCTTATGAATTTTCTTTTTGGCCTTAGTTATAGGTTCAATTGAGAAAAACATAGACCCATATTAAGGTGCATGTGAACTTAAGATTTAAGCTCATTGTTTGCATAGAACCCATCAGTGGTATCAGAGACATGTTGTTTTTCTGTTGAACTGCTGTAATAGAAAATTAGATTTTAGGGTTTAATGAAATTAAACCCTTGCACCCATATATGTCGACTAAGACAAGAGTTCTGGAAACCCTGGCCTCCACCCTGTGTTTTTCGAAAATTGTATGTGCCTCCTTAGGGTTTTTCCATTTTTGGTAAATATGATTATTTAATAAATGGAAACCCTTGGCCTTGGTTTTAAAAAACTTGGTGGGCAAGGATAGGATCAAATTAATTGATTTAATTTGTTAATCCTACATTGGTTTAATTTATTTAGTTGCTAACTAAAAGATAAATCAATACATCTTATATATATTATTATAAGATTAATATTTATATATAAGATTAAGTCAGTCAAATCGCTAGTATGTCTCATTCACAAAACTGGTCTATAAGGGGGTATAAGGAAACTGTTTATAAAATGACGGTTGAATGAGTGTCCACTCTCACCCACTGCTTCCTTGATCAGTGGAGTGTCGTTAGCAGAACGGATTTAATGGGACGAACCTAATCTCATTAAAAGTATAATGTTATTAGACAAAGTACTAGAACATTCAATAAAATCCCAATCTAGTTACTTTAGGAAAATGTGAAAAGTATGCTAATCTATGAAATTACACATTACACTTTATGAATCGTTAGTGGAGCGTGTATGGTTAACCGACACACTAATGGGGATTCATAAAGAGTGGTGATGGGTATCTCACAAATTATCATTGATGGAGCGTGTGTGGTTAACCGGCAAATCCATCGAGATGATAAACGACACTGAGGTTACCAAGTCATTTGCATGGTTATTCACACCTTGTTTGTGATCCTCGACATACCAGTCACAAACAGAAGGGCATAATCCGAGATTAAACATGCCATTGATTAATTCAATGAATCTCAAAAGATCTAGGAATTTCACTTAATATGATTATCTTCCGTGGTGGAATTGGTAAATCGTCATTTACCTACCTTTATGTGATTTACAATTAGATTACGGCATCCCTCTTCTAAGTTGTGAATTACATAGTTGGATCCTAGCCTTGATATTTATCATTGGGTTAAATATTAAGGATCATCCTTATCTAATTAAAACTACTTTCTTTTAAAGATATCTACTCCTGATGCTACTGCCACTCCACCCGCTCTCCACTCCAACCATAACACCAACTTCACATCGATCTTTTCGCTCTGCTCAAAGGTGACATTAGATGGCACTAACTATAACGATTGGATGCGAAATATCAAGATGGCGCTTAGGTTCGATGACAAAGAGTATGTTCTCGAAAAGAAGCTCATCAAGATCGATCAAGAAACCGCTACTCCTGAGGAATGTGCCTCATTCAAGAAACACTACGATGATGCCACTAAAATGGCGTGCATCATGGTCGCCACTACAGTCCCCGAATTGCAAAGGTTCACTACTGGTCATACGAGATGCAAGGACCTTATGGAAAAGTTCCATAAGCGAGCTCGTCAAGAAAAGTATGAAGTGGAAGGCACTCATGGCTTGCAAGATGAAGGAGGGAGAGTCTGTATGCGGCCACGTGCAAAGAATGCAAAGATATGTGGAACGCGTTATGAAACTAAATGTGCATTTTGACGAGGAACTGGCTATTGACATAGTCCTAAACTCGTTGCCCGGTTGTTATGATCAGTTTATCCTAGCTTACCATTTGAACAACAGTGAAACTACTCTTGCACAGTTACACAACATGCTGCAAACCGTTGAAGCTGGAATGAAGGGTAAATGTGTATCCTCCACTTCTAGCAACACTCCCATTCTGACTATTGGACAGGGAAAGGGGAAGAAGAGGAAGGGTCCTCCAAAACAGAACTGGAAGGGAAAGTCCCATGCCGGGTCATCTATCAATGGCTCAAAGGCAAATTCTGGTTCTAATGTTCCTCCCGTCTCGAATCCCAAAGAAGCCGATTGCTTCTAATGCAATGAGAAGGGACACTGGAAACGAAGCTGCCCTAAGTACCTGCAAGACATCAAGAATGGGAAAGTAAAGCCATCGTCTACAGATAGATACACTATCTCTAATAACTCATCATCTTCTCATTCTTGGGTCCTTGATACAGGATGTGGTTTCCACATTTGTTCTGATTTGCACGGACTAAGAGAAAGTGAGAGGATGGAGCATGGATGTATGAACTTGATCATGGGAAACAGGCGGTCGCCACCTGTCACCAAGATTGGAGTTTATAGCCTTATGCTTAGTGATGATGTTTGTTTAGATTTAATTGATTGTTGCTACTCGCTAGAAATGGCTCGAACCATTATTTCATTTCACGCGTTGTTTAGACAAGGATATATATATTCATTGATAATATGAATGGATCTATTTCAACATATAAAAATGGTTTTTTATATTTAATGCCTTACCTTGTGATGGTGTGTATGAAACTGTGATGTGTGTAGACAACTTAAGTAATAGTGTATTTCAAATTGATTCGTCTAACGGTGTAGACAAAGCATGCTTGTGGCATTGTCATCTTGGACACATTAACAAGAAACGCATCGCCCAACTCCAAAAGGATGTAGTATTGGAATCATTTGACCTAAGGCCGAATGATGAATGCGAATCTTGTCTTTTAGGAAAGGGGACAAAATCACCTTTCACATGGTCTTGTAAAAGAGGTGAAGGTCCGTTGGATCTCATACATGCCTATGTATGTGGACCCTTCAGATCAACCACAAAGCATGCAAATCGATTTTATCTGACTTTCACTGATGATTATAGCAGATATGGCTATATCTACTTAATCAAGCACAAGTCAGAAACCTTTGAAAAGTTCAAAGAGTTCAAACATGAAGTCGAGAATCAATTGGGCATGAAGATAAAGATGCTTAGATCCGATAGAGGTAGTGAGTATCTTAGTATCGAGTTCATAGACTACCTCAAGGAATGTAGAATAGTTTCATAGTTAACCCCTCCCAAGGCACCACAATTAAATGGTGTGGCTGAGAGGCGTAACCGAACCTTGTTGGACATGGTTCGTTCCATGATGAGTCGAGCTTCTTTTCCCATTCACTTCACTTCTGGGGGTATGCCTTAGAGACACCCGCCCATATCCTCAATCTTGTCCGTACTAAAAAGGTTGCCAAAACACCTCAGGAAATGTGGACAAGGAAAGTTCCCTCGTTAGCACATATCAAAGTCTGGTGTTGTGAAGTTTTCGTAAGACGAGAAACTCATGACAAACTAGAAGCCAGAAGTGAGAGATGTTATTTCATTGGTTACCGAAAGCAGTCCTTTGGATATTTGTTCTACAGACCAAGTGAGGACGTGGTCTTTGTAGCAGGAAGAGGAGTCTTTCGAGAGAAAGAGATCATATTCAAAGAGGACAGTGGGAGTACCATTGACATTGAAGAGATTCAGGAGTCAACCAATGAAGGAACCTTAGATAACACTAGCACTTAACTAGAGGAACCAGTTCCTGTTGAACCAATAAACACCTCATTACCTCTTAGACGTTCCGGTAGAGTTAGCATGCCACCTAAGTTTTATGGTTTCGATATCACTTCAGATGGTGACACATTTATCAGTGATGGTACACTGGTAAATCTGGATGAGCCGGCTAACTACAGGGAAGCAATGGCAGGCCCTGAGGCTGCTATGTGGAAAGAGACAATGGACAGCGAGATCAAGTCCATGTATGACAATCAAGTTGGAAATTGGTTGACAATGTACCAGGTCGAAAGACAGTTGGGTGCAAATGGATCTTCAAGAAGAAGACCGAAATGGATGGAAAGGTACACACTTTCAAAGCTCGGTTGGTTACGAAAGGTTTCACTCAAACCCCTGGGGATGACTATGACGAGACCTTCTCACCAGTGGCCAAGATAAAGTCTATTAGGATAATGCTCGCCATAGCTGCATTTCATGATTATGAAATTTGGCAGATGAATGTCAAGACCGCTTTCCTTAAAGGGAAGTTGCCTAAGGATGTTTACATGAATCAGCAAGAAGGTTTTGTAGATGCAAAATTTCCCAATAGAGTGTGTAAACTTGAGAAATCAATCTCATCTCGCAGCTGGAATCTCTGCTTACATGAGAAAGTCAAAGAGTTTGGATTCTCTAGGAGTGAAGATGAGTCCTGTGTGTATATCAAGGCTAGTGGAAGTACAGTCACTTTTCTGGTGCTTTATGTTGATGACATATTGCTCATGGGAAACGACATTCCAACCTTGCATGAAGTTAAATCTTGGCTTGGAAAATGTTTCTCCATGAAGACCTGGGAGAAGCTGCCTATATTCTCGGGATAAGAATATTGAGAGATAGAAAGAAGAGACTGATTGGACTCAGTCAAAGTGTTTACTTGGACAAATTACTAAAGAGGTTTAGTAAGGAAAACTCCAAGAAAGGAGAGCTACCAATCCAAAGTAATGCCAAATTGAGTAAGACTCAAAGTCCCAATACAGATGAATAAATAGCGGAAATGAGTCGGATACCTTACACTTCGGTTATGGGGTGACACGCCTAGGTCGTCGTGCGGTCAAAAATAAGAGAATTACCTAACACACACTAGCACAGTGGTAGTCAGGGTCGATCCGCAGGAGTTACGTGGTCAAGGCAGGTGACAGATTACCAACTACAGTGTCACGCTACAGTCAGAGGACCTAGTTCCTAAGCTTTTGACTACTACTTCCAGAAAACTTAAATCAAAACAATCCCAAACAAGCATAGATTAAACTAAACTTCCCACCAAACCTAGTCACTTACTGAAATCAAAAGTACATCTCTAATTCAGAAGCAAGCAAAGGCATTCAACCATCAAACACAAATAAGGCATAAACCAAACCAATAACTACAAGTCCAACTGAACAGTCACTGGCTAAGTTCAAAACCAAAAGCTAACCCTAGTTGGTCACTGAAATCAGTAAGAGAAATCAGTCCAAACAAGGTCATACGCACATCCAAACACAATCCAAATATGCACAATCCAATAACAAGCATAAAACACCGAAAAACCAACAATTACTTGTAACCAAATGATTATTATAAACCAAAACGGATTCCAAAGGTTCAAAACAGTAACCTACTACTGGAAAACAGAAACTAACAAGCTCAATGTCAATGGTTGTCACTCCCAAAGACACTAGCCACTAATGCTAACTACTAAATTAAAGAAAATTAAACATAAAACCTGAAAATACCAAAAGGTAGTTGCTGAAGCTAAATCTCGAAGTCAAAGACCCTTGAAGGTCGATTTTACACCAGGTCTTTGCTAGGGTTTTCGGCTGAAAAAGCCTCTATTTATAGTTGCAAAATTCCCGCAGCCGCACCGCGCATTTATGGTTTCCGCGGCGCGCGTAGTGATCTCTTCCCGTTTTCTCGGCATTTGAATTTGTTCCACCGCCTTATATCCGCGTCGCGCATTGGTGATTTCTGCGGCGTGCGTACGTATTTTCCTGATTTTATCTTCATCTTCAAACTTCTTCCAATTTGCACGCTTTTGGTCCCTGTTTTCATTATTTCCTTCCAAACAAGTACTGGCACGAAAAGTGAGAATACCACGATATATATGATATAATTTCACTAAGAATAGGGCTCAACAACGACTAAAATATGTGATATTACTAGGCGTTATCATGGGGTCGATCATGTACTCTATGACATGTACCCGCCCTGACGTGGCCTTTGCCTTGAGCATAGTCAGTTGCTATTAGGGAAATCCGGGAAAGGCACATTGGACAACAGTTAAGAACATACTCAAGTATTTGCGGAGGACAAAAGACTTTGTCCTAGTCCTTGGTGGCAGTGATACGTTGAGAGCAAGTGGATACGGTGACGCCAGCTTCCAGACAGACAGAGACAATTATCGGTCTCAGTCGGGCTGGGTGTTCTTGTTAAACGGTGGAGCGGTTACATGGAAAAGTTCCAAGCAGGAGACGGTGTCTGATTCAGAGTACATAGCTGCAAGTGAAGCCTCTAAGGAAGCGGCTTGGCTAAAGAATTTCATCGGTGACCTTGGAGTAGTCCCGACAATTCAGGAACAAATGGAATTGTTCTGCGATAATGAAGGAGCAGTTGCCTTAACCAAGGAACCATGAGATCATGGAAAGTCCAGACATATCGACAGAAAGTACCATTACATCATATATAGAGCAGAAGAAGGTCACATCATTGTAAAGAGGGTATCATCTGAAGACAATCCTGCATATCCTCTAACAAAGGGTCTGAGCAAGGTGAAGCAGTATCAGCATGCTAGGAGCATTGGCCTGAGAGATGATATTAGTTTTAGTAATTAGATAGCTATTTTGAAACTTGTAACAAAGTAAATATAATTGACATTTTGTGATTAAATAATGGAGAATTATTTATGAGTATTGTTTACTACCATCCGTCAATAGTTCATTATTGTGTTTCAAATTTTGCATGTTTTACTTCCCGAATAATTTGATTATTCAAAAGTCCACAGTCGCTCATACTTTCGGAAGTAAGTAGTGAATTAAGACTGTCATGAATTGAATTGTAAGACTGTCTAAGGAGTTAGACATAGCAACGGTGTTGCTGCAATATTCATGAGTGCTTAGAAATGGAGATTTAAGTATTGGACCAACCCACGCTCAGGGAATTACTTCATGGATTATATCACGAGTAATTTTGAGACGATAACATCTTATGGTCTTGAAACGGAGGCATATGAGTTGAAATTTACAAGTCGGTTGTGCATTGATAATGCATAAACGCATTGGTAACTCGATGTTATAAAACGTATTGTTGTGCACGATTTGATGAGTAAAAGACATAAGAATATGAGTCAATTTTTATTCGTTCCTTTTGCCCTAAAGGGAAAAGCAATATTTGTGGGCCCCTTTAACTTATAGTGCTGGGCCCGGCCAGGACTCAATTGATGTGTTCAATTGGAAGTCCTATATCATCACAAATCAAGAATCGAGAAACAAAGTATCGGACTAAGATTTATTCTAATCCATGTCTCAAGTCCGAATGATATCTTGTAAAACGAAGGATCATATGATCACTTATCTAAGGATATGTAACTGACTAGGTCAGAGTTTGGCAGCGGCTTTTAGAAGCTACAATTTGCTAGTCAATTTAGAAGCTATATGGAATTATAGTTATAGACTTATCCAAGTAGGGGACTGTTGGATTAAGGTGTCTAAGCCATAACTATAATTTAGAAATATACTTGAATTGACAGCAGCACAGTTCTTTTAGATAGCCCTCATAACTCGCAAAGGACAAGATGACTTATTAAGAGAGAGATAGATTGATTTATTAATATATTATGAGAATAATATATTAATTAGAAATCATAATATTTAATTAATAATTAATCAGAAATTAATTGGAATTAATTTTGGGATTAATTGGATTAATTAAAAGTGCAGGGGCTGAATTGTAATTGTTCAATAGTTGAGTAACAGACAATTGGGAATACCTAATGGGTTGGACGAAATCACAGGCTTGGAGCTTGGTGAATTTTGAAACCCATATATGGGTATTGGTATCATTTATGACAGTGATAAGCAGATTCATTTATATGATAAAAGCCTTATCATATTAGGAATTTAAATAAGGCAGTTATACTCCTTATTGCTTATCACCTGGAAACTATAAATAGAGGCCTCCTCCTCCCCTCATATTCACGCCAAACACAAGGCCCCTCCCCTCTCTCTAGTCTTTCTTGCTTGCTAAGTTCTGGGTGTGAGCCATTAGAGGCACGCCACTTATGGTGCTAGCTTTCAAAGGTCAAAGGTATTAAATTTATTCCTTATGAATTTTATTTTGGCCTTAGTTATAGGTTTAATTGAGAAAAACATAGACCCATATTAAGGTGCATGTGAACTTAAGATTTAAGCTCATTGTTTGCATAGAACTCATCAGAACCAACGTGAATGTGTTGTAGACGATCAAACCTCACAACCCTTAGATCAAACCTTTTTAAAATAATATGTGGCCTAGATTAGTTCATTTTAGTTCTCAATATTTAATGGTTCTCATTTGAACATATTTCTATTCTTTTATATATATATATATATATATATATATATATATATATATATATATATATATATATATATATATATATATATATATATATATATAATGAGCAAACCTCACAAAACCCCAGCAAATATATCACTTAATTCCTGAAAAAATCACTATATTAGTTTTTAGTGCATTAAAACCATTATATTTTTTGAAATGTCTAATTTAAGGTTCACATCGGTAAATTCTAGACTTCCACAAATGTTAGGTAACCAACTTTTAATTGTTTGATGGTTACAATCTATTAGATTAAACAAATTCAGATAATATATAAGTTTTAACGCACTAAAAGTATAATATACTTGGTTTTTTTAATGATTGTATGAAAATATATTCGGTTTTTTTAAGATTAGAAAACTTAAATTAGATATTTTAGAATATAGGAGTATTAATGTATTAGAAAATAATATAGTTTTTTTAAAAAAAAGTTTGATGAAAATATATTAAATATATAAAAGCTTTTTTGAAATAAGGAAAGTCTAAATTTAAAAAAGAAAAATCTTGTATTTACGATCTCCATTCTCAACTTCTTCAGACGTTCACAAAATTTCCCCCAAAATCCCCCTACTCGTCGCCACCAGATCACCACCGTAGTCAAACCCTAGCCACTGCGCCGTAATTCCAAACATCTCTAATTCCACCACATCACCAGAAATACGCAGAGACAAAGCATTTGCAAAAGCACGCAGATTCGAATAACAAACATGAGGCCACCAAAGAAGACGATCCACGTGATATCGTCATGGATACATCGGCAACCGCCGAAGGTGAAAGGTTTTCTGGCCGTAGTCGCAGGCATGGTAGCCTTGGTCTTGCTACGCGCGATTGTACACGATCATGACAATCTCTTTATTGCTGCCGAAGCTGTTCACTCCATTGGAATTACCGTCCTTATATATAAACTCTCTAAGGAAAAAACTTGTGCAGGTGAGTAATTTAATGTATTGATCGAAGCATCGTACATCTGATTAGCGCAATTTAGTATAATTCTCATCTTTCTTGGTTCTACTTGTCAATGTCATTAGGAAATTTCGTAAGTTTTTGTTGATTGGGTGTCCTATAGAGTTCTTGAATGGAGTTACTTGATCTTCTTTTTCTTTATCAGTCGGGTGAAAGTTATTTCGTGCTCTCTGTTTTCTAAAAAGATATACCTGGGGTTTCTAACCTCCTTTTCATCGGAAACTGTTATCACATAGAGCTCTTATTTCGAGTAGAGGGGTAGGGGAATACTCTTGATTTGTTTATCCGATTGTTTCTAATTGGGATTTTTCCGATAATTACTTTAGAACCTTGATAACTACAACAGTATTATATTATTTTCTTTCTTTGCTTTTTGTATGTTGATGGTATAGTCTAAAAATCTATGACACATACCCATGTATAGTGAATAGCAATAACCCAAATAGCCGCATCATGAGGAGCCGAAAGATCCTCGATGAAGGGTGGACTACGGTTAGCAGATTCAACAAAGGGAGATCGAGAATAGTTAATCGGGATGCTACCAAAGAGGTTGATGGAGTTGCCACCACATTTTTTGTTTCCAACATTCCAGACGGATGCAGTGCTTCGAGGATCTGGAAGATCTTCCAACAATATGGTTGCTTGGTGGATTTCTATATGGCCCAAAAGAGAGATCGTATGGGTCTTTGCTTTGGTTTTGCTAGGTTCATCAAAGTGCAGGATGCGTTTAAACTAGAGAAAATCTTGGGAGAGGTGCGGTTAGACAATAGAAGATTGGTGGTCAATGTTTCTAAGTACAAGAGAAAATCCAGTTTTAAGGAAGAGAGAGGTCATCGTCTTGAGGCGAATAGAAGTGGAGTCACAATGGTTGGTGATTCCGGTTTTCCTCCCTTCTCTATGAGAGGTGTTAAATCTTATTCGGAGGCTGTTTCAGGTAAGTTCACTGTTCCGGGGTCTAAGCCCCTGAATTCTTCGCTTTCTTCCTCTTGCAAGATCTGTATCAAAATTCCTGAGGCTATTATCCCTCGTTCTTTCAATCGGTTTGAGAGTTGTCTTGTTGGTGAAGCCAAAGATTTAGAGCTGTTGGAGAATTTTTTCAATATTTTTAGTGCTTCCGATTTGGTGGACTGTTCTATTAAGTACTTAGGAGGTTTAAACATTCTCCTTAACTTTGGAAGAAAAAGTGTTGCTGATGCGTTTCTTAATGACCACGGTGAGGGGTGGCGTAAGTGGTTTTCATGGCTCAGATTTTGGGATGAATCTTTCTCTCAGAAACACAGAATTGTTTGGATTAGAATTAGTGGTATGCCTGTACAATTCTTGGATGCGGTCTTTTTTGATGTTATTGCTGAGCGCTTTGGCAGAGTTCTTATCCCGTTTGAAGGCTCTAATAATGTCGTTAATATTTCTTTTGGTCGTCTGTGCATCTTGGCGAGAAATGACGTTATTATCAATGATTGTATTGAAGTTAAATGGAAAGATCATGTTTTCTCTGTTAGAGTTCAAGAGGATGGTTGTGATTGGTCTCCTCCACGTCCTCATGTTTTATCGGACTCGGAGTCGGATGATGATAGTCTCTGTGATCACATGGAGGACGCTGGTAGTGATGATCTGGACGAGGATAAAGTTGAGGATTCCACGATGAAGATAAGGCTGGAGTGTGGTCAGGGTGTTGAGGCTGATAAGTCTCCGGCAACGTACGTTAGGGAGGAGGGTGAAAACTCGACGGAGAACTTTGGGGATCGTTCTGATAGGGCGGCGGCGGTGGCTCCTACGAAAGACGCCTCGTGTTTTGATAAATCTAGGTTTAATGAAGAAGTGCATGCGGATGATACTCATGTGGGTCCGGTTATGGGTGTTGGGCTTAATTTGGACTCTTGTTCCACTGGGCCCGATGAGGGGTTAAAGACTCCTTCCGTGGATATGGGTTGTTCGCCCAACAGTGTTAACCATGGGAACTGTGGGTCCACTCCAATTAATAATTCACGGTCGCTTCCGGATCTTAATAATTGTGCAGTTCCCTTTATTAGCTTATCTTCAGACTCGGTGTCGGCAAATGAAGTCAACTCCCTGCCTTCTAAAATAGGTAAAAAGATGACAAAACAAAGCGTTTTTTCGGTGAAATTCAAAGATGTTATAAGGAACTCCAGTAATGCGAAGCGTAAGTCTTATAGAAAGGAGTCTTCTTCGTTCTCAGCAAACAGCAAGAATGATTCAAGCCCTGCTGTTTCTTTAAACTCGGTGTCTATGGAGGTTGAAAAGACGATAGCTTTAGGTAGGGACATTGGCTTTCAGATGGAGGGTTCTCGAACGGATTTGAGAACCATCATTGAGGGAGAAGGTGTTTTGAAGATGTCCAAATGAATTGTCTTTCGATCAATCTTCGTGGAGCGGGAAGTGATCTCAAGGCAGACTGGGTGAAGGAACTCAAAATTAGACATCAAATTAATTTTCTTTGTGCTCAAGAAACGCAATTTGAAAACTCAGGTGACATTAAGATCAATCGTTTCTGGGACAGTTCGGTTTTTGACTTCGTAGCTTCTGATTCAGTGGGTAGATCGGGTGGGCTATTTTGTATCTGGAATCCCTCCTGGTTTCATAAGGTGAATTTGCTCAACCATCCTAATTATATTTTGATTTCTGGCAAGTTAAACGGTTGCGATGAGACTTTAAATGTTGTGAATGTGTATGCCCCGGTTGATGATGGGGAAAGACTCAACTTATGGATTCTTCTTAAAAATCTGAGATTGTCTATGGAGGGTTATTGGTTGTTTTTGGGAGACTTCAATGAAGTCAGATCTAAATCGGATCGTATATCCCATGGTGGGTCGTTGAAGTGCATGGAAGATTTTAATGCTTTCATTCGTGACTGTAGCCTTATGGAGTTCAGATTGGGGGGTCGCAAATACACATGGATGAGTGATGATGGTAAAAGGATGAGTAAATTGGGCAGATTTCTTGCTTGTGATGAGTTCCATCTTAGGTGGGGCAATGCCGTGGCGACTATTCTCCCTCTTAGATTCTCTGATCATTGCCTAATCATTCTTATTGATGAAGTGCGTGACTTTGGGCCTCGTCCGTTCAAAATTTTTAATTCTTGGCTTAATTTGGAAGGAATTGATATTGCTGTTTGCACTGCGTGGGTGAAGGCTTCACCTTCGGGTACCGCTGACAGGAGATTGTTAGAAAAATTTAAAGCTGTTAAAAATGAGCTAAAAGCTTGGAGACCGGGTATCGTGGCTTTACAGAAGGCAGATCTAATTAATCTGTCTTCTAGGATTGAAGAGTTGGAGTACGTGGCGGAATCGAGGGGGCTGTCGGATCTTGAAAGAAAAGAAAGACAAGAAGGCAAGAAGAGAATTTTAGAGATTGAAGATGCCAAAAAAAAGAGATCTCAGACAGAAATCGAGAGCTAAATGGAATGTGGACGGAGATGAGAATTCCAAATTCTTTCACGCCTTCGTCAATAAAAACGCTAAGAGGAATTTTCTAAATGGTATTAGTGTGGGAGGTGTTTGGGTTACGGATCCTGCCTCTTTACGCAAGGCTGCCTTCGATTTCTTTTCTGCAAAATTCAAGGAGCCTTGTCATAGTAGGCCTTTGCTGATCAGTGACAAATTCAAGAAGATTTCAAGGAGGGATGATAATCTTTTGACTAATCCTTTCCTTGAGGAAGAGATTAAAGAGGCTGTTTGGAGTTGTGGTGTTGAAAAAGCTCCAGGACCGGACGATTTTACTTTTAAATTTTGGAAGAGATATTGGGATCTTATAAAAGCTGATGTTATTTCTTTTGTTAAAGATTTTGAACTATCGGGCTCTTTTGACGTTGGTTGCAATTCTTCATTTATTTCTCTCATCCCTAAGGTGTCGGATCCTCTAACGTTAAAAGATTATAGACCTATTAACCTTGTAGGCTGCTTTTATAAGGTTCTTTCAAAGGTGTTAGCCAATAGACTCAAAAAGGTGTTGAACAAAATTATTAGCCCGTTTCAAACTGCTTATGTTGAAGGCAGAAGTATTCTGGACGGTCCTCTTATTCTTAATGAGATCATTTCTTGGGCGAAAAAGAGTAATAATCATTTATTAATTTTCAAGGTTGACTTTGACAAAGCTTTTGATTCTTTAAGTTGGTCTTTCTTAAATTCGGTTATGGAGCAAATGAACTTTGGGTGGAAATGGCGGAGATGGATTATGGGTTGTCTTTCCTCGGGACGGGCTTCGGTCCTTGTTAATGGCTCGCCTACGGATGAATTTCTTATTTCTAGAGGTGTGAGGCAAGGTGATCCTCTTGCTCCCTTTCTTTTCATTATAGCAATGGAAGGCCTTAGAGTGAGTATTGAGACAGCGTGTGACTTGCATTATTTTAGAGGGGTCTCGTTTCCATCGCGTGGAGTATCTTTATCTCATCTAATGTATGCTGATGACGTTACCTTCATTGGAGAGTGGTCGGAAATTAATTTCATTAACCTCAATAGGCTGCTTAGATGCTTTTTTCTTGCTTCGGGTCTTTGTGTCAACCTTGTTAAGAGTAAAGTGTATGGTGTTGGTGTGGGTAATGATGAAGTTAGTAGGCTTGCTAGTCTTTTGAATTGTGAGCCCGCGAATATTCCTTTTACTTATTTGGGTCTTCCGGTTGGAGCGAATATGAGGTTGGCTAAGCATTGGAGTCCCGTTATTGATAGATTCAAAAAAAAACTTTCGGTTTGGAAAGCGAAGAATCTCTCATTCGGGGGTAGGCTTACTCTCATTAACTCGGTCTTGAGTAGCATCCCTCTTTATTATTTCTCTCTTTTTAAAGCTCCAATCAAGGTGATTGACAATCTTGAGAAGATTAGAAGACGGTTTCTTTGGGGAGGTTCCACGGAGGATAAGAAAATCCATTGGGTGGCTTGGGACGTCGTAACTAAGCCTAAATTTTTTGGTGGGCTTGGGGTTAGTAGTCTTGGTTTGGCCAACTTAGCTCTTCTTGCTAAGTGGTGGTGGAGGTTAAAAGTTGAAGCGGATTCGTTTTGGGTGTCGTGCATCAAAGCTTGTCATAAAATTTCTTTTGTTGACGGTGAGAAGATCGCTAAAAATTCGTTGAAGGGGACTTGGTATGATATTTCCTGCTTGCCTATGTATTTTGAAAAACACGGCGTAGATTTGGTTTCCTTGTTTGTTAAAAAAGTCGGTTCAGGTAATAGAACGCGTTTTTGGAAGGACGTGTGGTGGGGAGATTTAAAGTTTAAAGACTGTTTTCCCAATATTTATGCGGTGGAGAAAAATAAAGATTGTCTCATTAGTGATAGAGTGTCTTTTGGAACTCATCATAATTTGGTGTTCAATTGGGATTGGAAGAGAAATTTGAGAAACGGTAGAGAATCATCTCAATTTGTTAGAATCTGTGAAATCTTGTTTGATTGTGGTCTCAAGAAGGAGTCAGGTGGCTATGGATTGATGGCAACCAAGGGGATTTTTCTGTTAAAGCTTTGAGGCTTCTTGTTTCTGGTCAGATGGAAGTTCAGAAGTTCAATTTCAAGTGGATCAAATGGATCCCTCTTAAAGTTACTTGTTTTGCGTGGAGGCTTTTTCAAAATCGTATTCCTTTGCTCGTCAATCTGCAGAGGAGAAATGTTTCTACTCTTTCATCTTCCTGTGTGTTCTGCGGCGTTGCTGTTGAGGAGGTGGACCATGTTTTCTTCACGTGCGAGTTCTCTTCGATTATTTGGAGCTGTATTTTGAGGTGGTCTGGTGTTTTCTGTCAGTCCCCGGCTTCTTGCAAAGACTTATCAGATCTGATTATGGGTTTCAAAGGGAGCAAATGGTCTTGCAGATTATTGCTTTCGATTGCTTACGGTTCTCTTTGGCTCATCTGGAAAGAAAGGAATGCGCGTCTGTTTAGAAAGGAGAGGAAATCGGCTCTTGTGGTGTTTGATGATTTATGTCTCCTCTTGTTTAATTATGTTAAAGATAGATCGAATTTTCCTAGTTTAGATTGGCACTTATGGTGCATTTCTCCTGTTAGATGTTTCTGACTCGTTTTTGTTTGGCTTGAGCTTCTCGCTTAAGTCTTTTCTCTTTTCTCCTTTCTAATGATATTTCGCCATTCAAAAAAAAACATAATTGCAGGCATATCACTTAAATCACAAGAACTAACAGCTATGTTTTTGGCTGTTAGACTTTACTGTAGTTTCGTGATGGAATACGATATACACACTCTCCTTGACTTGTCCACATTGGGTGCAACTTTGTGGGTTATCTTTATGATTCGTTTTAGACTCAAATCAAGCTACATGGAGGAAAAAGACAATTTTGCAATGTACTATGTGGTAAGCCTTGTATGTTTAGCTTGCTTTTTGTTTCCGGAGTCCGAAGGAATTGGAATGTGAGATTCCGTTTTGTGACACGTTTGGTTGCCAAATGGATGGAATTAAATTCCTTGGGAATCCGTCAAAATCTTTGTTTGAAGCCATATTTTAGAAATATCTTACCGTTTATGATATTCTTATTTGTAGGCGGTTCCTTGTGCTATATTAGCTTTGTTAATTCATCCATCAACATCGCATCACATCATCAACAGGGTATTTTGGGCATTTTGCGTTTATCTTGAGGCAGTTTCTGTGTTACCTCAACTTAGAGTCATGCAGAACACAAAGGTTCATAATCATTTATAAAAACATATGTCTTTTAATTTATGCTTTTTATTTTTGTTTTTCTTATTTTTCTAATTCATTTCTGGCAGATTGTTGAACCGTTCACTGCCCATTATGTATTCGCTCTCGGTGTTGCGAGGTTTTTGAGTTGTGCTCATTGGGTTCTTCAGGTTTGACATAGTCACATAGACATCAAATGAGTTGACTTTTTTTAATCATTATTTGTTTTTCATTTGTTTTTGGGTTTATGGAATTAAGCAAGATTTATGTTAAATTTTATTTTTTTGTATTCGACAGGTTTTGGATAGCCGTGGCCATCTGCTTACTGCTTTAGGTTATGGTTTATGGCCTTCTATGGTTTTGATATCAGAAATTGTCCAAACTTTCATATTAGCGGACTTCTGTTACTACTATGTGAAAAGGTACGTACATCATTAAATTATTGACTGAATCCATGTTGACCATTGATCATGAATATAGTAAAAATAGCAAAAAATAAAAATAAAAAATACCTTGTGATAACATGTTTTGTTGTTTTTCAGTGTTTTTGGAGGACAACTTGTTTTGCGTCTACCTTCTGGAGTCGTGTAGGCCAAGACTTGTATTGTTGATCTAGTTTTTAAAGGATTTATTCTTCCCTTTTTTTCATTTTCATTTTATACATGTTCAAGTTTGGTGGTTAGGGTTTTTTTTTTGAATCGGTGGATGGTTGTAAATTTGGTGACGTGATTGTGGCTATGGTTTAAAATTTTAAATTATAACTCTTTCTCTATTTAATTTTGAATATGTATATTGGAGAAATTGTGTCAAATAGCAACGTGATTATTTGTTTCTACCATATAAAATGATGTGGTGATGACTTGGCAAAAATATCAAATGTCACGTCAGCATATTCGTCAAGTCAACAAAAATTGTTTGTACTGGTTGAACAAGTTGTTGCATATCGTATAAAAACGTTCGAATTCCAAACAATACTTTATTTGTTTTATTATAATTGAACTCAAAACCCTTTCGGGTTCAAAACAAAGTAATGTTATTACACGGTCAAGTTCCTTGTAAGAATGCCTTCAAAAGTAACCCCAGGCCCAAAAGCCAAAATAAGGCCCAAATCCGGCCCACCATCTTTCCCTTCTTTCTTCCTCTTCTCACCCTCTTCAATCAAATACTCCAACACATACACAATCGTATTACTACTTGCATTCCCGTAATCCGCTAAAGCCCTTCTACTTGCGTTCAGTTTTTCCGGCAATAAATCAAGCTTCTTCTCTAGCTTATTCAATATGGCCGGCCCACCAGGATGCACGGCCCAAAACAAATCATTGTAGGCCATCTCATTAGGCCCATAATAGCCCATTAACTTGTCACAAAACCCCTTCACATTATCCTCAATGATTTCGGGGAGCTCTCGATCTAACCGAAAACTAATCCCCTCTTCGGTTAGCCTCCCGTCAATGACCTTTTCAGTGTCGGGCAAGAAATTCTGTATAGCAGTATGCAACTCAAACAACGGGCTTTCGGGTCCTGTAGGGTCTGACCCGATCATCATCGCACCCGCACCATCACCAAAAAGAGCCACACCAACTAGGTCATATGGCCGGTTCACATTCGGTGGTTTGTACCCGATAATAGTGGTTTCAGCTGTTGCCAGCAGGACCCGGCTTCCTGGGTTGTTTTCGGCGATATCTTTAGCCACCCGTAGGCCCGCTACACCGCCCGAACAGCCCGAGAAGTAAAGAAGGACCCGGTTGGTGTCCGGGCTTAGCCCGAGCCCCTTGGCTAAGTAGATATCGCCACCCGGGAGTCGGGCCTCGCTAGAGGAGACATAGACCAAGTGGGTGATATCAGAAATGGGCCGGGCCCAACTTTTGATACAAGCTTGTGAGGCTTCGATTGCCATTTGTGTGACGGCATTGTTGGCAATTTCTAGTCTTTGCTTGACTGTTGGGAGACCTTCAAGTGCTAATTCAGGGTATTTCTCGAGTATTTCTTGTGACATGACCACATACCTTGTTTTCACACATGTAGTTTGACCTATTAGGAAGGAAAAAAAAAAAAGACCAAATCACCAAATCAAGATAGTTTATTCTTTTTAAAAGATAAAAGTAAAGAGGAATGTTTACATAGTCGAGTGAGCTTCCTTTTGAGTTCTGGATCATCACAATTGGTATCCTTAAAATACCCATCAACAAGTAAATCTTGCATGACAAGTTGGTTAGGGAATGCTTTCCCAAGAGCCAAGATGTTGGCTTTCCCGACACTTGCCTTGGTTGTCATCTCTTCACCTTTTTTTTTAAGATTGTATTTTAAGCAATTGAGTGAGATGAAAAGATTATTATTGACGTTGGTTTATATACACACATTGGTTGCGTGTTTCAAGGCAAGAATTTTGACAAAAACACTCAAAGAGAGAGCAAAGAAGGGAAGTTATGGTTTTCTTTTGTGGGAGATATAAAAGGGTTAGTTGGAGTGCAAGAAAGTCATGAATAAAATGCAACTAAAGAAGTAAGTATTTATCGGGTGGCTTGTTATTAGGATCTAGTTTCAAGGAGCGTCTTTGGTGTGAACCATACACGACGACTATTTTCACAGTCAAATTGACATCAGTCTCAGTACCTCAGTACAACTTGTTCTGTTCTGTACAGTCTTGTCCAGTCTTGATCAGATTCATACGGGAAACTCAAAAGGCACGCATAAAGATTACAAGAACAAGTAAACTTATAAAAGCGTTGATTGTTTTCCATGTATTGGATTTGCGTGTTGAAAAGACAATTACTATACGAATTTGACTACATCAATGTGGACACACACATAATCATCTTCGGGTAATGAGTTCAAGCATACGTAGGACACATGTCGGCGTATCATTCGTTCAATACAAATCAATCGCGTTTGATAAACATGTCGCAAAAATTAACTGTTACCTTCATAAGGTAAAGACAGTTTAAAGTTGTGAGATGGATTTTCCACTGATGTAATCGACCACACGTGCGACTGATTCACCGAGTGCAATTGTTACTGCGGTTAAATTTTGTAAAAATTCCTCGGAAGTTGGTTTGTCTCCATCAACGATATCAGTGACCGCTTTTATAAATAATGCAGGGACTTTTAAGAGATCTGCCACATAAGCAACCGCAGCACCCTGAACACCAAATAGGTAACTGTAAATTAAAAACTTCCCAAAAATAGAAATCTTGCAAATTTCATGGGCTTATGGGGGACAATACTTAGAGGTGGTTTTTTTTCTTTTCTTTTCCTAATGAGTAAGTGTGGTATAGAAAATTACTATTTTACCCTTCTGTCTAGAAGTGATGCTAAACAATAATGACTTTATTTGGTAACGTTTATAAATTGTAATTGTAATCGACTACCGTAAAAGAAAAAGTATGTGTTTACAGTAACATTGTATTTTCACATAATTTTCAATTTATGATATAACCAAAATCAACCACAATGGAATATTCCCAACTTAAAGGATTAGTTTTATACTAATTGGATATTAAGAGCTAGCAACTAAATATAAATAATAGAAATTTAAGCGTGTTACATAGTATTTATCATCTTGATATGAATGACATTAAATGGGTAGTTGGAATCTTTTTGATTTTTTACATCTGCATGATAATTTTCTACTTTTTGAAAAGCAATAGATGAATAACTTTTTTGTGTTTTCATTTTTCATCTTTATTTCATACTATGCATGTGTTGTTGACTATAATTTTATAATCCTTACAACTCTTTGTTATTAATTATCTTTAAATAACAAGATAGATGGCAATCTTAAAAAGAAATAAGAAAAGATAGTTTAGTTAAAGACATCCTTCTTCTTTTTTCCACATAGAGAAAGTGAGGGAAACTAGGCTTTTCACATTAAGTATTTAAGTTCCAACTTTTAGTTACAGATTATTCTCAAATATTTTTTAAACATCATTTAAAAGACTTTGTTGTTGAAACTTACCTCCATGTCTTTGACTGTTGCATCATTTGCAATTATGGAAGATTCATCCATTGGGGTCATATCCAAAGAATCTCCAGTTGACAGTTTGCCAACCTGGAATTTAGCAGAAAGATTATTCCAATTTCCAAATATTTAAAAATTCTAAAAAACCGGTGTTTAATATTATTTTTCATGTCTACCTTAAGATTGAGGTCCTTCAACAGGTTTGGTGTTGAACAGCCCTGCCGCAAACCAACTCCATACAGATCAAAAACCTGCAGTATAATAAAAATAATTAAGTTGATAAAAGTCAATTGGAGATAAAAATAAAATAAAAATAATAAATATATTATATGAACTTACTGGGATTGGTATCCTTCTATCATGAAAAGCAACTGCTGATGCAGCATAGACATCACCAATACATGCTCCTTTCGCCTGCAAATTTCATAAGGTTAATAATTTTAGAAATTAATTGGGAAATAAAATGATTATAGAAGTGAAATTCTTACTTTAAAGCCACCAGCAGTACCAGCATTTATAATAAGGTCTGGCTTTAATGCTTGAATGGCAGCATAAGTCACAAGAGATGCAGATACAGTGCCAACACTGTCAACTCCTAAACAATAACAATAATAATCAAGAAATAATAAAAATTTATTTTCATATGATTTTTACATTCGGAACTTTATGTGCACTAAAACTCACCTAAAGTAGCATCCTTCCCTGGCCATATGATGTTTACATTCAGATCTTTGTAAGAACCATAATAGCGGACCCATGGAGTTCCTTTTGGGAACCTGCGTGATCAAAATTTGAAAAAATTACAGTATTTCTTTTGCCTGGAATGAACAAGAAGTCAAGAGCAATTCATGATTGTTAAATTTAGGGCGTGATTTGGATTTCCTGCAAAACTGATTGTGGTTTTTTGATTTTTAGGGCCAACATAATCGGATTCTGAAATGCTGGTGTTGCTACAGAAAATCTGGGTAAATGTAAAATTAGGTAATCAAAGAGTTCCTTGAATGTGACAATGATTCTTGGCGACTTAGCAGAACTGATTTTTGAACGTCTGAAATCCAAACGATCCTTAAAACATAGCATGATAACTAACCAATCAACCTCATAAACTAAATTAGGCATTTCTCCCTTTCTTAGGAGACATAATCGACTACTTACGGAACTTAAAACATAATTCGAACACTAGTGAATGAGTAAGATATTGAGAAATGAAAAAGAAGGAGCAAAAACTCACGGAGAATTTAGGTCCTCCGTCAGCTTAAAAGTGTCCACAAGAGGAAGTGCTTCCGTCTGCATAGCTGCTCCATTTTCCAGTTAATAAAAAGAGAGAAACATAATCATTATACACGATTAAGACCTACTACTTCACGCATACATACATATATTTATGTAGAGAGAAGTATAGAGTACCGATGATGATAACGATAGTCGAAATATGATTATCGGAGGAGGTGGCAGCTGAAACGGCCTCCTGGTTGCTGCCCTTCTCATTTTCAGCATGATTAAGATCCATTGTCGTCGTCGGCAGGGGCGGCTCGGCGGTTATTTTCTCTCTCTGATAATCCGACAGAGGAGAGAGAGGAAATTGGAGGAACGAATCGGGCAGAGACGTCTTTTATCAATTTGTATAAAAAGATTATTTTATAAATGGTATATTGCCCATATTATTCCATTCATATTTACTTAGGATATATAATGTTAATTTTATAGTTTTATGGTATGTATCTTCAATATTTCTTTTGTGGGTGTTATTATATATATATATATATATATATATATATATATATATATATATATATATATATATATATATATATATATATATATATATATATAGAGGTAGGATAAATTGAGAAGAACTAAAAGGTTGAGAATGCGAGAATAAATCATAGCCGTCTAAATTTCCAGATCTACGGCTAAGATCAATGTATCGTTTATGTAATTTATGAAACTAAAGGGTTGAGAACGTAATAAATATATAACTTTTAAATAGACATAAGGGCATAATTGGGAATTTCAAATAATTAAAATAAATGATCTCCTACAAATCAGCTACAGTAGATGTAATCTCTCTCTCTCTCTCTCTCTCTACTTAACGTATGTAATAACAAACCCTAATTTTAATTTGTTCATTCGCACCTTCTCAACTAGCCGACTACCACCATCTTTGGTGTTATTCGGAGAACTTCTGCCGCTAAACTAAAACCACCACTGTTGTGCGCCGCCGGTCTCCTGCATTCGTATGCCCGCATCACCTGGTTTGCTCAACCGTCGACCTTCTTCTGCTTTCCTGCACTAGTTTGTGTAAGTTTTCTTGTAAATCCTTTTTTCTACAAATAAAAATGTATCATTAAAGAGGGGATAACACGTATAGGCAGCAACAACAACAATCATGCTCTGGTTGTATGTGTTTCTGTCCTCACTTAGCTTTTTGTAATATGATTGTTCAATGTCTATTGATCGTCAATATTGAAAATTGATCGTCAATATTGAAAACTGATCGTGATTGTGTCGCCAAAGTTGTGGTTTAATTTGGTTGTATATGTAGGGACAGACTTTGTATCATATATCAAAGGCTTTTACTACCACATGTTAGATATTGTAAGCTTGGAGTTTAGTAAGATATTTTCATCTATGAAGAATACACGAAACGCAAGGTAAACCTCTATATTTGCCATCTTTATTTTTATACTTGGTATATCTTTTCAAAATTGGGAGTTTGATTTTGGGTACCTTTGGTTGATTACGCACCTATATTTTTTTCCATTTAGTCGCATATTGAAAAGTAAGTGTTGTGGCATGTTGAAAAGTAAGTGTTGTGGCATGTTTGTGTATATATGATGCTTAAAATAGAAGAACCGATTAAGTAAAATAAAAATCGTTTTTATTTTTATGAGTTGTAATCATTTATTGGTAACTTAGTTGCAATCATAAATGATTATACTATGCAAATGAATTTTTATGAGTTATAATATTTTACTCGTAACTTAGTTGTAATCATCAATGATTAATATTATAGACAGTTGCACGGTAATTTTGTAACTGTTTGTAATGTTAATCATTGTGGATTAAAATAATCATTTATGAATAAAACTATAATGTTAATCATTGCGGATAAATAATCATAAATGACTAGAAGCATGGGACACCGACTATAATAATTGATGAATAAAACTATAATCACTTGTGATTATAACTATAATCACTTGCGATTATAACTATAATTGCATAAATTATTAGATAATCAGATGCAGTCATTTCTGATTATAACTATGAATAGGTTTAATATGGTTATAACCGGTTATAATCATTGATGATTATAACTATATACGTGATTATCTAATATTATATGATTAAAGCTAACATAATGTTTGCTATTTTTTAGAAGTGATGACCAATTACAAATTATTTATAGTTGCAGTTTGATTCAAAGTGAAGGAAGTGGGTTGCACTCGATTCAAGAAAAGTGCTAACATCAAGATGGATCAATTACAAATTATTTATGAATGTAAATGTTATACATGAATATGTAATTTGATTTTTCTTTATAGTTTTTCTTATTTTAGATGTTTTAATCGTTTATGAATATAACAGTATAAATGTATGAAACTAGTCTTGACATATTCATTGATGAATATAAATATATAAATGTATGAACCTAATCTTGGTATATTCATTTACGAATAGAATTTTGTTGTCGTTTTATTAATAGTTTATTAGTAATTTGTTTTTTATTCATTAATGAATGCAATCGAATATAATAAAAATAATTATTCTTTTAATTTTTAAAAAATTGTTAAAAATATATTTTTTACAATTTATTAACAAAAAATTATTAATTCATATTTTTAGGTAACTACCAATCAAATCCCTAGATTTTAGGAAGTTGTGATTTTATTTAATTATGTATTAATTTAATTAAAATAAACAATTACTAATATGCCCTTATATAATGATTGGTCCAGAATCATTCTCACATTCTCAACCTTTTTATTGTTCTCATTTTAACCTCTATATATATATATATATATATATATATATATATATATATATATATATATATATATATATATATATATATATATATATATATATATATATATATATATATATATATATATATTAACAAAAATTAAACTATTTTTAGTTATACTTATTTATTTTTTACGAAAAACAATATAAGTTTCAACAAATAAGGGGGTGTTTGGGACTGCTTAATTAAAATAATTTATGTTTTTTTTATTAAAAATGCTTATTAGCTTATTCGATGTCAACACAGAGTTTAAAAAAGGGAGTTGATCCGTACACAACAGTTTTTTACCGTACACAACAATTTATGCTTTATATAGGTTGTACAATATGCATAAAAACATAATATTGTTGTGTATGACAAAAAACTGTTGTGTACGGATCAGCTCCCTTAAAAAAATGTTTGGTTTAGCTTATCCGATACCAAAACGTAATAAGTCAACAAGTTGTTTTTTACTGTTTGGCAAATAGTGCTTATGTGTGTAATATGGAAATGACTTATCAAAAACTGTTTAAATAAGTCAATAAGTAATGAAAAAATAACTTATCGAAAACAACTTATTTAAGCAAATAAGTGCTTATAAACCATTCTCATCCAAACACTTAAAATTGCTTATTACCGGTGTTAAACTGCAATAAGTTAATAAGCACATCAAATAAGCAATCCCAAACACCCCTTAAAAAGAAGTTGACTTTGAATAAATGTGTATATAAAGTATAATAGGGTGTTTATTTAGTCATTTTTCCTGTTTTTAGCTTAAACCATTCTCAACTATACCTATCTTTATTTGTAATAATCATAGAATATGGGGTTATTGCATCTCGTTTTGTTAAATGGCATGTTATCCAGATGTAAAAACAAATGAGATCTGAAGTTTTTATAACTATATTTTAGAATATTAAAATCTTACCGGATATGTTATTAATATAAGATCATGTAAATGCATCTTAGAGGAGCTACAATATTAAAGAAACTTTAAAAAAATTTAAACATCCCAAAAAAAGTTTATAAAGATAAACATAATATATTGATTTATGTAACAATAGATTACAAAGTATTTTCAGAATAGAATATTTTCTTTCAACAAACAATTACAAGATTATAACTATAAGTAAAATATGAAATAGTAAAAGTTTAGGGGAGACTATTGAACACAAATATTTTTAGGTTGAACTCTACACCAAGAGCATGCTCCACTTCAACAATGATACATTCTCTGTCTTCATAGGGTAGACTTCACTCATCGATGGTTGATCTACAAAAACTTGAGACTTTGAAGGTAGTCTCAAAACCAATTTACATGTTTTGCTTACTAGTATTCTCAAACACAATGGTAATATGTAATTAACCACTGACATGAATACTCTCAAACACTTACACAATATAGCGATCTTCAATGAAGTTAGACTAACAATATATGAACTAAAACGTGTAACTAGAAATGATAAGGGTAATCCAAATGTGAGCATTTGCTCTAAAAATGTATGATTGAAAACCTTAAAATATGTGTTAAATTGAGAGGTTTTCAAACAATGTTTCCTTAAGTATTCTATCCGAAATGTCTACTAGGAATACATGTAACAGACAGGTGCCTACTAGTAGGCCGACTTTGAAAAGTCAGGGGTCATGTGATCTCATATTTTGGGTTGGTTGACTGCCCAACCCTTTTTCAACTTCTTCTAATTCTATTTTTTCTCACAAAAAAGTATATAATTTTCTTTTTATGTAGGAAAATATTTCAAATTATATCATTAAATGTCAAATCCTAAGTTTTTTTATATAAATCAAGTTGTGGTGATGGTAAAAAAAAATGGTTCTATATTCATAACAAAGTGTGATAAATAGCTTTGTCAATTGAAAATCATTTTTTGACAATAAAAATATTTTCGTTACGCCTTTATAAAAATGTTTAATTTTTATAAAATTAATTCTACTCAAATGAGAACTAGATATAGGGTGAGAACTTTTTGAACTAATTCTAACCAACTATTTCAAATCGATTCTTTTAGGCACTATAGAGTATATATGTCATTATACTAATTGGATAACCAACAATCTTCAAGTTCATTGAAATCAATTTGTCCTAATGGTAAGCCCAACATGTTGTTAACAGTTTCTTTTGCAATTACTATTTCACATTGGTTAAGTACAATTGAATTCATTTTCTATCGAATCTATCCACAAGAATATATCCAAGTTGTGATGGTAATGCGGTCATCTGAATCTGCAATATGCCACAAAATATAGAATCAGTTAACATGATTCTTTGTTTCACTGAAAGTTATCTTATTGCTAGATACATTGAATTAGGCGTTATCCTTACACTTAATTTATGAAAATCTTTCGTAATGACCGCATCGTTAACTGCATGATGGTTCATCTTAGAGTTATTAGGATCCATATCTTTTACAGTATTTACCATTTCGAAGTTTAATTCATCCCCAACCATGTTATTATCTTCTTTTATATTTTTTTCTTCCTTTTTTGTATTCTTCATCTACTACCACTAACTCTTTGAATTTCTCAATTATCTTCTCCGATAGCCCCGTACCTTTCATGTGAAAAATCTCTATACCGAATGCTAACATTTTAAAATTTATAATAAAATTAGATGCAACGCATAATAATATGAATGAAAAACCATAAACTTCTACATTGAATCATATGAACAATTTCTTAAATGAACAAATGTTTATTCTTCAAAATAAACAAAATAGACTCTTTATTCATAAATGAATTTTCTTTAATTTCTACTCTGAATATTAGTATTAATGTTGTCGTTCGAAACATAACTAGTTGTTCATAGTAGAAATTATTATTAAAAACAAAATTAAATTAAATAATTTACCTATTCTTCTCGGTGGATTGAAAAACTCATTATCGTCATCTATCACAATTGGTGTTTTTTCGGTGTTCGTAAACATTGTTCGGAACTTGTTTGTTTTAGCCTGAAACTTTTTCTTCTTTATTGCACTTGAGTATTTCGTCAAGATGTTTGCAGAAGAATCGAGTACAGTAATGGTTGGAGTTCCTCTAAGTCATTGAATTTATCTCGAACATTCGAAATTCAAGCTGCAAAGCATGAAAGTGTAAGACTCTATCCCTGGAATGATCAAATTGGGACTTAAAGGAGATGATCTTGAGGAAAATGGGAGATAGCATCGCTATCTTGTGAAATCGTGTTATCCCACGATCATGGAAATAACGACGCTATCTTAAGAGATAGCGTCGCTATCTGCCGCTGTTTGCACAAAACCCTAGATCTCGAGTTTTGGGTTGTATTTAATGGCTCTAAACCCTAGGAGCCTTCATTTCCTCCCTTGAAGCTCCTGGAACTCTCTCACTTCAAACCCTAGCCTCCTTTGGTGATTCTAAGTTCAACCCTCCTTGTATAATTTATTGTAGAAGAATAAGGTGGTGTTGGTGTAAGGAAGCTTTTCTACTAGTGGGAATCCACAAGATCTTCATTTCTGGACCTTTGTAAGTGTAAAGCTTCCACCTTTTGGTGTTCTAAGCTAGATCTTGTTATATATGTTGCATTTGATGGTATGAAATAGTAAAATGGTCACTTTGTGGTGTTGTTCATGGATTGAAATGATAAAGGTCTAAACTTTATGACCCTAGAGCCTTCCTTGGAGCTTTTGAACTGATTTTGGGGGTAAGCCAAGCTCCCTTGAGTGATTAAGCATGGATTGTTTCACTTTTGGACCTAACTGTGATATTTAACATGCATGTCAAGAAAGTTTGGATTTTTATGGAATTTCAGACCTTTTTGACGAGTTCTAGAGAGTATTAGCCACTGACTTAATGGATTAAGTGCTTAATGAAGTTTTGGAAAAAATTCATAGATAGTGATGCTATCTTGGAGAGATAGCGACGTTATCTGGATGTTGACTTTTGCCGTTGACTTTTGATCTTTAACTTTGACCGGTTGACTTTTTGGTCAACTTGGATAGTTTAGAGATTTCGACCGTAGGATCGGTTTTGGGTCTTCCAGATTATTGATTTAAAATTTTGTGATAAGTTAGGAGTTTATGCTGCTTAGCGCTTGAGGATATCAGAAGCTTATGGCTTGAGGTTGCGGATCAGGTGAGTTTTCTCACTATACTATCATAAATAGGTAGCCTTACTTTACTATGTATAGTATTGTGTGTTTAGATTGGTGTGCCTTACATTATTTGACTGTATATTGGTAATAGGAACCCGATGGGTTAGGCTGTATGCTTAGGCTTCTGTGCTTGTATGTGTTAGTCGTTGGATTCGTTCTGACGACTAAAGAATGATGGTGGATCAAGCAAGCTCGAGAGCTGGACGGATCGGGGCAAGCCCGAGAGTCCAAAGAATGGGTTGATTAATGGCGGATTGGGGCAAGCCCGGAGACCTATGTAAATGTGCTTTATGTGATGGATCGTGTGGTATTTTGGAAAACTCACTAAGCTTTGTGCTTACTCTTTCACCCTAAATGTTTTTCAAGTATTTACTGGCTTGAGCTTGGAGCACAGCTCGATTGTATCGCATCTGGGATTTTGGTACTCAAGTCTTCCGCTGGATAATGTTTGTAACTGTTTTGATAAACTCGATTTTAAATGTTTTAATTATATTAATTGGATCAAATGATTTTATTTCCAGCTTGTTTTATGTATATGAGCTGCCTTTTAAAAATGAAAAAATCACCTTGGAATTTGGGGCGTTACAAGTTGGTATCAAAGCCCTGATTTGAGGGATTTGAATGAACATGAATGTGATTCCAAGGATTTGGATGAACATGAATGTGATACCAAACTCAAACTAAGGACTTAAGGATTTTCTTAAACACTTTCAAAAGAAAAACCATTTTTAACTAAAATTTAATAGATTTAGGTAGAATATCATGTGGAAAGCTTATTTGCATGTTGTAACACTCGGTTTCTCAATCTTAGGATACACCAATAACTTAATCAAACACAAACAAGATTATGGTGTAATTCCAAAAGATGAGTAACAAGTTCTACAAAGTTCTATCAAAAGCATAGTTTATAGTTACAACTATATACAACAAGTATCTACATTGTTTTCACCAAAAACCAGGATAACCAAAATGTTTTCAAAATATCTAGAACAAGTCCAAAGTCCAAGGTCCATATTTATCCAGCTAACCCTCCGTGATGTGTTTTCCATGACCTGCATTACCAGAACCTAACACAAACAACAATAGCAAACAAATTATGAGCTTTGAAAGCTCAGTGAGTAATTATAGAATGACTTAATTATATATTCTATCTCTCCATTTCAATGAATCTCAATTTAACAACTCAATCTTCAGTGTATCTCAAACACTGTTACTCTTTAATTCATTACTCAAATCAATCCAACAGGATATATTCTTTTATCTACAATTATATCGCAATAATATGAAATTTTATCTAACAATAACTACTCACCTGAGGTTGACTCGGTACGTAGAACTCCAAAACCTCGCGTTTGATCCTGACTAGCCTTAGCTGTAACACAACAGCTAAATTTCAATACTCAAGTCTCATTATAATCTCATTCACAATTTATATCGACACAATCCAGAATTTAGCATCATATGGTGAAGTCATAATCAAACAATAACAATAACACTCTTGTTATAGTTTCTCACCTCACTCTTTTGACCTATTCAAATTTGCAAACACAATCAACAAGCATAACACTAATTCAAGCTTAAAATTAAACTCTTATAGACTTGCTATACTACTAATTTGACTTTAACATCATCGATTCATATGTGGACCATCGAGACCACAAGGAATCACTCTAAATCAAAGTATCCAACGGTTGAAACAAAGTCAAATTCAAAGAGGATTACCTTTAAAACTCCAAGTACAAATCCCTAGCTTCAATTC
The DNA here is from genome assembly GCA_023525715.1 of Cichorium intybus. NCBI lineage: Eukaryota > Viridiplantae > Streptophyta > Magnoliopsida > Asterales > Asteraceae > Cichorium > Cichorium intybus. The sequence goes on along the minus strand of CM042016.1, from coordinate 15,222,557 downwards.
GTGATTACTAGGCTTAATTCTCGACTTGGATGGCTTAGAAATCGATTTCTAGGGTTTAGAGAGGGTTTTGATTGAATTGGAAATGACCCAAATGAAGGAAAACCCGTATTTTAAAACATCCCTGATGCACGACACGACCCGTGTAGGCTCACACGACCCGTGTGAGGCCTACAGCAAGCCATACTGAAATGCACAGACCCACACGACCCGTGTAGCCTCACACGACCCGTGTGAGACTCAAACTCGCCTCGGTAATTTTTTGAACAAAAGTTACACGACCCGTGTGAAGGTACACGACCCGTGTAGACCTGAAAAAGGGTACTGTTTGGTTCTTAAGCCTTTCTACACGACCCGTGTAGCCTCACACGACCCGTGTAGCTCTGATTTGACATTTTACAAGTCCAAACTTCACTCAATTGGGTTTTTAACCATCCTAACTCATATAACAATTTATTAAATATTAACTATACTAGATTAACACAAAATCTATATAAATGAATAATATGATATTACAAGTTCTTACCCCCTTCAAAAGATTCCGTCCTCGGAATCTCTTGTAAACAAGAAGGGATACTTTGATCGCATCTCCTCTTCAGCTTCCCAAGTGACATCTGTTCCTCTATGATGTCGCCATTGTACTTTAACTATTACAATCTCTTTATTTCGTAACTTCTTGATCTTTCTGTCTAGAATCTTCTCCGGTTGTTCTTGATATTGAAGTTTACGATCTAACTGAACTTCCTTTAAAGGAACTCGTGTCGACTCAACATGTAAGGTTTTACGAAGATGTGAAATATGAAATACATTATGAATCCCCTGTAGTTCATCGGGAAGCTCAAGTTTATAAGCTACTGCTCCTACTCGTTGAATTACACGGAAAGGCCCAATAAACCGTGGGCTTAGCTTGCCACGTTTACCAAAGCGAATAATTCCTTTCCAGGGAGACACCTTTAACATTGCCATATCTCCAATTTGAAACTCCAATGGTTTTCTTCGTTTATCTGCATATTGTTTTTGACGCTGCTGAGCAACTCTCATATGCTCGCGAATGCTTTTTATCTTTGCCTCAGTTTCTGTTATTATCTCGGGACCCGCTAGTGGCTTCTCTCCCGCTTCTGACCAACATGATGGTGTTCTACACATTGACCCATATAACGCTTCGAAGGGTGCCATTTGAATACTAGAATGATATGAATTATTATATGTAAATTCGGCTAAAGGTAGATGATCGTCCCAACTACCTCCAAAATCAATCACCGAAGCTCTAAGCATATCTTCTAACGTCTGAATAGTTCTCTCGGTCTGACCATCAGTCTGCGGATGATAAGTCGTACTTATTAAGGCTTTAGTTCCCAAATGTTTTTGAAAACTTTGCCAAAAATGAGAAGTAAAACGACTGTCGCGATCGGAGACTATAGAGGTAGGTACTCCGTGTCGTCTCATCACCTCCCTAAGATAGATCTCTGCTAATTTGGACGCTTGGTAATCTTCTCGTATGGGTATAAACTGTGCTGATTTAGTCAACCTATCAACAATTACCCATATTGAATCGAACCCTCGTGGAGTTCGGGGTAACTTGGTGATAAAGTCCATAGAAATCTCATCCCACTTTTTCATTGGTACAGGTAGTGGTTGAACTAACACGTATGGTCTCTGATGATTTGCTTTGACTTGTAAACAAGTCAGACACTTCTCCACATATCTCCCAACATCACGTTTCATCCCCGGCCACCAGTAAAACGGCTTTAAACTTCTATACATTTTTGTACTACCTGGATGGATTGAATACCGTGTACAATGTGCATCTTCCAGTAACAGTTGTCTCGTTTCTCCGTGTCTTGGAACCCACACTCGTCCTTGAAAAGTCTTCACTCCTTGTGCATTTTCAACTAGCTTATCTATATAGCCAACCATTCTCTCACTCTTCATGTCATTGGCTTCTCTCTGGGCACGTTGAATCATTTCTGGCAATTTACTAACCACTCCCATTCGAGCTGAAATGACTCGAATAGGTGGTTCTTTTCGGCTTAACGCATCTGCCACTACATTTGCTTTACCAGGATGGTAAAGTATTTCACACTCATAATCTTTAAAAAAATCTATCCATCTTCGTTGTCTCATATTCAACTCTTTTTTATCAAACAAATATTTTAAACTTTTATGATCTGAATATATCTGGAACTTCACACCATAAAGGTAATGTCGCCAGATTTTTAGTGCAAAAACAATGGTGGCTAACTCCAAATTGTGTACTGGATAAGTTTGCTCATGAGGCTTCAGCTGTCGAGACGAATACGCAATTACTCGCCCCCTTTGCATTAATACGCATCCAAGACCGACTTGTGAAGCATCGGTATAAAGGACAAAGTCTTCCACACCTTGAGGCAAAGCTAACACCGGAGCTTCGCATAACATCCGTCTCAGTTTTTCAAAAGCTTCTTGTTGTGCTTCAGCCCAGATAAACTTCTCTGTCTTTCTGGTCAGCTTTGTTAAGGGCAATGCAATACTCGAAATTTTTTCAATAAATCGTCGGTAATAGCCAGCTAGTCCCAAAAAGCTCCGAACCTCAGTCGGATTTTTGGGTGGAGCCCAACTCATCACTGCTTCTATCTTGACAGGGTCCACTTTAACTCCTTCTCTATTTATCACATGACCAAGAAACTGGATCTCTTGCATCCAAAACTCGCACTTCGAAAATTTTGCATACAATTTTTCTTTACGAAGAAGATTTAAAATCAACTGTAAATGTTGCTTGTGCTCCTCCCAACTCTTAGAATAAATCAAAATATCGTCAATAAACACTATTACGAACTTGTCTAAAAATTGATGACAAGTTCGATTCATCAGATCCATAAAAGCCGCCGGGGCATTCGTCAAACCGAACGACATTACTAGAAACTCATAATGACCGTATCGGGTGCGAAATGCTGTCTTTGGGACGTCAGATTCTCTTACTCTTAGCTGGTGATATCCCGATCTCAAATCAATCTTCGAAAAGTACACCGCTCCCTCCAATTGATCGAATAAATCGTCTATTCTCGGTAGGGGATAACGATTCTTCACAGTAATCTTGTTTAACTCGCGATAGTCTATGCACATACGCATAGAACCATCCTTCTTTCGAACAAACAGTATCGGCGCACCCCACGGAGACGAACTCGGACGAATAAAACCGCGATCTAAGAGTTCTTGTAGTTGTTTCTTTAACTCCTTCATCTCGGAAGGCGCCAACCGATAAGGTGCTCGAGCTATCGGTTTCGCTCCAGGAACTAAATCAATAATAAACTCCAATTGACGATTTGGTGGTAAGCCCGAAAGATCGTCTGGAAAAACATCAGCAAAATCTCTCACTATCTCAACATCCTTCACAGTGGGATGTTCGGCTTCAATTGGGGCAACATGTGCCATAAATAAAAGAGCACCTCTTCCAGTATACCTTCGCGCTCTCGCAAAAGATACTACCGGAATATGTTGAAAACGGCGTTCGCCTCGTATTAACATCTGAGACCCGCTCGGAGTTCTTACAGAAATAATCTTTCCGTGACAATCCATATTTGCCCTATTATTATCTAACCAATCCATTCCCACTATTACATCAAACGCACGAGTAGTCATTGACTTCAAATCAATAAGGAAAGAAATCCCATTGATTTCAAGCCGACAATTTGTATATTGAGTATCTACTATCACATCTCTCCCATCAGCAATATCAACTATCAGACTCTCACTCATCTTAGACACTGGGACATTAATTCGGGTTGCAAAAGGTACAGATATAAAAGAAACTGATGCACCAGTATCAAACACCATACGAGCTCGAAGAGAATTTAGGCTAAAGATACCTGTGATCACATCTGGTCGTTCTCTAGCCTCTTCCACGGTCATCTGAAAAGCTCGAGTTCTAACGTTCCCACCGCCTCTATCTCGTCTATCACCTCGATTATCACCTCGTCCCGCCCTCGGAGTCTCGCGGCGTGAATCAGTTCTCGGTTTTGGACAATCTGGGCGAATATGACCGCTGTCTCCACAATTGAAACACACACGACTTTTCTCTATACAATCTCGAGCCATATGCCCTGTTTTTCCGCACTGATAACACATAAGAGACGGGGTGCCCATATCACAATTCCCAGCATGTTTTCGACTACATTTTTTGCACCACTTGCTCTCAGTCTTTCTTGGATCACCTCGATATTGATAACTCGGAACTGGCTGCTTTTGATAACTACCCTCGGGTTTTCCTTCCCATCTCCTCTTTTGGCCTCCGCTTCCTTGGTCCCCCTTCTTTTCATTATCTTGCCTCTGTAGTTCTTTTTCTCGAGATTTGGCTGCCTCGACAATTTGTTGATAAGTTGTAAAGCTGGAACTCTGTAAGAATTCTCGTATTTAGGTTTTCAGTCCCCACAAATACCTATAAACCTTTCTTTCTTCCGTGTCTACCTGATGAGCAGCAAATCTGGCTTTCTCATTGAACTCTGTTGTATACTCTTGCACCGATCGTGTTCCCTGCTGTAATCTTAGAAAATCTTCCTCCAGACTTTTCATTGCAGTATTTGAGCAATATTCTTTCATAAATTTGATTTTAAACTCCTCCCACGTCGGTTCTGATTCCATCCCTTTCTCTATATCCAGATTTATATTCTCCCACCAAAATTGGGCATCTCTGTGAAGACAATTTGTAGCATACTCAACCTTAGGGCTGAGCAAAAACCGAACCGAAAACCGAAACCGCGCCAAAAACCGCATTTACCGCTACCGCAAAACCGCAAAACCGCAAAAAACCGCAACCGCAAAGCATGGTACGGTGCGGTTTTAGCTTGAAAAACCGTGCAAATTTACCGAAACCGCACCGCAAAATTTATTATATATTTAAATTTTATATATATATATATATATATATATATATATATATATATATATATATATATATATATATATAATTTAATGAAATTAAACATTAAAGTGTAGAAGAAAAAAGAATTAGGGGGAAATTGAAAATTTTGGGATACTGTGGGGGGAAACGAAAACGTACCAAAAGAAATTAGAGAAAACACAAACCTAAATCTAACTAAATCAATCTCGTACATCTCCAGCTCTCCTCTCGCTCAGACCCTCAAGCAGTCAACCTTCAAGAGCAAAAGAACAATTCATGAGCTTCAATTTTCTGTTCATTAGATGAAGCAGTCCCCTCCGGTTCTGCACCCTCTGGCGATAACATCCCAAGGTCTGCTTCTATATCCAACCTCAATTTATATCAATTACATGAAATAGACCCTTTGATGCACATACCCGTGCATATTGAACCAGATTTAGTTGTTTGAAGGAATTATTATCCTGCAATTTGTATGATATTGTGATTTTAAAAGGATTAGGTTGGTAATAAATTGGTAATGTTGTAGTGCATTTATTAGTTTTGTCGTTTTGGATGAATTAGGCATGTATGGAGTATGGGTTCTTTTACCTAGTGAATCATGGGGTAGAGGAACAAGTGTTAGAAAATGTGTTTGAAGAAAGCGGAAAGTTCTTTTCTCTTCCACTTGAAGAGAAGACGAAATTGGCTCACAAGGACAACGCTTGTTTCGCACCAATTTATGCGGAGAACCTTGATTCCTCCACAATTTCTAAAGGACCCTGCAACTTACTATTTGATCCGAGTTTCAATTCTTGTGTAATTTTTAACTTAACTGCAGTGCAGGGGATTTGAAAGAAACATTCCATATCGGTCCTATAGAAGGTGACGAGAGCCGTCTAAATCAATGGCCTTCTAAAGGTACTCCCTTGCAAACTGTTTCTTGAGCTTCCATTCTTACAATCTTCAAGGGAATTGCAGAGATGCTACCTTGTTGGAGATTGGTAATGGAGAAGTACTACAAAAAAGTATTGTAAGTCTTAATTATTTGCTTTTAATTGGCATCTTATCTCTACATATCATTACCTTTTAGCAAATATGCATCTATATAGATTTGAGAATATATGCTGAATAATTTGACTTTTGAGATCAAGCTTAAATCAATTTATTTATTTATGAATTTCTGATGGTATCAGGTCTACCGGGGAACGGTTGAGCTCTTTGATTGCAATGGCTTTAAATTTGGAAGAGGACTTCTTTAAGAAAATAGGGGCTTTAGATAAACCATACGATTTTCTACGACTTTTGCACTATCCTGGTTTATTTACAACTTTTTGTAATGTAATACACAAAGCCAAAGTGTTTGGAATTAGATGAGTGGGTTTACATGCAGATGCAGGTGAGATGGATGATGAGGAACATGTTGTATATGGTGCCTCCGCACATTCAGATTATGGAAAAAGCCAAACAAAAACGTATCAATTACATGGAAGCTTATATTCATGCCAGCTGGAGCTAAAACTAGGTGTAGGTGGCACCTCATATAAAGATTTCATAAGCCATCTACATTTACCTATGCAACTTAGGTGCGTTCATACAAAAACTAGTTTGTAGTTTTTATGCTTTTAGTATTTGCGGTTTAAAACCGAAACCGCACCGCTACAAACCGCAACCGCAAAATAAACCGCAAAAACCGTACCGCAAAAAAACCGCAACATATGGTTTTACACAAATAAAAACCGCACCTAGCGGTACGAGTTGCAGTTTTAAGCTAAAACCGCACCACACCGCACCACGCTCACCCCTACTCAACCTTGTCTTTTTCCGCACACTTACTCGTACGAAAAACTTTCTCAATATGGGTTAGCCAATTTCTTGCAACAACGGGATCATCAGTACCGAAGAAATCATTCGGTTTGCATTTGCGGAACGTCTCATAACTGCAACCTTTTGGTTCACTCGATCCTCCAGCCTCAGCATGTGTAATAATTGGCTCTCTCCGACCCTCTCCAACCACAGATGTGATAGGAGGTCGGTTTCGATCATCTCTAGTCACCTCCGTCTGAGGTCTTACTAAGGTAGGCAATAAATCTTTAACGGCTTTTGCTACCTCTGCAGCAATTAACTCTTGTAAGGTTGATGTCAACTCAGGCGGTCTCTCGCCTTCAGACTGGCGCCCTAGTCTAAAATCTTGTGATCCCGAATGCTCGTCTCGGTGATCACCTCCCTCCTTTTCTTTTCCAGAACTCATTTTATCTGAAAAGAAAATTTACTCATTTAGAAATCACCACCATAATACTCAATATGGTGTATATTCAACTCATTTATATGTCACCATAATACTCAATATGGTTACATAATCAACTTGGTTCATACACCACGAAGGATAGCTACTCGGGACACTTTGGGACTTTTCTTCCTCACTGGTTTAAGTCTAAACCCATCTCAAGGTTTAATTCTCTTAAACCAAGGCTCTGATACCAACTTGTAACACCCGGTTTCTCAATCTTAGGATACACCAATAACTTAATCAAACACAAACAAGATTATGGTGTAATTCCAAAAGATGAGTAACAAGTTCTACAAAGTTCTATCAAAAGCATAGTTTATAGTTACAACTATATACAACAAGTATCTACATTGTTTTCACCAAAAACCAGGATAACCAAAATGTTTTCAAAATATCTAGAACAAGTCCAAAGTCCAAGGTCCATATTTATCCAGCTAACCCTCCGTGATGTGTTTTCCATGACCTGCATTACCAGAACCTAACACAAACAACAATAGCAAACAAATTATGAGCTTTGAAAGCTCAGTGAGTAATTATAGAATGACTTAATTATATATTCTATCTCTCCATTTCAATGAATCTCAATTTAACAACTCAATCTTCAGTGTATCTCAAACACTGTTACTCTTTAATTCATTACTCAAATCAATCCAACAGGATATATTCTTTTATCTACAATTATATCGCAATAATATGAAATTTTATCTAACAATAACTACTCACCTGAGGTTGACTCGGTACGTAGAACTCCAAAACCTCGCGTTTGATCCTGACTAGCCTTAGCTGTAACACAACAGCTAAATTTCAATACTCAAGTCTCATTATAATCTCATTCACAATTTATATCGACACAATCCAGAATTTAGCATCATATGGTGAAGTCATAATCAAACAATAACAATAACACTCTTGTTATAGTTTCTCACCTCACTCTTTTGACCTATTCAAATTTGCAAACACAATCAACAAGCATAACACTAATTCAAGCTTAAAATTAAACTCTTATAGACTTGCTATACTACTAATTTGACTTTAACATCATCGATTCATATGTGGACCATCGAGACCACAAGGAATCACTCTAAATCAAAGTATCCAACGGTTGAAACAAAGTCAAATTCAAAGAGGATTACCTTTCAAACTCCAAGTACAAATCCCTAGCTTCAATTCGTGATTAATAGGCTTAATTCTCGACTTGGATGGCTTAGAAATCGATTTCTAGGGTTTAGAGAGGGTTTTGATTGAATTGGAAATGACCCAAATGAAGGAAAACCCGTATTTTAAAACATCCCTGATGCGCGACACGACTCGTGTAGGCTCACACGACCCGTGTGAGGCCTACAGTAAGCCATCCTGAAATGCACAGACCCACACACCCGTGTAGCCTCACACGACGCGTGTGAGACTCAAACTCGCCTCGGTAATTTTTTGAACAAAAGTTACACGACCCGTGTGAAGGTACACGACCCGTGTAGACCTGAAAAAGGGTACTGTTTGGTTCTTAAGCCTTTCTACACGACCCGTGTAGCCTTACACGACCCGTGTAGCTCTGATTTGACATTTTACAAGTCCAAACTTCACTCAATTGGGTTTTTAACCATCCTAACTCATATAACAATTTATTAAATCTTAACTATACTAAGATTAACACAAAATCTATATAAATGAATAATATGATATTACACATGTTCTTGTTTGATTGTTGCTTAGGGGGTTGAAAAATGATGTGAACACCTGACTTATGATTTTAACGGATAAAAATGGGTTTTAAATAGGATGGAATGTGATGCGTAGAGTCGTCCGGAGCTCGAGTAAGTGATTTAATTCCCAAGATATCCATGAATGATGTGTTGATGTTATGTTGTATGCTAGGAAGTAGGCTAAGGATCCACTTAGGAAATTGCATGATAGAATTGGCCTGGATCATAGGGATGCTTTTTGCATTGTTTGCTGCTTGTTATGTGCTGCTTACTATGTGTTGTTTGTTATGTGCCACTTGGAACTATGCTTGTAGTGTTATGATGTTAAGTGAATGCAGTAGGATTATACGTAGTAGAATCAGGTAACCTTAGAATCATTGATTCGGCCTTACTGGTTGTTCCTTTTTTGGTTGTGACTTTAAGATAGAGTTATTTAATTGACAGTATATCTGTTCTTTATTATGTATAATTGCGCGTTCGCGAGACGACCTGATGGCATGAGCGGAAGTTCTTTCAGTGCGGTGAGGTGTGGAAATCCTAGGTAGACTAGGAAGAGTGTTAGGCACTTCGGTGCAGGGTCGTATGAATGATATACGAATGCCCATTAGGAAGGAGTGAGGCGACTTAGGGAACCGGGACGATTTTTGGAACAAGTACGATTAGGTGTGAAAGGTAGTACAAGGGCCTGTACTATTGGAAGCACATGATTTGTACCTGGAACGAAGGGAGACCCGAAGGACCTAAGGAGTGCACTCGTGGTTGTAATAACCTGTTTTTTGTCTGATTTCAGAATGAGGAAGGTTGACCCGAGAGGAGATCATTCGGGGCTCAGGTCGAGCTTGTGTGGCCGAGATGGGTCGGCGTTGGGTGATCAGAATGTTTGGGAATTAGTCGCCGCGGAGGTGACTAGAGTTGTGTTTGAGATGCTCCCTCTTGTGATTGATTCAATCAAGACAAAGTTGCTAGCGATGTTCGAGGAGCGGTACGCCGTGAAGGAGGAAGCGATGATGGCTCGATGCTAGGCTATGATGAGGAAGGATATCAGCGGGTTTGTGGCCACTACTAGACGTCAGACTTTTGCTAAGATGGAGTCTGTTGTTGAATCGAGGGAGACTGAGTTTGAGGCCCAACAGGGGCAGAAGAGACAAACTCAGCAGCAGGTGCAGCCATCAGTGAAGAGGTTTTAGTGTAACAACCTAAAATTTTAATATATGAAATAAGGATTTAAAACTAAGTATCTTGATGTTAAAAGGTTCGATGTCCAAACGAATTTAGATGTTTACGGAAGGGCAAAATGGTCAAGGAATGTGAAAATATGGGAATTGATGTTTTAAGACCATTTATTAAGTCATAATGAAGTATTACTTCATTTGGAATTTTGGTTTAAGGACTTGAGGGCAAAAATGGAAATTTGGGATTTAAAAGTGAAGAAAATATTTGTAAATCTTCAAAAAGTAATATCTAAAAATCTATAAGGAATTGGGAAAAAGTCATCAATAATAATTTTGTAATATTTGATGTAACAAGAATATAGGAAAAAGATTCGGATCATTTAGAGTTATAATAAAGAAGTTATGAAGGTTTCAAAAATGGTCAAAAAGTGACAAAATAGCCAAAGATCATGTTTGAGGGTCTGTAACGTTAAATCCATTTAGATCCAGCCTTAAGTCAATAAAGAATAAATGTTAAGCTCATTCCCACCTTTCTAAGGGTGTAAAGTTTGCAAAATTTGGAGGTCATATGAAGAAGTTATGCGTGCGTAAAGTTTGTGAAAAGTTAGGAAAAAAATTCTTTTGAGTGTTGCTGAATTTTGCTAAGGCATGAAACAAGTAAAGGTATTTTTGGTATTCTGTAATGGACCCAGTTAAAATTCTGTTTTTTTGGGACAAAATCCAGCCAAGTGGGGGAGAGTTGTAATGCCCATTTTTTCCATGCACGAGTTTAAAGTATTAAGGAGCTAATGGTTAATAATTTTTTGAGGATTTTGGCCCTACATGACGCGTATAGTGGAGTACGCAGCGCGTAGAAAGGTTTGTGATCAGCATGCAAAGCACGACCGGTCGTGACACGACGCTGCCGAAATGCAAAATCTTAATTTTTCAGGCCTTGATAGGGATGTCAATGGGACCAAAATGGACCAAAAGTACCCTGACCCTGACCCTGACCCTGACCCTGACCCTGACCCTGACCCTGACCCTGACCCTGACCCTGACCCTGACCCTGACCCTGACCCTGACCCTGACCCTGACCCTGACCCTGACCCTGACCCTGACCCTGACCCTGACCCTGAATTCTCCTGTTTCCTAGCCTCCGAACCCACCCATGAATTTCGAAATTACCCCTGTTCCCTCGTTTTCCCGTTTGAGACTCGAAAATAATGTTTTTCCCTGACCTTGAAATCGCTAATATATATATTAATATATATATATATATATATATATATATATATATATATATATATATATATATATATACATACATATATATATATATATATATATATATATATATATATATATATATATATATATATATATATATATATATATATATATATATATATATATATATATATATATATATATATATATATATATATATATAAAATTCATTATCTTATTGATATACAAACGGGGCCCTCGCGGGTATTTCAGGATGAAACCGCCCGACTCCGACCCTGAAAATCAAACGGGAGTGAAATCCGCCCTCGTCCCCGCACCCGAATTTTTTAAAAAACTATTCCCATACGAAATTGGGATCCCACGGGACTTTTTTACAGCCCTAGGCGTTGAGCCCTACTTAAGGGCACTAACTTTCATGCCTTGTCTCTTTCACCCGCCTCCACCCTCAGAAAGGCCAAGAATAAAACCCTTGCCTCCATTTGTGCTTTGAGCCTCTTTCCTTTCCCTTAGAGTGTTGCATGAAGAAGAATAAGAAGAAGAAGGCAGTGGTGCAAGGAAGCAAGTTCCAAACTAGATCCAGCCTATCATCCACAGTTTGGATCTCTATTAGTATTAAAGTTTCAAGCTTTATGTATCCTACACTTATATCTAGTAGCTAGAGATGTTTTATGGCTTTGTTGGTCTATTTATGCATGTTGTTCTTGGATTTGGGAAACTCCAGGTTATCAAGTCACTTCTAAGTCACATATAGCTATTGAGCCAATAAGAGAGCATGCTCAAGCTCTATTGAATCCATACAAATGATTTTTTGGTGTTTTAGCATCATTTTGGACCTAGGGTTGGTGTTGTAATAGTATGGGACATGCATGTCCATAAATTTTGTATTTTTATCCATTAGGAGCCTTAATGGATGCTTTTTGGATTGGTCGTTGGCTTAATGGATTAAGCACTTAAAATATAAGTTGGAAAACCCAGCGATTGCAACACGATCACCATGGGTTCGCGGCACGACCGCTGGAGAAAATCTATTTTCTAGACCGTGCCTCTATGCGGCGCGTAGGGCTATGGACGCGACGTTGACCGTTGACTTTTGATCAAACTTTTGTGGATTTAAGATTTGGACCAAGGATTGACCTTTTATTGGTTTAAGTCACTAAGCTATACCTAATGGTAATTTAGAAGATTCGTGTTGTTGAGTATTCAAAGACCATTGTGTATGTGATTCAGCTTTATGATTCAGGTGAGTTTTTTTTTACTATACTATGTGTGACATTGCATGTGGTAGGTTTTCTGAGACCCTTTAGGGTCAGACGATGTGCTTAGACTAGTATGGTCTTACTTGTTGATTGTTTGGTCATATGATTCGTCCTTATGAGAGGGGGGGGGGGGGGGGGGTGCAGATGGATAAGAGATATTCCAAGAGTCCAAAGGTATTGACGAAATATATAAGGTGTGTGGTATGTGGACGGATCAAAGTGAGTCTGAGAGTCCAAAGGTATTGTGATAGTTTGGTCGTATGATTCGTTCTTATGACTGGGTGGTGTGTGGACAGATCGGAGGTGGTCCGAGAGTCCAGATGTATTGACAAAATGGATGAGGTGTGTGATATTGACGGATCAGAGTCACTTCGAGAGTAATGACGTGGTATGCTTGTTTATGTGATAGAACGTGTAGTGTTTTGGGGAACTCACTAATATTTGTGCCTATTCTACCTAGTTAGATGTTTTTCAGGTTCTTTAGTAGACAAAAGGGAGGACGCAAATTGACTGTGTACACATCTGACTGGACTATATTTTGAGATTTCTGCTAATATTTGTTTATTCCTCTGACTTTTTACACTATAGGTTTTAAGAATGTTTTTGCTTGGTTTTGAACGAATGGATTTCTATCATGTTTGAGATGTGTTGACGCTTTAATTTTGTTTTAAAAATGAAAAATTTGGTTGTGAAATTTAGGACGTTACACGACACTTAAACTTTTCAATTATGTAACCCTTAAAATTTTCAATTCCTTATATAATTACCATTGATATATTATATCTTTATCTTTTTTATAAGTTCACTAAATCTATCAAATCAATTTTGTTTTTAGTTATTCGATTTTACATAAAAATAATATCTGACACGCATGTATTCGGTTAACAATAATTAAAAACGACAATATATTTTTTAGGAATGATTCAGTTATATCCGTTAGTTCAGTTAATATACTCATTCCCAGTGTTGTAAAACTCGGTTGAGTACCGAATCGGGTGTTGTCTGAGTCGCTTCTATATGAATCGGTAAAAACCACTCGGACTCAGTCAAAGTCGGTTAGAATCAATCAACCTGGTGTTACTCGGTCAAACTTGATGGTACTCGGTCAACATCGGTGCAACTCAGTCAACATTGTAATTGGTCAAACTCGGAAAAAATCGGTCAAACTTGAAAAAACTCGGTCTCGAGAAATTTAATTTTTTTATAAAATTAATAATTATATTTTTTTTGTAATTAGTTTAAAACATATCATATATTTACTTATTTAATAAATATTTTGTTGTTTAATTTTAATTTTTGTTTAATTCAAATCAAATTTGATGCAACTATGACTATATTCAGTATTTTAGTATGTATAATCATATAATATGCACGTATTACGGTATCCGAGTACTCGCCGGGTATTCCCCGCCTAGACCGAATAAGCGCTACTCGCTGGCAATGGCGGAACTTGAAAAAATAGTTAGGGGGGCAAAAATTATTCTAACATAGCACCAAATTTTTTGGGGAGGTCAAAATAAACATATATATATATATATATATATATATATATATATATATATATATATATATATATATATATATATATATATATATATATATATATATATATATATATATATATATATATATATATATATATATATATATATTCACATGTAATAAAAAATTTACATTAAGAACCAAAATTTTTTTTGGGGGGGGGGGGGGGGAACAACCCCCTCCTGCCCTAATGAAGTTCCGCCTATGCTCGCTAGTCGACTGCCCTGACACCGCCTAACGACTTTTGCAACATTGCTCGTTCCTAATACAAATTACCTAGTGGAAGTATCTGCTTACACTGTAATCTACAAATAAAAGTGAACAAAAATGAAGTCACAAGATTATTAATGCTATTGCAAGCAAGGGAAAATATTGGAGATGGATCACACGCTAAATTTGTACAATAAAAGGATCCAAGTTAAAGTTGAGAGCCTATAATAACAATCACAGAGACACAAGTCAAAGACGGCTTTGCCCAATCGATTTATGATATCTAGTTAAGCAACTGTGGTCAAATCAAATTGTAATATGCCATTTCCCTTAAGAAATTTCTATGTGAAGTCTTAATTTGTCTAGCACAATTTCGGTCAAACCAACCTATATATATTACTATCATTTAAAAAATACAAATATTGCTATTATGACGAATAAAAACAAAGAACGTTATTTATATTGATAGCAAGAATTAATTATTCTTGGTTGTTTGTCCAAAAATATAACGATTTATTTTAGACACAAGAAGACGGTGATAGAAAAAGTCAACATTGTTGTAAATTTTACGTGATTATAATTAAGAATAAAATAAAGTAACATAGATTTTGGGTTAAACGAGGTCGCTATCCGACTTTACACGCAACATCAATTCACTCCCTCCCTGTTTCCTTTTTTAACACTCGCCCCCTCCCTTCCCACACACAAAAACTCCTCGGCTCCATCTGTCACACTCCGACCACCGTAGCGTTCGACATCCGACTCATCATCCGTCCATCTCGCCGTAAATTTCGACCAACAATCCAACGCTTTCTCCAAATTTCAGGTTCAAACACAATCACAAACACGCGCTGCATCTATGTGATACAAATTCCGATTTCAGATCTGCTTATCGGTCAGATACTTGGCAATTCGGAAACGGTAATCAACTGTGAAGTTGTTGAATCAGTTGTTATTTTGTTAATAAATCTGTATAGTCAACTTATACAGCCGACCTGTTACACTAATTAAACTTAAGTTTCTTTCGTCATAGATTTTGTGATTCCTTGGATTAAGTTTTCTTCAATAGCAACAAGTGGCTTCGAGAAGTTGTTATGACAATGCCATTTTGGCGCTTGTAAAAATTCAAGTTAGTTATGCATTTGAAGTATTCTTAACTCTGTCGGTGACTTGGTGTGAGCGCGTAGGTTTTTACTCCATCGTCTCAAAATGAAACTGTAATTAAAAGCCAGTTTGATGGATGATCCGTACTAATCCGAAGCATTTTGACCACAATCCGATAGTAAATCAAGTTCAGATCATAAACCTATTAGCTGTTTGCATTGCCAAAATCCATTTCAGGATATTGGAACTTACAAGTATATATATATATGTGTTTCTGTAAATGCAAATTCTTGTCAGTATAGATCCAATTTGTTTGGCCATCATAAGTATGTGTAATGTTATTGGATGATCTTTGTGCGTGTGGGGTCTTGTGGTACACAATTTACTTGATGAAATGCCCCGTCAAAAGATTTTTGGCTTGAAGTTGATCAAATTAATCAAATCAAACATATTTTTTTTCCCTTACCTCTTATATTCTTTTTTGCATTTGCAGTCATGATTTGGCGGCACTGGATTCATTTGCTGGTGCAGCTGTAACAACAAACAATCCAAGCATTTCTCAAGTGTCTGATAGATCTTTATAATGTTCAGATCTAAAATTAAATGGGTGGCGCTTGGAGGCCTGGTTTTGTCATTTTTGTCTTTGCTGGTGCACATGTTTCTTGCAAATACAAGTGTGGAGCTAGTACAATACAGTGTGATGACACGATTTATTGAGGATCTAAATATAGATGCTGTGGGGAAACAGGTAAAATTTGTACTTTGATCTTTAAATGGTATTCGTACTCGGTACTTCCATTGTTTATTTGTTTCTTTTTGGGCACTACAGAGTGTTAGATCTAAAAAGTTGTGGAAAAAGGTGAAGTCTTTAGAGGTTTTGCAGCCATATGCAAACCCTAGAAGTAAATATCCTGGTAATGAATGCTCCCTCTACATTGTGTTACTACATATACTTGTTTCCTGCCTGTTACTTTAACTTGATTTTCACTTTGCAGTTCCAGTTGAACATAGTAATGGTTTCATATATGCCAAAGTTTTTGGTGAATTTGAGAGGATTAGATCTTCGGTATGTTCAAGTTTTGATCTGATTTTTCTTTTTAGTATTTTGTTAATCTTTTTCTTAAAGCTTATACGGGCTTGACATTTTTCTAGATTTGTGATCTTGTTGCCATATCCAGGCTTCTCAATGCTACTCTGGTCATCCCAGAGATTCAAGAAAGTACAAGTTCAAAAGGCATTAGGTATCTTGACAGTAACCAGTAATCTTTTTTATAATTTTTAATTTGTGACTTATTTAGCTTTTCTTATTTTTTTTATAATTCCTTGCAGTACCGAGTTTAAGAGCTTTTCATATCTGTACAACGAAGAACAGTTCATAACTTCTCTTAAAAATGATGTAATCATTGTGAAAAATCTACCTCAGAAACTGAAGGAGGCGAGAAAAAGAAAAGAATTTCCTACTTTTAAGCCCAAGAAATCAGCTTCTCCTGATTATTACATTAAAGAACTTTTGCCAGAGTTAAAAAAGTCAAAAGTTATCGGATTAGTGATAATGGATGGAGGTTGTCTAAAGGTATTCTTGCCTTTTATTCCTCTAATCATATTATTCAAGTTTTATATTTTATTTGTTAGTATGGATGGTTTTTTTAAATAAATTAGCTTGTCCAATCATATTTATTTTAGTTACTAATTTTCTTTTCAGCCTATCCTCTCGTCTAAATTTGTTGAATATCAAAGGCTCAGATGTCGTGTAGCATTTCATGCACTTCATTTCCGTCCTCAGATTCTAGAACTCGCACATCTAATCGTGCAAAGGTTAAATTATCTTCTTTTTTTCTTAACTTTTTTCAGTTATAATTAGACATACAATCTAAATATAACAAGTATTAAGTTATCTTTTTGTTTAGCAAAGTACTTTACTCCTTTTACTAATATAAACAATGTACTTTATTTTTTACCGATAAGAACAATACACACTTGCATTTCTCTTCACATAATAGCAACGTACTTACA
Organism: Cichorium intybus; assembly: GCA_023525715.1. Taxonomy (NCBI): domain Eukaryota; kingdom Viridiplantae; phylum Streptophyta; class Magnoliopsida; order Asterales; family Asteraceae; genus Cichorium; species Cichorium intybus. The sequence continues at coordinate 15,205,191 of CM042016.1, read as the reverse complement.
ATTTTTTACTCATAATAGCAATATTAGCAACATACTGACATTTTATAGCAATATGTAACAACCAAAAGTATTGAGCTAAACATCTTTTTGCAGGTTACGAGCTTCAGGGCAACCTTATCTTGCATATCATCCTGGTTTAGTAAGAGATAGCTTGGCTTATCAGGGCTGTGCTGAGCTTTTCCAGGTCAGCATTTGTTTTTCTTTAACTTTTGTAATTTGAAATGCTGATGTCATCATCTATCTTTGTATAGGATGTACATACTGAACTTATACAGTATAGAAGGGCACAAATGATCAAACAGAAAATGATCCGTGATGATGTCAGCGTTGACTCATTTACTCGAAAATTAAATGGCTCGTGTCCACTCATGCCTGAAGAGGTACATTGATTCATATTTGTAATGGTATTTATTTGCTTGGTTACATATGAGTAAATTACAACAAGTCCTTGAGTTTCTTATTTTTTTTTGCAATTTTGGGACCTATTGCATTTTGGCAAATTTGTTCCTTATTGTGTATTTTACTTCGATTTTGGGACCTTTTTGATGTGGTGTTAAACTTTACCCGTTAAAAGTTTCACGTTCTTTGCACAAGAGGATAAATTAGAAGATAATCCTAATAGCACTTCAAGAAGAGATAGAATTTGAAATGACTAATTTGCCATCTTGTGCAAACATAGGCAACTCTTAATGGGTAAAATTCGGCGTGTAAAAAGGTCCTGAAATTGAAAGTAAATACTCACCAAGGACGAAAATTGCAAAAATGGAAGTATAGGTCCCAAAATTGCAAAAAAGTTTAAGAAACTCAAGGACCGTTCTTGTAAAAAATACCTATAACCAATGCACCGAAAATTTGGTTTACTCAACAACTCATGTTTATTTATAGGTGGGACTTCTTTTACGTGCCATGGGTTACCCACCAACAACAAGAATCTACTTGGCAGGTTCCGAAACATTCGGTGGTCAACGGGTCATGATTCCCCTCCGTGCCATGTACACAAACTTAGTTGACCGTTCTAATCTATGCCATAAATACGAACTAAACAACTTAATAGGAAAAGAAACCCCACTTCCTTCAAACCCCCTCAATTCCATTCCTAAAACCACCAAGGATTCCAAAACCGAATGGAATCACGCGGGCCCACGTCCCCGACCCCTTCCACCACCCCCAGACCGCCCCATCTATCAACACGAAAAAGAAGGGTGGTATGGTTGGGTTGCAGAAAAGGATTCAGAACCAGAACCCTCAGTAACTGACTTAAGAGATAAAGCTCATAGATTACTATGGGATGCCCTTGATTATATTGTCTCACTTGAAGCCGATGTGTTCTTTCCGGGTTTTAATAATGACGGTAGCGGGTTACCGGATTTTTCAAGCTTGGTTATGGGACATCGCCTCTATGAAATGGCATCTTCCAGAACTTATCGACCCGACAGGTGAATAACACATCGCCGGAATTGGAATTCGCGATTCCATTCCTTCTGTTTCATATCCTAATGTTCGCTTCTTAATAAAACGTGCAGGAAATTTCTAGCGAATCTGTTAAACAGTACGCAAGACCATCTTTACTTTCCGAAACGAAGCTGGACATTAGCAGCGCGTAAACATCTAAACGACAGCCTGGCAGAGGAAGGACTAGAACGCCAGCTCATCCACTCAAAGCCTACGTCATTCCTGTCCCACCCAATCCCGGAATGCTCTTGTACAATTTCCAAAACAGCGACTAAAAACACATGTCCGAAATGGATTGAAGACAGCTTTACAAAATCCAGACAAGAAACCGAGAGTGAACAACCGGATGATGATGAAGTTAATGAAGAGGAAACGGATTTGGAAAACGAAAGTAATGTGAATGATTCGCCTTCTTTGGAAGAAGATGTTGAAATGGACCCTGATGATTAGATGTTTATTATGAAGATTTGTGTATTCTTTTATTGATCATCACATAATGTTTGCATTTTTGGTGGTTGCACAGAGTGATACAGGTAGGGGAAAATGGTGAGAAACAGAGGATTATTATTACTCGATAGTTTTTACAGGTTTTTGGGTTTGTTTATGATATAGTTTATACGTCTGTTGTTTTATGTACCTTGTGTAATAATGTTTTAGGTTTTGAGGTTATAAATACCCCGAGACTTTTTGACACTGGATTGGATGAGAGCTTTCTGGAGTTAATTTCGATGAAAATGAAATTTACGTTTTTTCCATAGATAAGAAATCGAGAGTGAGTCTCTGGTTCACATTGTTCAAAGTTTTGGGTGGCATAAATCCACAACAATAACAGCCCACTATGGCCCAATGGGCCAATCCACAACCATATATCACTGAATACTGATTAGCCTAGACGTCTTTAGGCCGATATGCAATGCCAAGTGGTCCAACCACTTGGTGGACTTGGTTTGATAGTGGAATTCTAGAAACATCTGGTTACTTCAGCTGTTTAATACCAAGTACCCGAATGATCTAGGAGGTGTGGGTTGGTACATGGATTTTGGAGTCATGTCTTATCTTCATGCCGATTCAGGCACTCTCATCAAATAGACAACATGATTAATGCATCAAAGTGTTATTGTTGACTACTGATTCTAATTATTCATTACCACATACATTCTGGTTTTCATTTCTTAAATTCTAAATAGACTTGTTTTAACGGTGTTTACCAAAGTTTATGGCTTATTTGCATATTGACTTAAATGATTTTGATTAATGGAATCATGCAGATCAATCACGGATACTAACAGAAATCAATGAGACAACTGGATTAGGAGGTAATTTCTTGTGTACGGTCTTTCTTACAATTATAAAGCTGATACCAAAACTTGAACAACAATTGTGACTTTTGTAGATCTTCAAACTCTCAACAAATCTAGAGTCCAAATGAACGATATGTGTTAAAGGTTTGATGCAATCAAAACCTTACACAAGATGAGTATTAAAGAATGGAAGGCGGTCTGTTGTGATTCTTTCGGAATATATTCTTTGATGATTCTTTTAGAACACATTCTGTTATGATTCTTTTAGAATACATTCTCTTCCAAAATGCATTATGTTATTTGTCCATTATTCTAATAGAATGTGTTAATCATTTGATTTATTTGTTTACTTTTTAAGAATAGTTATTTATATGTCTTAATGTATTTTTCCATTTTTTACGAATGATTATTCAAGAATTTTTGATGTATTTGTCTATTACATGTAGTCGAATTCTCTATGAATGAAGTCTAAATTTTAGAATGCATATTCTATTCTTTTAGAATGTATATATCATTATATTATTCTTGAAAAATATATAAGTCGTACTCTTTCAAAATGTTATTTTTTTTAAGATCTAATGAACGTGGTAAATATGTATTAAATCAAAATCCCACCAAATTAGAAAAATAAATAAGTAGTAAATCAAAATCCCACAAAATTAGGAGATAAATAGGTATTTTCCTTTTTAAATATTGATTAATGTACTAAAATACCCTTTATGAGGGTTTAATTTTAAAATATGATTTATTAAATGTCATGAATTTTCAAGTACGCCCTTGAATCTAAAATCATTCATCATTTCGATCGAAAGCTCCACGTTTGATCATACAATCACATAATACTTGTAGTCTACATTTGATCCTTATATAAGGATGGCAATGAGACGGGTATTGGTGATCCCAGTCCCATACCCTATTATAAAACCGCATCCCATACCCGGTTCCGTCCCATCGAGTACTCGGTTCGTAAATAACCATCGGGTTCGTGGTTATACCCACGGGTATCTGGTATCCCAATCTATGATAATAATAAGTTGAATTTTACCCGTTGGAATTTCCATTATAAAACCAGATCACAATCTCATCCAAATAATTACTTGAATTTTTTAATAATTCAAATTTCTAAGAACATCAACAAGTTTAATATCTATGAGATGTGCATCTTAATAAGAAGGAAATCGATGCTTAATAAGAAGAAAGAAAGTGGCGATACATGATAACTAATAGAAGAATAAGATACCATCAATGAAGATGCGCGCATAGTAACGTGTAGATAAGTTGAAGGGAGGGACACGAGAATTGAAACACTATATATCACATACAATATACTATATAAAATTTTCGGTAAGTAATAATTAGATAACGATATAATTTACAAATAGTAACCACATAATAATAATTGTATATAATGACAACGCCTAGTGATATCAAGTATTTTAGGCGTTGTTGAGCCCTGTTCTTAATGAAATTATATCAGATATGTCTGGGTATTCTCACTTTTCGTGCCAGGACTTGTTTGGAAGAAAAGAATGGAAACAAGGACTAAAAGCGTGCAAAAGGAAGAAGTTTGGAAAAGAATGAAAAATCAAGGAAATACGTACGCCCGCCGCGGATCTATGAAACGCGCGACGCGGGCTTAAGGCGATGTAACACATTCAAATGACGAAAAAACGGGGAAAGATAAGTACGCGCGCCGCGGATTCTTCATCTGCGCGGCACGGCTGCGGGAAATTTCAAACTATAAATAGAGGCAATTCCAGCCGAAAACCCGAGCAAAGACCAGGTGTAAAATCGACCTTGAAGCTCTTTGACTCCAAGATTTCGTTTCAGCAACTTCTCAATTGGTATTTTCATGTTTTGGATTTTATTTAGCTAGATATTTGTAAGCTTTGGTTTGTATCTTTGGGAGTGACAACCATTGATACCAAGCTTAGGTTTCTGTTTTAGTAATATTTAGTACTGTTTGGATGTTTGGAATCTGAATTTGGTTAATGAAAGCATTTGGTTACAATTAAACTTGGTTTATGAGTATTTTGATGTTTTGGATGTTTGTTTGTGTTTGGATTGTTTGAATTGTGTTTGGATCTTGTTTTGGCCTTGTTTGGAACTGCTTTCCTTTGCTGAAATCAGTAGCCAATTAGGTTAGTTTTGGGCATTGAACTTTAGCTAGTAGCTGTTCAGTCAGAACCCTAGTTATTAGTTAGGTTATGCCTTGTTTGATTTGGATGCCTTTGTTTGCTTCTGATTCAGAGATGCACTTCTGATTTCAGACAGTGACTAGGTTAGTTTGAGTTGAGTTTAGCTTATGCTTGGCTTGACTTTGTTTGGTTATTGCTTTTGGGTAGTTGAGCACTTAGAAACTAGGTCCTCCGACTGTAGCGTGACACTACTAGTTGGTAATCTGTCATTTAGTCTAACCACGAAGCTCCTGCGGATCGACCCTAACTACCACTGTACTAGTGTGTGTTAGGTTTTTCTTTATTTTTGACCGCACGACGAAATATATAAAGAAAACAAGAATTAACATGACTCACATGATTAGAGTAATTATGCTATGTTTGGTACATCGAGATTATATAGCTAGGTCTTTGATTTCAACTCTAAAACTGCATAGAGGTGCCGTGTTGCTAAGTCTTGGTTGCACCCACAAGGTCAAGGATTAATAGGACCACACGACTCAACAATCTCACATTTAGAGGCCGATCCTTAAAGAAATGGCTTCTAAGACTTTTACCTCTGGTAAACTCCCTCTCTCTTTATAGTGTGTCGCTTTCTCATCAAATATCTTGAAGGTGAGCTGAAGTTGAGCACAAGTACAACTTCTCTGTTGTCACCATCTCGGTAAACATATATGTTGGATGTGTTTTGTCCTACTGAGAAACATTGAATTCTTCATGAGATTAACTGCATTCTAACCGTCACAATTTTCATGCATAACTTCGATAGGAAGTTCTTCAACTAGTTACGCTACTAACAACTTATACAATGACCGTGTATTCAATTTATATGGTTGAAAGAGAAACATTTTTCTAAAGTTGGGACCCCAACTAACTATGTACCCATCATTTTAAACGTATAGCCTATAGTGAGTTTCCCCGAATATGAAAATCCATCCAAGTATGCATCTATGAATCATTTTAAGATAACCCTATTTCTTCTCAAACACAAGGGACCTCATAAGTGACTTCCAAACAAAATAGAATCCACTTGATTACCTCGCAGTGTCTTTTTCCTAGATTATAAATAAACTTAATGACAACTCCACTTCATGCGCAATGCTTGATTCATGAATAACTAACATAGATCGAACCTATAGTATCTCTATGCTCCCAGTACCTTTAGAACTATTACTCTCCATAGAAGTCCCACTATTTCCTAAGCTCTCTTATACCCCTAAAGTACTAAAATGTCTTACAATGTCATTCCCCGTAGCCCCCCTCAAACATAACTTGATCATTCACTTGTAGTTATTTTATACTTTATGATATTTTATAAGCTTGTATTTATAAAAGAAATTCTCATTGAATGTGAAATCCTTGCTTCTGATAACTCTTCTAATACGATCATCCAATAAGCGATATACTATAACGTCTAAATCATAGATAATTAATGTATAACCTTTTGGTCATTTCTACAAATTTTTCTTTGTCATCATCCTTGATATTTTTCTAATGAATACATCTGAATACTCCTCTATGTGTAAGAGTCACCTCTTTACTATGCCATTCTTTTCCTGGAATCTTGAACTATATGTATTGAAGGTCTATGCTTGATCAAATAATCTGTTATGCTAACTAAATTTTCTAGACCTTCAAAAAGTCTAATGCTCTTTTCTTGCTCATTCATTTTTTCTTTCTTTAAGAAACTCCATTGTGCCTAGGTGAATTTTACAACCATTTCTAGCATCCTGATCCCACTCTCAATACAATGATCAATATTATTTGTTGCTTTACTCCCCCATTATCCGAATTCAAACACCAGAGCTTCAAGTCAGTCTCTTTTCCAATAAGAAATTTCCATTTCTTAAAGGTATTGAAGCCCTTAAATTTATTTTTAAAGGAATAAACCCATACCTTTATAGTAGAATCGTACATAAAGGTAACATAATAACACAATCCTTCTAGTGAAGATGTTGTAGTAGGGCCATGTACATTCGTATGAATATTGTCACACCCCAAAACCACGATGACGGAATCGTCTGAGGGTGGATGACTTCATGAACAGTATCATAACAACGTTTGTACAATAGTGATCAAAGCAAACACATCCATCATATACATAATTGTAAATGTTACAAGATTCAAAATACAATACGTTCCAAATACATTTACAATATGTTATCAAATACATAGTATGATGCCATAATGAACCATCGTCAAAACTGGTAGTTACCTGATTCATCAATTTCCTGAGAATACAAGTAGTTTGAAAAAGTGTCAAAATTACGTTGGTGAGTTCATAAGATTTTTGTATGAGAAAATTCATAGTCCTTTTTTTTTTGTAAATGATAGTATTATAAACCGAGAAAATCCAATATTTTCTTATAAATGAGTAGTAGTCTTAAAAACCCAAAGACCGAAAATGTATAAGTGTTCTATTTTTGAAAATAGTATTATTCTTGTATGAAATTATGTGAATACATGTTTATTTGTAGATTAGTTGTAGATCTAATTTTGTAAAATCTTTACATAGATGAAATCGTATGTTATTTTGTATCTTACAGAATTGTAGTTTTAATTCCATAAAACTCGTATGTATAAGTAAATTGTACTTGTATTTATATCTTGATAAAATGTAGTTTTAATTTCCATAAACTTGTATGAGAAATCCATTTCCTTGTATAATATAGTATCGTAACCCAGAAAATCCAATATTTTCTTATAAATGTGTTGTAGTCTTAAAAGGTCCAAAGACTAAAAATGTATAACGTAAGTTGTGTTACAGTATAAAACTATTTGAAGTGTTTATTTATCCACGTAAACATTTTGATTGTTTTCCCATGTAAGACGTCCTATAACCATATTGTGGCCTACACCTTGTAGGCCTGCTGCGACGTTCTTCAGGCGTCGGAATGTTATGACATTTGTCACCCTAGACCCGTCGGTCTAACTGTAGCTAGCAGTTTAGGTGCGGGATTGTCAATCCCGTATAGATCTATACACAATTATCACGTTCTCTTACCGAGACTCTGGTTATAAATGCAGGACTTATATATCATGCTTAAATAAGCACTTGTGAAGACCCGTCTCACAAAAATGTATGTATATCAACTTGTTTACGTAATATTTGTATATGAAAAACCCTTGTATTTGCACAATATAATAATGTATAATAATTATATATTTTATATAATTATTTGTCTTATTTAAAACGTCTTAGTAACTTTTGTATCCACAAACTATTCCTATAATAGTTTATTTTTAGTATTCTGTCATAAAAAGCATATATTTACGAATACATGTGAAATAACTTATTTAGATGATTATAAATAACATATTTTAAGATATTTTCTACAATAGTAGTGTAATAATTTGGTTTTACTCTTTATTAATTCCAATATAATATTTCATGACTATCAAATAAAGAACGGCCAGGTAGAAGATCAAATAGGGAGGTAGGACCCTTTCAGCGTATAAGCCTTTCGGAAATCCAACAACCTAGCCCAATTGATCGGCCTAGACACCGCTCTCGTAAGTAGATCAATCGATATTATATTTTTGGAATTATAATTGAATTGTTATAATAATAACGTTTTACCAAATTTGCATTTTGTTTACTATTGTTGCAAATGTTCCATAAATAGTCATTTTTATAATATAACTTGTATTCTTCCCCTAAAAACTTGAATAATGGTAAAAAGAAGGGGTATGAACTCACCTCAATGTCGACTAGCATCTTGTCGCCGATTGTTGTTAGATCGTCCGACTCTTTAACTCGAACTCACTATATTTATAACTGAAATATCTATTTCTACCGCTCATTCTTCGTATATCTCTATATATATCGAAGAATATTCTAACAATATTATCTAGTGATATAGAGAGAAAAATATAAGGTGTGAAGAAATGATAGAAATGAAGCTTATATTTATAGTAGATTTATTTTCGTATAGTGGCCCTCAAGATACATAAATTTGATAATTATAGCTTTTATAATTTGTTTATGACAAAAAATACCCTTAAAATACTCTTTAAATAGATTTGATAGTTTTTATGTAAGATAAATAATTTTTGTTTATAAAAATGTAATCTACAAAAATCGTAGTTTAAAAAATATCAACTTAATAGCGTTTGTTCATATAATTGTTTTGGATTTGCGTACATAGTATTATAATATCAACTAATACATTGTATATGTTATGAAATTTATATTTCAATATATTGACCTATCATACGTTTCGTTTGACTTGAGTTGACTTTCGTTGACTTAGTTTGACAGTTGTCACATTATCTACCCGTTAGAAAGAATTTCGTCCCGAAATTTAGTACTTTGAATAGATTCTCAAGTGTTTACGAAAAGATGTCGGTATTTCTGTTGCACTTGGTCCTTACATTTCTAGGTAAATTTCAGTCTATACTTGTGTTTCCTAGTTTTCAGTTTCTTTGATTTTGTAAGTATGTGTGTATGTATGTATCTATGTATGTATGTGTGTATGTATATATGTATGTATGTATGTATATATGTATGTATGTATGTATGTATTTATGTATGTATGTATGTATGTATGTACGTATGTATATGTGTATGTATGTATGTATGTATGTATGTATGTATGTACGTATATATGTATGTATGTGTGTATGTATGTATGTATGTATGTATGTATGTATGTATGTATGTATGTATGTATGTATGTATGTACGTATGTGTGTGTGTATGTATTTATGTATGTATGTATGTATGTATGTATGTATGTATGTATGTATGTATGTATGTATGTGTGTATGTATTTATGTATGTACATATGTATGTATGTATGTATGTACGTATGTATGTACGTATGTATATGCATATGTATGTATGTATATATGTATGTATTTATGTATATACGTATGTATGTACGTATGTATATGTGTATGCATGTATGTATGTAATGTCATTTTATAGCTGATATGCATAGGAGGAAAATAAAACGTGCAAGATACAGGTGGACCATGAGCTGTACATACGCCAGGTGAGTATGTTCTAATTCATTATTTAGGATTAGATTATGACATTATTTAATTAACTGTTCTTTGAATTATTTCCGCTTTTAGGATATATATATATATATATATATATATATATATATATATATAAAGAGTCTTTTCGTTTTCCTGTCTTTATCAGAGTTAAGCTGTGAATGTTAAAAAAATGACAATTAGGGTAGTCGAAAGGTCGCATCTACTGTAGGTGATTGAATATTCGTTATTCTGTCATTATCAGAATTAAACAGTGAATGTTGAAAAAATTTTGGCACTTAGGGTAGTCGAAAGGTCGCATCTACTGTAGATGGTTCATTTTTTTTTTTTTTTTTTTTTTGTAATAAAGACACGGGTCGTCCTTTCAGTTCCAGCTGTAAGATGCTTATATAAACGAGTATGTATCATCATTCATATCTACATCTTTTCAGTTTCAGTCTTATTCTTTCTTACTACCAGTTTATTCTTATAAAATCTCAGATTTCAAATCGAGGCATGGAAACCAGATCTCATATGGAAAACTTGTCAGACGATGAGCGGAATTTCCTAACGAAAGAGGGTACTTCACTATTTAATTAGTTATCTCCATTGGAGTCGGGTAATTATATTATCCTAAACTCCCATTATTTTCTTATTTCTTTCTCTAGTGTTTTGTTCTAAAACTATCTGAGGTATAGGTGTTCCAAATATATTACCGATTGATCAGCTTCAAAATGATCCTGAAGTTTTTCCTGAGTTGAACATCAACTTAGAAGATCCGGTGCATGCATCTTTAGACCATGCACTTGATCAACCTCCATACCTTCTACCAGGTTAAATTCTTTTAAATGATTGATTCTATGAATATTCAATTTTGTTCTATCATCTGACAATTGTTATTCGTAGACCCATCTGTGGATGATCTATCTGGCTACAATCCATTCATCGACGTACCCTCAACGAGTAGTGAGATCATCCCCATGAATCAAGAATTCATGACTGACATTCAGAATGAAAGTCAATTACAAACAACTCATAACACCAATATTGAAATGAATCCCGAACTTGGGGTTGGATCTCAATATCAAAATCACCTCCAGGTGATTCAGAGGAATCTAGAAGGATTTCAGAATCCTGGGTTTTTAGTTGAAAATCAACAATTACCACCGATAGAAGCTACTGATTTTAATGAATCAATGTCCATCTTTGGTTCAGAAAATCAGGATCATGTTCAAATGATCCCAAATAATAATAATAATAATAATAATAATAATAATAATAATAATAATACATTTGAACTCAATCCTTCAATTCCGACAACCACAGTAGCTGGCAGTAGAAGAGGTTTCAGACACTCATTAAGTAGAGAAATAATAGCTGAACACTTTAACGAACCAATTGAGAAAGCTGCGAAAGAACTCAACATTGGATCGACACAGTTAAAAAAACGTTGTAGAGATTTAGGTATTGAACATTGGCCCCAACGACAACTCAAGAGTCTACAAACTCTCATGGATCGTGTTGAGGTAAAGAACTACATTTTTTTATTCAATTATATCATAATGTTATTATTACGAAAGTTGTTTATGTAACAGGAATTTGGTAACGAGTTTAGTGGAGCAGCAGGATTATCGAAAGATTTATTACCCAACCTAAAAAGGGAGAAAGAAGCAATAATGGAAGGGTCACAATCAGGTCTCACTGACGGCACAAAGAAACTAATACAAGCTGCTCATAAGATGGAATATAAGAAAAGAAAATTTCTAGAAAAAGGGGAAACTTCATCCAGAACTCATACACAGCAGCAATCTCTGCCATCTAATTCCGGTATGAGTAGTATTAATCCTGGTTTACTCGAGCCTGTGAGTGAGGGAAATTTTGGAGGCTCTGTAGGTAATCTAGCCTGGTTTCCTTGTAACACCCAGTTTCATATACAAAGTACACCCAAAAATTTTCAACAATTATACATCCAAATGGGCATACTTGTACTCAAACTAAGGATCAAGATGTTATCAGCATGAATATTTAGTTAAAAGGTCCTTACAAATTTACCAGGCGTTACAAATAATCTATTTCAACTAAAGGACAGGCTCTAAATTGTCCATCTTTCTTTATCACATGCCTTCCCCTATCACAGCTACAGATACCTGCAAAACAATATACAACTCAAGTGTAAGCTTATAAAGCTTAGTGAGTAATCTCATTTATATTTCACGTGTCTTTTTCACTAAACATCCTCAACTTCCTCTCTTGCTATTCTCATTAGCAAGATCCATCTTCTCTTAATTAGGAACCTGCTAACATATTAGCTTTATAAACTCTGGCTAAATGTTAGCAACATCAATTCAATCATAAGTATCAAAATCAGTAATACTCGTAAACTCAATTTCCATTTCACATATACTCCTTTTTAACAATTTACTAAACTCATATAACTTATCTCTTTCTGAAATAAACAACTCAACCACAAGACAGTACAACTAAAAGAGTCGATAGGCAATTACTAACCTGTAACGCATCTCATTATATATATAAATTATTATCCTGCAAAACATCTCATTATACATACCAAATGTAAAATAACACATATAAACTCATTCCACTCCAATAACTATTCCACTCCAAACTCCAATTCAGCTCAATAGCCCTCATGGCTAGATAACTTGACTCAAAACTCGTTGATGTGACTACTCTAACATCTACTCAGTTCATACGATCAATATGTATACTCAACTCGGTTGTTGTTATTCATATATAACAATTCACTCCTCAATTTGGTTATCACAATAACACCCTAACATATAAATTCAGTTTACCACAAGATAGATTTCTACTCAAGTACATAAGAGTACTCACCTGATTTGAAGTTCTATACGATCCAAACTAACACCTTAGAAGATACAATGATCCTTCCATGATTAACAGCACCTACATAACCATATTCATACCAACAAAAAGGGGAATATGTTATTTTTCAATCCATCAAGCTTAAAGCTTGGTCACAACAGTTAAAACTCGGGATTAGAAGCGTTTCAACACATCCAAACAAGTGTTATCTACTCATTTTTTATCTAATCACAGGTAGTACTTCACAACTCCTCGAAATCAACCCAAAATGACCAAATCAACCGTTCAAAAGGGCTAGAATCGGAAACCTTACCTTCAATAAGCGAGATATCGAAAATTACTTCAATCCTCCGCGTTCTAGCCTTCCGATTTGGTCCTAATATGAAGAGGGAATGTTTTCTAGGGTTGAGAGGGTTTTTCAATCGAAAATCCTCAAGAAAAATGGCTGAAATCGCAATTTAAACAAGTGGGGTCGGCACGAAACCCGACCCGGGTTCCAAAACCCGGTCCTGGTCCTCACACAGCACGACCCGTGCTGATAGACCCGACCCGTGCTCCTGGCTGCTAATTGCTTTCGTCCGACAACCCGACCCGGTTTCCAAAACCCGGTCCGGGTTTCAGTCTAACTCGACCCGGGTTTAAAAACCCGCCCCGGGTTTGGTTTGTTTCCACTGCGTTGAATGTTTAAGACTATAACACGATCCGGCTTGACCCAAAATTGTTTCTAACACTCTTTTTAAAGTCTAACTCCTCCTAGATTGGGTTTCCATCCATCCTAACTCATATTATAACTCATCTAATCTCGTTTTTATTATAATTAATACAACCCTACCATAATTTAAAATTACGGTATTACAAGTTCTTACCCCCTTCAAAAGATTCCGTCCTCGGAATCTCTTGAAACAAAAAGGGATATTTTGACCTCATCCCCTCCTCAACTGTTCAAGTGACATCCGTACCTCTATGATGTCTCCATTGCATTTTTATCTCTCAATCTTTTTGTTTTGCAACTTTCTGACCTTTTTATCCAGAATTTGTTCCGACATCTCTTGGAGAGGTACTTCAATTTCTCATCTAATTGAACCCTGGTTAAAGGTACTCAAATGGATTTGTAATACAAAGTTCTTCTGAAGTGTGACACATGGAATACATTGTGAATACTTCTCAACTCATCAGGAAACTCAAGCTTCCTCAATTCATATTACACTTAAAAATTTGCTCAGTCAATTTCTCTTTATGTAAAATCTTAACGCCCACCATCTTCTTCATAAGATTTTATCTGTAGCCATATTGGTTATCACTATTTCCATATAAATTCTCACTCTTTCAAGCCACACTTTGCTATGGCATCGCTGACACCAATCTATCTCACTTCATTCTTTAAATGATACTCAAATCATCAACTTGTCCCATATGGCCACCTGGAACTCAACTCTCGATTTTTAAATTTTCTCGAAATGATTTTACTTTAACTCAATAAGAAAAACGGTCTTACCGATTCCAGGCTCACATTCTCTCTCAATTTATTCCTCTAATAGCAACATGCCATTTATTGATTTCTCATGTTTGCACATCCTCATCGATTAGGTAGGAGAAACACTCATACAACACAAAGATGCCGACATTCAACTGTCTCAATCACGTTACATAACTCATTAACACTAGGATATGAATCCAGAATAATAAAATATCAGAAACTATCTAGAGTTTCACTCACGTCTCCTCTGGATTTAGCATTTAACCCTCGACACTTTGGTCACACAAGACCTTTTTCAGTTATTACATCACCTCAACTGTACAATGATTCTCTAAAATCTCATCTATCTCTGCTTCTACCTCAGCGTATACATCAGGTTTTCACCAATGTACCACTATAAATTTTCTACCAATAATAGCTCCACTTCATTTCAGTTTAACAACATAACTCACGTTGTTTCTCTCGATGTACTCACTTATTACCTCCTCACTTATGTGGACAATCCATATCACGCTCTCACTCAATCGATAATCATAACGAACTCAACAATTTATTATCAGATAAATTTTCAACACAATCACATATATTTCTCCCGTCACATCATTTGTAAGAATTTTCTCCTTGCCATTTCTCCGTCATTCTCATCTAAATTTCTAATTCATTATAATGACACAAAATAAATCATACATACATACGGCTTACCGTAATCTCTACACACAACTCGTAAAGAATTAATAATGTTCAACACTGTAATCTCTACGGTGAGTATCTCATTACTCGACTAATTCATTAATCTCAAGAAAATAATTCAACATTATTATAACAAAATCTACTATCCATCGTCTCATACGAATAAGTAGTTTTGTTATCTCGACATTCACAATTTTTCTCTCATTGGCAGTAATCGATTTGATTGCTAAGGAACGAATCCTATCAATCACAATTACAATTACTTTTCTCCTCTTTTCAACTCATATCTTTTCATCATGCATTTATAGAATTCTGTCTCATTCAACATGAAAGATATCTCACACATTCTCAACACGATTATTTGATAAACACACATACTCACAATAACATTTCTCAATAGTATTACTCATTGTATTATCTCACAATACCTCTTTACTGTTAGTCAGCCTCTGATTCATCCTCTTCTAAACCCATAGGTTTCAAGTCACACAAGCTTACTGCTACATTCATATCTATCCATACGCAAGGATAGTACATGTCTCATTACTCTGCATCATCATAACGTACATGCCTGTCTATACACAAGCACAACACTATAGCACCACTCTGGCTCAACTCTTGGTACCCCGTACCATCATTTGGTCTCATCATTCATAGTATCTTACAGTACCCCGTACTATTCTCCCAACTCACTAATCAACACTATTTCATAGTACTTCGTACCATTCGTCGACCTCATTGCTCAACACTCTCTCACGGTACCTCGTGCCGTTCTCTGTTATCAGCACTCAACGCTGTGTTACGGTATCTCATACCGTCCTCTGATTAAATCATGGTATCTCGTACCATTTTCTGATTTCAATCCATTTCCTCTTTTAATCTAGGAATTCTCCCTTACGGTCTCAAGCCATATAGACTCACCGTCACTCCTTCTTTCGTTTGAGTCACAAAGATTCTCACTGCTCTAACCACAAGATACTCGTCTTGTGGTTCCACAGAAATATGTGACCTCAATCTCAGCTACTCAATATGTAACCCCACGTAATATGTGGTCTCAATCACATTTACTCATTATGTGGCCCAACAAAGTATGTGGTCTCAACCACTTTACTCGATATATGGTCCCACAAAATATGTGGTCTCAACCACATTTACTCAGTAACTAACTCAATCTCTAAGCCAATAAGGCCTAGATGAACCACTCTAGGTTCTCTCAATTATAACCACAAGGTACTCTTTATGTGGTTACTCAAGTGTCCTCTGATAACGCTATCACAAATATCTCATTCTGTGACAACTCCAAACCACACAATTCAATTCTTAGTATGTCAACTCATAATCAGTTATTGTGTGCAATCAATTACACACTCACCGTCTTTCTCAACTCATACTCTTTTGGTTATCTCAGCCATTTATTTTGATCAATCACAAGTACTAGTCATGTGGCCCCACAAAACATGTGGTCTCAACCACAAAGTACTTGTACATAAAAGTCTCGTCACATCTGTGAAACAACAAACACTATATATACAATATCAAAATTTTATATATATATATTTACCATGTATATACTCTTTATACACACTTCTCTAAGGTTGTTAAGTACTCGTCAAGCAACCACTTATAATCTCAGTTATATACAATCACAAAGCACTCGTTATGTGATATGTAAACATTACTTCAAATGGACATGAGATTCTCATCTCAATGCCGATTACTACATTTTATAACCACAATTCTCTAATACATGTAATCTCAATTGATCTTTTACGTGTCTACATATTTTATACATATTCTATTACATGTATTATCAACAATTAAACACGCGCAACACGTTACAGCTAACATGTTAAGTAAAAATTACTTGCATACCTCATAGCAACAAAATCTCGTCTCCTTATTAGTTGAACCTTGCGTACCGCGGTTCTCAAATCTTGAATGTACTCGGCTACACTCACATATCTCAACTCTTAGCTCATGCTCAACATATACTCAAACTCATTCTCATCATCAGTTAGAATTTTGCCTCGACCGGGATCTCATCTTAACATCTCATCATCATCGGGAAATTTGCCATCAACAGAATCTCATCTCATATTCAGTTAACATCTCATAATTAGCTGAATTTCTTTTCTTCTCGTTGGTTGATATCTCATATCAGCCAAAATCTCGTCTCATCATCCACTATTGGTCCAACCGGCTCTTACAAATTTCTCAACTCATCCTTCATCTGACTCTATATCTGTATTTACACACAGAAAACAACAAATAATAATATAACAGAATAGTTATACTCAACTCATACTCTAACATCTGCAGCAGTATCTTTTCCAAGCATGTGATAGGGGCTCTCTCCTCCTTGGTTCAAGTCTAGGACTCTATACTCAAAGACCTAGTTCACTTAAACCATGCTCTGATACCAACTTGTAACACCCAGTTTCATATACAAAGTACACCCAAAAATTTTCAACAATTATACATCCAAATGGGCATACTTGTACTCAAACTAAGGATCAAGATGTTATCAGCATGAATATTTAGTTAAAAGGTCCTTACAAATTTACCAGGCGTTACAAATAATCTATTTCAACTAAAGGACAGGCTCTAAATTGTCCATCTTTCTTTATCACATGCCTTCCCCTATCACAGCTACAGATACCTGCAAAACAATATACAACTCAAGTGTAAGCTTATAAAGCTTAGTGAGTAATCTCATTTATATTTCACGTGTCTTTTTCACTAAACATCCTCAACTTCCTCTCTTGCTATTCTCATTAGCAAGATCCATCTTCTCTTAATTAGGAACCTGCTAACATATTAGCTTTATAAACTCTGGCTAAATGTTAGCAACATCAATTCAATCATAAGTATCAAAATCAGTAATACTCGTAAACTCAATTTCCATTTCACATATACTCCTTTTTAACAATTTACTAAACTCATATAACTTATCTCTTTCTGAAATAAACAACTCAACCACAAGACAGTACAACTAAAAGAGTCGATAGGCAATTACTAACCTGTAACGCATCTCATTATATATATAAATTATTATCCTGCAAAACATCTCATTATACATACCAAATGTAAAATAACACATATAAACTCATTCCACTCCAATAACTATTCCACTCCAAACTCCAATTCAGCTCAATAGCCCTCATGGCTAGATAACTTGACTCAAAACTCGTTGATGTGACTACTCTAACATCTACTCAGTTCATACGATCAATATGTATACTCAACTCGGTTGTTGTTATTCATATATAACAATTCACTCCTCAATTTGGTTATCACAATAACACCCTAACATATAAATTCAGTTTACCACAAGATAGATTTCTACTCAAGTACATAAGAGTACTCACCTGATTTGAAGTTCTATACGATCCAAACTAACACCTTAGAAGATACAATGATCCTTCCATGATTAACAGCACCTACATAACCATATTCATACCAACAAAAAGGGGAATATGTTATTTTTCAATCCATCAAGCTTAAAGCTTGGTCACAACAGTTAAAACTCGGGATTAGAAGCGTTTCAACACATCCAAACAAGTGTTATCTACTCATTTTTTATCTAATCACAGGTAGTACTTCACAACTCCTCGAAATCAACCCAAAATGACCAAATCAACCGTTCAAAAGGGCTAGAATCGGAAACCTTACCTTCAATAAGCGAGATATCGAAAATTACTTCAATCCTCCGCGTTCTAGCCTTCCGATTTGGTCCTAATATGAAGAGGGAATGTTTTCTAGGGTTGAGAGGGTTTTTCAATCGAAAATCCTCAAGAAAAATGGCTGAAATCGCAATTTAAACAAGTGGGGTCGGCACGAAACCCGACCCGGGTTCCAAAACCCGGTCCTGGTCCTCACACAGCACGACCCGTGCTGATAGACCCGACCCGTGCTCCTGGCTGCTAATTGCTTTCGTCCGACAACCCGACCCGGTTTCCAAAACCCGGTCCGGGTTTCAGTCTAACTCGACCCGGGTTTAAAAACCCGCCCCGGGTTTGGTTTGTTTCCACTGCGTTGAATGTTTAAGACTATAACACGATCCGGCTTGACCCAAAATTGTTTCTAACACTCTTTTTAAAGTCTAACTCCTCCTAGATTGGGTTTCCATCCATCCTAACTCATATTATAACTCATCTAATCTCGTTTTTATTATAATTAATACAACCCTACCATAATTTAAAATTACGGTATTACATTCCTCCTCCTTATAGCTACCCCCAACTGGTTCCGAATTTGAACCCTTCCTCATCACTTCCCTACTTGCACACTCCCCAAACGAGTCAATTTTTAGCCCATACCCATGGGGTTACGGGTTCCAACCCTATCGAGACCCCATATCTTGGAGCTCCTCCTCCAATATCTGAAAACATACCCCTTCCAAATCCTCAAGAAGGTACAAGTCAACCTAATGATGACAAAGAGTGGAGTGTAGAAGATCTTTTTTCGCTTCCTTCTGATTCTTCAGATTAGGTTAGTAATTCTGTAAACTTTTCTTAATGTATTAATATAAAGTTATAGTAACGGATCACATCCCATGATAGAAGGTTTGACCATTCCTATTCATCAGGAAGGTCCAAGTCAAGTACTTGTTGATGAAGATTGGAGTTTCTTAGATCAGGAAGATATAAATCTTGATTTACTTGAGCATAATGAAGGCTCCCATCCTATGATAGAAGGTATGACCATTCCTATTCCTCAGGAAGGTTCAAGTCAAGTACCTTCTAATGAAGATTGGAATTTCCCAGATCCAAAATATCTTTGTTCTGCTTTCTTTGGCTCTCAATCTAAGTCTTAAACATTACTCAGTCAGTAATATGTGTATGGTGGTTATCTTTTAATAAGATTAACATAAGATTTAAGCAATCTATATGTCTATGATAGTTGTATTCTAAGGTATTAAGTATCTGCAACGAGTTTTAAGAAGATTCTTCAATCTCTAAAGCTCTCGACCATTGTAGTGTGTCAAACACATTGATCAACATTGATTGTTCACTGGTTCAACAATAAGTAACGTAGGCGATCATTTCATGTTTATTGGTGGTATTCTTGTGCCATTGAGATTAAGTTTTCGATAACAGCTATTGGTTAAGTATTATTGAAATGTCAGGTCGACTATGTAAGGATTTGGGTATAAGAGATCCATAAAGTGTCTAGATGTATGGTTCTATAGCATTGTAAAATACTCCTATAGTATTTTAGCTTTATTTTACTTTAGGACTATATTGTATTGTTTATTATATGACATTCTGTACCACGACGTTTGCCAAAATGACAACTCAATCCCTAGACTTAGAAATATGTAGTATGATGGATCTGACATAGTTTTTAACTCAAGGGACTATATTTGTGTGGTTTCAATTTCTTTTCCATAAGGTGTAAATTGATGAATTGTTAATGCTAAGAATATGAAACGATTAATGGAGAGATTTATTTTTGGATGCTAATAACATGCTTGATCTTGGTGTTATATAGGGGTTTTAAGACTCTTCATTTCCCCTGTGAGACTCTTCATTTCTCATGTGAGATATTTTTAGAGTTTCTCTATATATGGTTCTTAGTAAGTTTTTAGACTTTTTGTTCACTACGACTATTTCTAAGTACATGTTAGTCATACCTTGGACAAATAGAGTTGATCAGGCTCTATCTGTCCTAGGTATGATTACATAACTACTTAGGCCTACTCGTAGTGTTCAACTCATCTTATTACTCTTGTATTGTTCTGGTTATGACACTGTTCTAGTATGTATGTACTTGTACTTATACTTTATAAAAATATAATTGTATTTTAAAAATATACTTTGTACGGAATGTTTTATAGAGTTTTAGTCCCATTGTATTTATAGTTGTATATTTTAAATAGATTGATATACTTAGTTCACTATAAACAATGCTCTGATACCAATCTGTCACACCCCCAAACCACGATGGCGGAATCGTCTGAGGGTGGATGACTTCATGAACAGTATCATAACAACATTTGTACAATAGTGATCAAAGCAAACACATCCATCATATACATAATTGTAAATGTTACAAGATTCAAAATACAATACGTTCCAAATACATTTACAATATGTTATCAAATACACAGTATGATGCCATAATGAACCATCGTCAAAACTGGTAGTTACCTGATTCATCAATTTCCTGAGAATACAAGTAGTTTGAAAAAGTGTCAACATTACGTTGGTGAGTTCATAAGATTTTTGTATGAGAAAATTCATAGTCCTTTTTGTTTGTAAATGATAGTATTATAAACCGAGAAAATCCAATATTTTCTTATAGATGAGTAGTAGTCTTAAAAACCCAAAGACCGAAAATGTATAAGTGTTCTATTTTTGAAAATAGTATTATTCTTGTATGAAATTATGTGAATACATGTTTATTCGTAGATTAGTTGTAGATCTAATTTTGTAAAATCTTTACATAGATGAAATCGTATGTTATTTTGTATCTTACAGAATTGTAGTTTTAATTCCATAAAACTCGTATGTATAAGTAAACTGTACTTGTATTTATATCTTGATAAAATGTAGTTTTAATTTCCATAAACTTGTATGAGAAATCCATTTCCTTGTATAATATAGTATCGTAACCCAGAAAATCCAATATTTTCTTATAAATGTGTTGTAGTCTTAAAAGGTCCAAAGACTAAAAATGTATAACGTAAGTTGTGTTACAGTATAAAACTATTTGAAGTGTTTATTTATCCACGTAAACATTTTGATTGTTTTCCCATGTAAGACGTCCTATAACCATACTGTGACCTTGTAGGCCTGCTGCGACGTTCTTCAGGCGTCGGAATGTTATGACATTTGTCACCCTAGACCCGTCGGTCTAACTGTAGCTAGCAGTTTAGGTGCGGGATTGTCAATCCCGTATAGATCTATACACAATTATCACGTTCTCTTACCGAGACTCTGGTTATAAATGCAAGACTTATATATCATGCTTAAATAAGCACTTGTGAAGACCCGTCTCACAAAAATGTATGTATATCAACTTGTTTACGTAATATTTGTAAATGAAAAACCCTTGTATTTGCACAATATAGTAATGTATAATAATTATATATTTTATATAATTATTTGTCTTATTTAAAACGTCTTAGTAACCTTTGTATCCACAAACTATTCCTATAATAGTTTATTTTTAGTATTCTGTCATAAAAAGCATATATTTACGAATACATGTGAAATAACTTATTTAGATGATTATAAATAACATATTTTAAGATATTTTCTACAATAGTAGTGTAATAATTTGGTTTTACTCTTTATTAATTCCAATATAATATTTCATGACTATCAAATAAAGAACGGCCAGGTAGAAGATCAAATGGGGAGGTAGGACCCTTTCAGCGTATAAGCCTTTCGGAAATCCAACAACCTAGCCCAATTGATCGGCCTAGACACCGCTCTCGTAAGTAGATCAATCGATATTATATTTTTGGAATTATAATTGAATTGTTATAATAATAACGTTTTACCAAATTTGCATTTTGTTTACTATTGTTGCAAATGTTCCATAAATAGTCATTTTTATAATATAACTTGTATTCTTCCCCTAAAAACTTGAATAATGGTAAAAAGAAGGGGTATGAACTCACCTCAATGTCGACTAGCATCTTGTCGCCGATTGTTGTTAGATCGCCCGACTCTTTAACTCGAACTCACTATATTTATAACTGAAATATCTATTTCTACCGCTCATTCTTCGTATATCTCTATATATATCAAAGAATATTCTAACAATATTATCTAGTGATATAGAGAGAAAAATATAAGGTGTGAAGAAATGATAGAAATGAAGCTTATATTTATAGTAGATTTATTTTCGTATAGTGGCCCTCAAGATACATAAATTTGATAATTATAGCTTTTATAATTTGTTTATGACAAAAAATACCCTTAAAATACTCTTTAAATAGATTTGATAGTTTTTATGTAAGATAAATAATTTTTGTTTATAAAAATGTAATCTACAAAAATCGTAGTTTAAAAAATATCAACTTAATAGCGTTTGTTCGTATAATTGTTTTGGATTTGCGTACATAGTATTATAATATCAACTAATACATTGTATATGTTATGAAATTTATATTTCAATATATTGACCTATCATACGTTTCGTTTGACTTGAGTTGACTTTCGTTGACCTAGTTTGACAGTTGTCACAAATATGCTCCAAGTTCCTAGTCTTAGGAGACATTAACATATTTATAAATGCAATTTATCATATTTTTACAAGAACATATGACTTAGAAAATCTACAACCATAGTGTTCAAATCTAGAACTATGATTTTAGAAGCTAACATCTTTAGTTATATGCTTAAATCTTTGGTGCCACATAGTAGTCATGCCTAAGTCTTCAAAAACTAAGTCTATCCTATTTGCAAACACCTAAAATTTACAAGGTTCCCTAATTCTATTAGCAAGAACTACTTAGTTCCCCATTGTCACATTCTATTAGTAGCCATAGAAATCATCATGATATCTTTCATCTTTTAATTATCCCACATATAGTAACATCCTCTTTAGGTATGTAATGTATATGAAAATTTTGATCCCTAATTTGTACTAAGAGATGTCTTAAGGAAAACATCTCCAACTCCAATAATATCAAGAATTCTGTCACATGCCAGTCACACCTTTCTACTACAATTGTAAAAATTATGCATCATGTATTTGTAAGGACTAGCATGGAATGAAGCATCATGCTAGTGGATTTAATTGGACTGATGGACTCTGTATGCAACATATCAACACGCCATCAAAATTTAGTACCATATTAACCACTTTCTTTCTTTTATTTAAAGTAGGTTTGCCGAACGTTTGAAGTTTCCATTCTATTTA
Organism: Cichorium intybus; assembly: GCA_023525715.1. NCBI lineage: Eukaryota > Viridiplantae > Streptophyta > Magnoliopsida > Asterales > Asteraceae > Cichorium > Cichorium intybus. The sequence continues at coordinate 15,181,387 of CM042016.1, read as the reverse complement.
CACTTCCAACAAGTAATATGTATATCTTATTCTTAGACTCATGCCTCTTTCTTGATCTTAATCTTCTTCTACTATTACCCCTCCCCTATCAGACTTGTTTCCATTTCATTCTATACTGAATAAGGAATTTGAACACTCACATGCATTCTTGATATGAATATAATCTCTTAGGATCGAATTCCAAATCCCTTTGAATGTAAGCTTATTAGTTTTAGATGAACTACTAACTACTATAACTATACAATACCAACTTTCATGCAACGCGGATAATAATATCAAAAACATGACCTTTATCAGGAAAATTAATGTCAATAGATTCCGAACTGATTGTATCGAATTAACTTACAAGATAATTCACCAAACTTCCTTCCTTCATCTTTGTATTCAACAACTACCGAATCAAGAAAACCTTCTTTTGTAGCCGACCTTTTCTCGTACATGTTATACAATATCTTTATTCGTATACACATTATCTTATTGTTGACAATATTATATGTAACATTCTTTTACAATGATGACTTGGCCATGCCAAGGGCCTGTCAATCCAACAAGTTCTAATCATCTTGTTTCATGATCTCAAAATTTTTCTTAAACAAGGGTTCATGCAACTTTTTCTACAAGAGAAAATTTTGGATCTTATATTCAAGAAGCCAAATCATCATACTTCTCAACTTTAACCTTCCCATATATAGCCATAAATATGATACTGTTTGTTATAGTTTTGAATGATAGTTACATAATAAAAATGCAATGAAAAAAATAAAAATAAAGAACACTTGAATTGAAGTGGTTCACACAATTGAGGCATTTTATTTATTTCTTAATGAGGTTTACGATTATATATATATATATATATATATATATATATATATATATATATATATATATATATATATATATATATATATATATATATATATATATATATATATATATAGTTAGGATTATATGTGGATTGCATATATTGTGTGATCGTGTGACCAATTTTAGACCATTAGATGAAAAGAATGAATGGTTAAGATGATGATGACATCATCGTAATTAATAGAAAAATAATAATTATTTTTAATTAAATAAAATCAATAACAGTAAATTAGTCAAATTTACCCATAACTAAGTTTAAAATGTATGGATATATACATATAGAATTTATTCATCCGTTTGGAATGTTTTATGTTTTAAATTTTGCATTGTGTTAATTCTTTTCGTGTATTCTTTAAGAATATGATATACTTAATTTTGCATATTGTTAATTCTTAAAGAATATATACATCCTTTAACATGAATACATTAATTAACGTTGTCAATTTATCTTTGAAAATAATAATTACATTCATTCTTTAAAAATCGTGAAGTTAGGTGAAACATATTTCATTCTTTAGAACTAGATTACATTATTATAATTCTCATTCTGGAAAAATAATACAAAAATACAAGCACATAAGCAATATTCTTAAAGAATAATATTAACATTATCGAAAAATAAACAACATTACTGAAAAATAACAAATTTATTACAACTGTATAACTCAAATTCGTGAAAGAATAAAGTAAATTCTTAAAGAATAATGCATTCTTAAAGAACACAGACAAACATTCTTGAAGAATAAATATAGACATGTTTGTCCTTCCTCTCATCTTTCAGATTCGCATAATATCTCATCTATCTTCATACATGGATCATCTTGATCTTTTTTGAGGTGTAAGACAATTACATGCAATTCCCATAAATTTAACAAGACATTCTTGTATTTAAAATCATAGAATTTATGAAGGCTACACATGATTGCAGTATATATAATTAAAAAGATAAGACAAAAAAAAAAGAAGAAGAATTTATGAAGTCTACAGAAGTTGCTGCCAAACACATACCACGCTTTACCGATACAAACAACAAAGAAACCACCGAACAAACTGTCGTGACTCCCAAGTATGGATGCCTTGATAGTCCCGGACAGTCGCATAGTCCATAAACACCTGCCGGAATCACAAACCCCCGATCAGCTTAGAGTTAAGAACACAAATTGAGAAATCGTTGTACCTTTTAAAATAATTACTTACAGACCATGGGATGAGCATGAAGCCAATAAAACAGATCTATAAGTTGCAAGGCAACATGAATAGAAATATCAAACCGGCACACAACACGATTCCATATTTGTTTATCCACCAACTTACAAGTCGAGAACAAATTAATGTTGGAAATTTTTCGATAAGTCCCCACAACAAAGACATATAATAAAAATATAAAATCCATGTAAACTCCCTGATTCATCAGAGTAGCTCGAGAAGGGATCAGATCAAGCTAAACCCTCCTAAGAAGCATTCCAACAACATATATCGTCAACATCACCCTCCTAAGAAGCATTCCAGATGGGGTTTGGAGCAAGGAGAACGCCGGTGAGGGATCGGGGAACAGAGAATCAGATGGGTTCAAACCCACCCTCATGATTCATTGCGATTGTCGACATCGTCAACATCATCCTCATACTTCAAGAAAAAAACTGCTGGTTGGGTTATATGCCACCATTGATACTCCGACACCTGACGTGGTTGTGAAGGGCGGTGGAATCGTCAATTCCTTGACGGAGAATGATTTTACGATTCTTGCTGGAATGAGTTTAAGTGCATGATTTATTAGATTGCAAGGTAAGGCGATGTTGGCACCGAGCTATGTGGCAGACGGGTCGGTTCAGATCATTTATGTTGCTAAGGGAAGTGGTCGAATCCAGGCCATAGGTGCTGATGGACTCGCCGGAAAGAGAAAGAGATGGAGGAGGCGGACGTGAAGAAGGCAAAGTGAGAGAAATAGGGTCGACAAATAAGATGATGGCTACTTAGGTTTCTTCCATAATTATAGGCTTTATTTTATGTTAATTGATTTATTATTTTAGAATATTAATTTAAATTAATGTAAAATTCCGTAATTACCCTCTCAGTTGATTGGTCCAGAAATGGTCATACATTCACACAATAATTAGTGTTCACATATGAATATATATATATATATATATATATATATATATATATATATATATATATATATATATATATATATATATATATATATATATATATATATATATATGTGTATATATATATATATATATATATATATATATATATATATATATATATATATATATATATATATATATATATATATATATATATATATATATATATATATATATATATATATATATATGATTTCAACCCTAAAAATGTAAGTCCGGACCCCATTGCTTAATCTCAATATTTGTAATAAGGTTAAGGAGTAATCAAGCTCCAAAACTTAATAATATCCCACTTAGAAAATGATCCCCAATCAACTATCTTCCAAGAACTATACCACTAGTAGATCTCTTGTGTCTCTCTAGCACATCACATTTGAATTACATATATAGAAGGCCAGTTGAAGCTAAGCATAAAAATGGCTTCTATATTTTCACTATATTGGTAATATAATATCAAATGGTGTGTTTATGCCAATGATCTTTGCTAAGGACAACATGCCATCACTTATCAATTCCTAGATTAATTGGTATCTCAGGTGGATGTATTTTTTCCCTACTATGAGATACCGTATTCCTCCCAAGATGAAATGCACCCAGAATGTCACAATAAGGAGTGTAGTGTTCCTATTTCATGCCCAACTTTGATAAAAATTTCTTCAATCAAATAAGCTCCTTATCAGTTTCTACAATAGCCATGTATTATGCTTCATTGGTTAAAAGAGGAATAGTATTTCAAAATATAATTATCAATGTAACTGCTATACCACAACTATACTTATATGCACATAGTAATTTTCCTTAAATTTAAACATCTACTTAACTATGCAAACGAGAATCCTTCTAAGATAACCCTATTTCTTTTGAAACACAAGGAAGCTCAAATGTATCTTTTAAGTAGCATAATAGCGATTTTATTTTCTCATAATGTTATTTCCCCATATTAGATATTAAAGTACTAGTAATTCGTACTTCATAAGCAATGTCTGTCCTTGCTAGTCATTGCTAGTCATAATGTAAAATTTTAAATTTATTCTCATTTATTTATCTTTATTTAATTATTTCGCAAAAAGTAAAATTTATTTTATTGAGTTAAGCCCAAACTTCTAGGCCCAAACACGGATGTTACATGGATACCAATGATAAACACTGTGTTGAGGGAAATGAATCATTGATACAATAATTGGAAATGGTATGATCACGTGCATGAAATGGACCAGATGAGGCAAGATGATTACACACATAATTGTGTAAGTGCACATGAAGATTACAAGAACGTGAAGTTTGACGTAAATGAACATCATTGACCAAAGGTTATGTGATATTACTATATTAGGTGGTATAGACGTATAGTATGTATATTTTGAGGTGTGGTTGAAATGACAACATGAAAAAGTATTGTTGGAAATCAAGGTTCATGTAATTAGTTTCAAAAACAAGAGTTTGCAACGGAAGCATAAAATCATGAACACAAATTCCATTTTCAAGAGGATCATGCTACATGCATGTAGAGATAAGATGAAGAACAAACATATATTAGGTTCAAGATCATAACCTTTGTTCTTGGATTTGGTTTGGATGATTTTGATAGCTAGGAATCAAATTAGAATCCCTCTATAGTTGATCCACCACAAGCTTGAACACCCTTGAATGCTAGTTCCACAACTTGCAAGATTGAACTCCTTTTCTTGTGAAACAAAAATCTAATTTTTGCTAACTATCAAGAGGGCTTTTAGAGAGTTTCTTTGGCTGATTTTTGAAGCAAGAAATGATCATTAAAACCCCCTAAAACTCGGCCACTATATCACCCCACAAAAGAAAGGAACAATGGTCATGTGCTTAAAGAAAGAGCACTCATATCATCCATGGTCACACCTAGAAGACATGAAGAATATTGCTTTTACTTTTAAGTCATCCAACCATGCATTGTCCCCTCTATAATGGCTGAATTTGTGCAAGCCAAAAAGAAATATATTTGGGTTTTTTATTATTTATAAAGCTTATACAATAAAACCTTATAAATAATACATCTTCATTTTCTTTAATGGGATAACATTTAACCCATGAGTTTGTATAAATAAACCATCTAAATATACAATCTTAATTGTATAATTATGTATATACATATATATATTTATATATATATAATAATATATATATATTTTATTTAATTTACCAATTAAATTAAATAAAAGGCTTACTTATAAATCAATTAAATCGTTTAACAATTTAAACAATTTAATTGTTACACTTAATTAATTCATCACATATGAATTACTAATCAACCTTTAATTTTGTAGTTATTATTATTTACCTCAAATAATAATAACCTACAAGATTAAATTGCAAGTTTAGTATCATTTGATGTTAAATCAAATTTAACGTTCTAAATGATCAATTGGTGTCAAACTTGTTGTTGGTGTGACCCTATAGGATCATGTATTATTAGTAATATCATTTTATGATCATCCTTGGGCATATAGAACTAACAATCTCCCACTTGCACAAGGTTGCATCATAGAATGATATCGACAGTGGTAAACGTCTAGCAACATTTCACTGCCCCCAATAACACATGACATTGTGCCATTCAACAACATTCAATTCTTCAGAAAACACGAGGCTCTAATTGATGTATAAGGTTATCTATCAATTATCCCTTTGTCACAGACATCATGTTGAACATGAGACATGGATCTTAATCATTCTCATTTTATGTTCAACTTTCAATCAGGCGCCTTAGATGTCTAACTCTCAACACATAAGAGGAACAAATCCTGTCTTGACTACATACGCCCCTCATATAGTTAGTACTATGCATGAGTATGGCCTTTATGGTTGTCTGTATTTCAAGAACAACAGTGAACCATATCAAAGCATAATACACTCTACACTTGAGTCCCAAATATGTATCTCAGGTCAAAGGATACAATGATAATACCTTTATTCAAGAATCACTTATGATGATGATCCATGGAGTGATCTTGAAACGGGTCAAGTCCAATACTTGTTCACTGACAAGTACCTATGAATTTGGTTGCAACCTTTTGCTACTTTTACCCATAAAAGTCAACCAATCCAATTCATATTAGTCTTACTTCATAATTGCTCCCACAACTATGATCGACTATGGACGTTTAGAATAAGTAAATTATTCAAGGATTAAACATGCTAATAAAACACAAAATTATGAAAGAAACATCATGTCACATATATTACATAATTCTTGTCGTTTACATAAGTTCATATTTATAAAACACTAAACACAAATCAAATCCATTCATTAGAAAAACGGAGTCCTATACCCTTAGCATGACTTTCATGCTTAGTTTGGGGTAAAGGTTTCGTGAATGGGTCTGCCAAATTTTGATCTGTATGAACCTTGTGAATACTTATTTCACCATTCTTAACTTCATGTCTAATGTAGTTATACATTCGGTGAATGTGTTTGGTTTTTTGATGCAATCTAGGTTCCTTTGCTTGAGCTATAGCACCTAGATTGTCACAGAAGATTTCTATAGGGTCCCGAATGGAAGGAACAACCCCTAGATCTTCTATGAACTTTCTCATCCAGACAGCTTCTTGAGCAGCTTCTGAAGTAGCAACATATTCTGATTCTGTAGTGGATTGTGCAATCACTTCTTGTTTGGAACTCTTCCAAGACACGGCTCCTCCATTTAAAATAAAGACATACCCAGATTGAGATTTCGAATCGTCCCTATCTGTTTGGAAGCTTGCGTCAGTGTAACCCTTTACCTTTAAGCTTTCTTCCAAACCGCCGTAAACTAAGAACATATCTTTAATTCTTCTCAAGTACTTAAGAATGTTCTTTACAGCAGTCCAGTAGGCTTCACCTGGGTTCTGTTGATACCTACTAGTCATACTTAAGGCACATGAGACGTCGGGCCTAGTGCATAACATGGCATACACGATGGAACCAATTGCCGAAGCATATGGGACATGTTTCATCCTTTCAAGTTCAGTCCTAGTGTTTGGACACTGAGACTTGCTTAGGATGGTGCCATGCGGTATTGGCAAGAATCCTCTTTTGGAGTCTTGCATCTTGAACCTTTTCAAGATTTTATCAATATATACACTTTGGCTAAGACCAATAAGTCTCTTAGATCTATCTCTATAGATCTTTATGCCTAATACATAAGCAGCTTCCCCTAGATCCTTCATTGAGAAACAACTCTCAAGGAACGCTTTGACACCTTTTAAGGTTGGGATGTCATTTCCAAATAAAAGTATGTCATCTACATATAATACTAGGATTATGACAATGCTCCCACTAGCTTTCTTGTAAACACAGGAGTCATCCTCATTTTTGATGAATCCAAAACTCGTAATCTTTTCATCAAAACGGATGTTCCATGTTCGAGACGCTTGCTTTAATCCATAGATAGATCTTTTAAGCTTGCACACTTTGTTTGGATGCTTGGGATCGACAAAACCTTCAGGTTGATCCATATAGACATCTTCCAATAAGTGTCTATTAAGGAAAGCGGTCTTGACATCCATTTGCCATATCTCATAATCATAGTACGCGGCTATGGCAAAAAGTATCCTAATCGACTTGATCATTGCCACTGGTGAAAAGGTCTCATCATAGTCAATACCATGAGTCTGTGAGTATCCTTTAGCGACAAGTCTAGCCTTAAAAGTGTGAACATTTCCATCCACGTCGATTTTCTTCTTGAAAACCCATTTGTTCCCAACAGTCTTACAATTGGTGGGAAGATTAACCAAGTTCCAAACTTGATTATCGTGCATGGATTGCATCTCAGTGTTCATGGCCTCAAGCCATTTATCAGATTCAGGATCTGATATTGCACTCTGATAGTTGACGGGTTCATCAGAATCTATCGTATAAGATTCCTCTTCCATCATAAGGTAACCATACCTTTCTAGTTCAATTCGAACCCTACCAGATTTGCGAACACCTTGTGTTACAATTTGTTCCTGATCAACCGTTTGTTCAGGTTCAACAATTTCTTGTTGAATGCTAGATTCAACTTCTTGTGTATCAGGTTGTGGTTCCTGAAGTTCCTCAAGTTCCACAAACCTCCCACTAGCCTCTTCCGTCAGAAACTTGTTTTCTAGGAATTCAGCTTTTCGAGAAATAAATATCTTATTCTCGATGGGATTGTAGAAATAGTATCCAAGACAATCTTTCGGATACCCTACAAAGATACATTTAGTTGAACGGGGTTCTAATTTGTTTGAAGCTTCTTGTCTAACATAAGCTTCACAACCCCATACCTTGAGATAGGATAAAGATGGAACCCTTCCATGCCATATCTCATAAGGCGTTTTATCTACCTTCTTAGTAGGTGCCGTGTTTAGGAGACGAGCAGCTGTTTGTAAAGCATAACCCCAAAAAGATAAAGGTAGAGTACTTCTACTCATCATGGATCGAACCATATCCAATAGTGTTCGGTTCCGCCTCTCAGACACACCATTATGTTGTGGTGTTCCAGGTGGAGTAAGTTGTGAAACAATTCCACAAGTCTTACAATGATCCATAAAGTTTGTACTTAAGTACTCACCTCCTCTATCAGAACGAAGAACTTTAATTGTTTTGTTGAGTTGATTTTCCACTTCACTTTGAAACGTTTTGAACATTTCAAACGTCTCATGTTTATGTTTAATCAAATAAACATATCCAAAACGACTAAAGTCGTCAGTGAAGGTGATGAAATATCTTTCACCATATCTAGTCATTGGCTTGAAAGGACCACATACATCCGTATGTATGATTCCTAACAAGTCCTTTGCTCTCTCATTGGTTCCGGAGAAAGGAGCTTTAGTCATCTTGCCATGTAAACAAGATTCACATATATCAAATGAGTCATTCTCATTTGCCTTCAAAAGTCCACTCTTTTGAAGTTGGGATATGCGATTCTTGTTTATATGCCCAAGGCGACAATGCCATAGATAGGTTTGACTCAAATCAAATTTGGGTTTCTTGGTGAAAGTGTGGTATAAAGAGCCTTGGTTAGTCTTTTCATCAAGGTTTACTTCATAAATTCCATTTAAAGGCCTAGCCTCAAAATAGAATACATTATTTTTGTAAACACAAATATCATCATTCATAAAGGAAAGATCAAATCCACATTGTCTTAATTTAGCAACCGAAATAATATTCCTAGTCAAGCTAGGAACATAGTAAACATTCAACAATGTCATACACAAGCCATTAAGTAGTAATAAATCAAAACTTCCAATTGAATCCACCGCAACCCTTGCATTGTTTCCAACCCGAAGTACTACCTCATTTGCCTTCAGTCGCCTACTCCTTTTGAACCCCTGCAACATATTACATATGTGAGTTCCACAACCAGTATCAAATACCCATGTGTTAGGAGATAAATTATAAAGTTCTAGGTCTATCACATAGATACCTGAAGTGCCTTCACCGGCCTTCTTCTTCTTCAACTCCGCAAGATAGGTAGGGCAATTTCTCTTCCAATGCCCAGCTTTGCCACATTCAAAGCATGTATCTTCTTTGACAACCTTTGCCTTCTTCTTGGGCAGATGGGATGGTTGGACAACTTTCTTGCCCTTACCTTTGAAAGCTTTTGCTTTCCCTTTGCCCTTGGAGTTGGTGGGGTGTTCGGGTCTAGTTCTCTTTGTGCCACCTTCCTTGATCATGAGAACTTGAGTGGTTTTCTTAGGCAGATTCTTTTCCGCGGTAATTAGCATCCCATGTAATTCCGGGATAGTCTTGTTTAAACCATTCATGTTAAAATTCATGACAAAAGGATCAAAGGACTTTGTCAAGGAGTTAAGGATCATATCCGTTGCTAGCTCTTCGGGCATCACAACTCCAAGACGTGCCAAATGATCAATGTGACTCTTCATTTTGAGCACATAAGAGCTTACCGACTGCCCATCTTCCATCTTGCAAGCATGGAAACCCCGAACAGTTTCGAACCTTTCCGTTCTTGCAAGTTGTTGGAACATTTCCTTTAGTTGATTAATCATGTCATAGGCTGAATGATTCTCCAAATCCTTCTGAAGGTCGGGAATCATGGTTGCCAGCATGAGGCATGATGCATCGATGGAATCATCCATCTTTTTAAGCCATGCATTGTGTGCGGGCTTAGGAATGGCAGGGGGCTCTTCAGGAAGTGGTTCATTAAGAACATATTCTTTCTTTTCTTGTTTGAGAACAATTCTCACACTACGGTACCAATCCAAGAAGTTGGTATGGTTAAGTTTTTCTCCTTCAAGGAGAGACCGTAGTGAGGTTTTGTTAGGAGCCGGGTTTGTTGCGTTTGGTGCCATCTACAAAATTTTGACAAGGTTCTATTTAGTAAATTATGATATTAAGTCCTTAATAATTAATACCCTTTTTGTTTCATAAACTTTAATTAATTAAGGTCTAGAATCCAAGTTCCATTACGAATAAGTGGTTAGGTATCCTTTATCCCGCCTATTCGAATCAACAAGGTAGGTAACGGTTTACCAATTATATCCAAATATAATTTCTAGAGTTATGGGATTCCATTATAACATTTATAAGTTTGGCATGTTTGATCCCATCTATGCCTTGGATTTCTAATGCTTAGGTGACCTTTATCACAAGAGATTTCCAAACGAATCATCCCACTTAAACGAACGTGTAATTTTGACAACTATTAATGGTTAGGTGTCCTTTATCCCATCAATATTGCAAAACTACTTCTTGTATCACAAGAAGACTCCAAGTGGTTAGGTATCCTTTATCCCACAAGGAAATACTAGTGATACATGAGTGTCTTTAAGAGGGATGGCATTGATTCGTATTTCATAAGGGATTTGAATGTTTTACAATTCTAATTTTGAAAACATATGGTATCATGTAGATTGCATGCATCCAATGAACATGGTACCATTAATCTTATTTTGTTAATTGGTTCCTTAATCATAAAATCTCCATTTTATTGATTCTTTGTTTGTGGTCAAGATTACAATTAATATCCAATATTAAGTTTGAGTTTGATCACATATATTAGAACCAATTTATAATCCTAAATAATTACCATTATTATTTAGGGTTGGAGTTTGTAAGAGTTTATAAAATCTCCATTTTATTTCTTGTTTCAATCATTTTCAAAACTTGACTTAATAGGTTTTATAACAAAACCCATTTTAATAAAACCAATTTTATCACATCTTATGTTTTAAATGTCAACTTTTGAAAAATACAAACTCCTTGATGATTATGTTTAATTATCTAGGTTGTCTAGCATGCAAAATCTTATTTTCATCCACAACATAACATAATAAAACATTCAATCATCACAAGCATGCATGGGTGCATAAACACAAGCCAACTAGTTTGATATTTCATGTGAGCCATACATGAAATATCAAGTCCAAACCTAGGGACAAAAAGGTGACAAAAACTCAACCAAATGATCTTCGATTTGGCTACAATTTTGCCAAGCTTCTTATATCACCAAATGACACTTGAACCACCATTTCTTGACTTCATGGAGTGATTTATGAATTTTCTTCTGCCCCCATGAAAGTTGCGAAATATAGGGCAGCAGGAAGAAAGTTTTTGTGGTTTTTGTTGCATTTTTCAATTCATTCTTGGCTATATTGATGCTAATACTTGTTGAAACTTAATGTATATACTAGATATTAAAGTTACCAACAAGTATATCACCAAATGACCAAGATATGAATTTTTAAAACACTTCCAAAACAATTTTGAAATCTGGACAGCAGCTCTTCAGAAAGTGCTGCTGTTGGGTGCAATCTTCATATTGGTCTTTTACTTCCTTCTCTTGTTTCATTTTGTGAAATAAATAAAATACAACTATACTAATATTTACAAAATGAATATTAAGAAGGAAATAACTAATTATTATTATAAACCATTTGAATAAATGAATAGATTACAACCATATCGAATACAAACACAAAACATGCATCATATGGTCCTTGGCTTGTTTATGCACCATTTTATCACATAAAATCATAAGAAAATCAACACTTTGTTTTTCTAAGGCAACATCTATGTAACCAAATGCATGCATACATAAAATATAGTTGGTTACATAAAATCATAGATTATATATTTGCATGTTGCCAAAGAAGCCATGCATGAAACTTTCATTCAAGAAGATGAACATTCATGGCTTCCAAAAACCAAGTTTATCCAAATAAACTTAGTATCTAAACATGCAATATAGCCATGGCTCTGATACCAATTGTTGGAAATCAAGGTTCATGTAATTAGTTTCAAAAACAAGAGTTTGCAACGGAAGCATAAAATCATGAACACAAATTCCATTTTCAAGAGGATCATGCTACATGCATGTAGAGATAAGATGAAGAACAAACATATATTAGGTTCAAGATCATAACCTTTGTTCTTGGATTTGGTTTGGATGATTTTGATAGCTAGGAATCAAATTAGAATCCCTCTATAGTTGATCCACCACAAGCTTGAACACCCTTGAATGCTAGTTCCACAACTTGCAAGATTGAACTCCTTTTCTTGTGAAACAAAAATCTAATTTTTGCTAACTATCAAGAGGGCTTTTAGAGAGTTTCTTTGGCTGATTTTTGAAGCAAGAAATGATCATTAAAACCCCCTAAAACTCGGCCACTATATCACCCCACAAAAGAAAGGAACAATGGTCATGTGCTTAAAGAAAGAGCACTCATATCATCCATGGTCACACCTAGAAGACATGAAGAATATTGCTTTTACTTTTAAGTCATCCAACCATGCATTGTCCCCTCTATAATGGCTGAATTTGTGCAAGCCAAAAAGAAATATATTTGGGTTTTTTATTATTTATAAAGCTTATACAATAAAAGCTTATAAATAATACATCTTCATTTTCTTTAATGGGATAACATTTAACCCATGAGTTTGTATAAATAAACCATCTAAATATACAATATTAATTGTATAATTATGTATATACATATATATATATATATTTATATATATAATAATATATATATTTTTTATTTAATTTACCAATTAAATTAAATAAAAGGCTTACTTATAAATCAATTAAATCGTTTAACAATTTAAACAATTTAATTGTTACACTTAATTAATTCATCACATATGAATTACTAATCAACCTTTAATTTTGTAGTTATTATTATTTACCTCAAATAATAATAACCTACAAGATTAAATTGCAAGTTTAGTATCATTTGATGTTAAATCAAATTTAACGTTCTAAATGATCAATTGGTGTCAAACTTGTTGTTGGTGTGACCCTATAGGATCATGTATTATTAGTAATATCATTTTATGATCATCCTTGGGCATATAGAACTAACAAGTATGTCATTTGAACTAGTTGGAAGAAAGGAAGTATCAGAAGAAAGAAGAAATACATGTTTGTTTTTGAACAACATGTAGAGGAAATATATCCTCAAAGATATTTACATCTCTAAAGATATGTATGGCTTTGGTGGCTAGATTCATGACTCAGTGAGCTTTTGTTCCAGTGGAATAGCCAAAAAAAGACACACGAATTAGAACGGGTCTAAATTTATTATGTCTAACCGATAGAGAAGCTACAAAACAAAAACATTTAAATGTATTTAAATAATACTTCAAAAGTTGTTTGATAGCTAAGAACCTTAGATGGCATACTATTTATCAAATCACAACTTTTTTAGCACACCCGCTCCAAAATGCTATGCCTAAACCCAATGAAAAAACAAAGCACGACCGGTTTCAAGAAAATGTCTATGTTTGCGTTTCGCTAATCCATTTTGTTGTGTGGTATATGGTGTAGGAGTTTGTTCAAGTATTTCTTGTCTTTGTAAATAATCTCGAGCTTCATTAATTGAACCCAATTCGTATGCATTATCAGACTTGATCACTTTAAATGTCTTTGAAAACTAGGTTTTAACTAATTCAACGAACCCCTTGAGTAATGAAAAGCACAGCTTTTGTGGATTAACAAATGTATCCAAGCGTGTCTGCTAACTAGGGATGAGTGTTTGGTGTCGGAGGACCGGACCCGAAAAGGTGCCATAACCGGACTGGTTCGGAGTAGACAAGTGAGTTAATTTCGTGATGGAAAACAAGTTATACTTGAAATGAGGCTTGAAGACACAATGTAGAGTAATGTTGTCATGAAGTTGGATATCACCAATGAATGTTACAGGATTAGTATCCATCCAAGAAGACCAATTATTGTGTATGTTGAATGAGTTTTGTCATGGATGAGAAAATGGAACTACTAGAATACATGTGATCAGTAACACCTATATCCATAATCCATGAATGGTATGGATGTAAAAACGAAGAGGACTTATAGACATTCCAAGCAAATGGCAAAAAGAAAACAATCCTGATCCATGGTGCACCATCCACTAAGCTCCTACTTTTAACAAGTGAAAAAACAAGATTGCTTCTACGGGCTCCGCTTGTCTTTGAGGGTGACAATCGATCCGATTAATTAAACAGCCACGTATCACTGTACATGTCAAGACCGTTGTTGCTATTCCCACAGTTCTTCCCACCGTACGTCTCCACAGACCACAATGCTGTTTTCTTACAAGTCTACTGGTTACTGGAACTCAAGGTGTTGATCAAAGGCGTGTTTGTAGCCTAATTCATTAAAAGAAAATATAATAAATAGCCTAATAATTGATTTCCAACTTTTGTTGAAAGAATAAGGACTAACATTTTGATGAGTTCTTAGAATGTGTGGAATACCTATCACGCACCCACTGTGATGGCCACGTCACTACCCCATCACGACGTGCACACCGCCCCGGGTGCTCCGTGATAGGCGTGTTCGTGGTGATATGTGATGCGTATCACGAGTGACTACAGCCAATGAGGTTCAACTAGCCGTTGAACGGCTGAATTTTTTAATTTTTTTTTACTTTTTTAAAATTACACAATTACTTCATATATATACACAACATATTTTTACCTCAAACACACAAATATTCACAAACTTTCCTCTCTTCATATACATTTTTTCTTCACAATGGAACAAAATTCTAACACCCCACCTTCAAATCAAAACCGTGAGTATGATCCGTTCAGATTAAACTCGACCCCGCGCCAATAACCGAGCCTTGAATCACCGCGAGATGGTTTTGTCAATTTACTTCAAGCCGAATCGCCGATCTCACAACAACCACTTTTTCAACAACAATTTCCGCCATTCAATCCGTATCAACAATTTCAACCACCGTTCTCATTTCAACCGCAAGGGTTCCAACCGCAATATTTTCCATCGCAATCATCGCAACCACCAATGTCACAACCATCACCACAACCGCAACCGGTGTCTCCCGAAATCGTTCAAGAGTCACAAGAAGAAGACAACCAAACCCGCCGGGCCGAAAGGAGGAAGGGAAAAAAAGCGGTGGGCGAAAAACGAATCAATTGGTCGAAAGAGGAAGAACTAAATTTGATCAAGGCGTATATTTCAATTTCCGTTGACCCGATCGTCGGGGACTCGCAAACACAAGACACTTTTTGGAGCAAAGTTCAAGCGTTATTTTACGATTTAATGGGAGAAAAATGTGCAACATCGATAAAATAACAGGCAAATTTCGGGAAATGCGAATAAAGCTCAATCAATTTAACGACATCTACAATAATCTCATGAACGTGCGCAAAAGCGGGTCAAGCGATTTCGACGTTTTCAACTCGGCGTTACTACAATACGAAAAAACAAAGCCCACTCGGAAAGCGTTCCCGTATGTCCAAGCTTGGACCGAGTTGAAAAAACAACCGAAATGGCTTCTTGTCGAAGATTCGCAATCTTCGGGAACAAAACGATCGAGGTCGGTCCATCAAGGCACGTCACAACAATCAGACGGGCGAACTTATATCGACGTCAACGACGAACCCGTGGATCTCGAAGAAGACGAACCCCAACCGATCCGTCGACCGATGAGGCGAGACAAGGCCAAAAAAGCGGCTTCCAGTTCGGAGTCGAACGTGATAGATTTGTTTGGCGAAAAATTTGATTGATACGTCCAATTACAAACCGACAAGGTCGGGATTATGAGTCGGGTGGAACAATAAATAGTCGAAACGCAACAACAAATTGCGGAAACGCAAAGAGAGTTACAACGAAACGCGAATATCGACTTGTTGTCAAAAAAAGCCACCGACTTCGAAGGCGGATATTTGGATATTTTCTTGGCAATGCGGGAAAGTGTCCGCGCTAAATATCGCCCTAGGAACAACTAGTTTACGTTTATTTTCAAATTGTCGTTTTTTTTCGAAGTTAATTTTTTTTTGTTTTTTAATTTTAATGTAATTTTTATTTTTAATGTAATGTTTTTTAAATTAAAAATTAGGTTTTAGTTTATTTTTGAATTTTTTTTAATTAAAAAAGATGATGTGGTGTGATGAAATATGATAGGCATAAAGTGTATTTGTAATGGAGTATGATGAAGTGTGATAGGGGTGAAATATGATGTGGCGCTGATGTGGCATCCATCACATTTGTTCAATGTGATGGTATTGCAAGTGGTCTTATGCACCATTAAAGAAAGCTTTTATTTTTTGTTCCTCACAAACAGATACACATTTTAATCAACCGCATATTAAGCAAACTTCGTACCAGCGGTTATAACGTTCAAAAAAGCTGCAGTATGAACATGGTCAATTGGACCATATATAAGGGAAAATACTTATATGCAATTATAGAAAATGGGAATGCCCAAATTTACAACTTCTTCCGTATTATATTGTCTACAAACTTGAGACAAAAGAATTGAACTACTAAAAAACCGTGCATCCAAAATCTTTGGCGGATGACAACTCTTCTGCCTCAAACTATAAAGTAACTGGGTAGTGAGATGGACAAACGCGTCTTCATGGCAGGGAATCGTAAGTCCTCCCATTGGATGGTTGAACCCGAACTCCTCCTCTGATCTACGTAATAAATCTTGAAACAATGGTTGGGTCAAGAACGATATAGGAACCAAAAACCGTTTCCTTTGAATTTCACCCACGTACACAGCCAAATATCCTTTGGGGACATGATCTCGCTGGTGTTTGTTGTTCAGTTTAATAAGTTGTTTTGCATTGGCAACTAATGAATGCAACCTGAATACACCCATATTTTTTGAGCTAACTAAGCAGATAATGCTTTTGAGAGAATGAAGTGATTGACACAAGTAATTTGCAGAAGTGGGATACACTGGAAGCTGCTGTAATGTGATGGAGGTCTCAAGTTTCAGGCTAATATTTATAGTGTCTATACTTGCAACTGGCAACCAAATGGGAAATATATTAGGGGGTTTACTTTTCTGTATGAGGGGCCTACAACATATGATGCTTCACATGGCTTTGCTGAGTTTAGTCACTTAGAAAATACTTTTTCTAAACCATCCAGTCAATATGTAGGAACTTAATTGGCCTACTTGTTTCTTTGAGGTCATGATTAGGAGCAAACTTCATAGTTTGAACCTGCATCATTTTTGAGCCGCCCAACTTGAGACGAGGATAAATACAAGCCGACTGTTAACGACGTTAACTGCACTTATTGCTGTAAAATTATTTGTCAAATTGCACCGACCATACGTACCCATGGGATGTAGATATTTTTGGTGTGTTGTACAGTATTAGGTACACGGTGGGGATCCAACTCCTAAAGATACGACAGATTTGATCCTGACAATAGAATTAAAACTGGATAGCCACCATCAGAAAATTGATGTGCATGTATTTTTAATATAACGAAAAAAAATTGGAAAATCATCCAAAAGATGGTTACAGTTTAGATCCTTGACTTGTGGTCATCGCAAAAGTTATGACATTAGTGACGGAACAGAAATAGTATCCAACAAGTTTTCTTCAATATGATGAATTTTTGGATTCAAAAAATAAATTTGATACTACCAATAAGCGGTAAATATGTAAGGAAGCTCGATTTTTTTGGCACGTATATTAATTATTAGACTGAGTATATCATGATTTCTTATATATTTTTTCTTCAATCGATTAAGGCTGGATACGTTGTAATCATATTACTTATAGTTTTTTTTTGTTTGAACAGCAAACGATAAGACTCTATTAATAGAAGGCTAGCAAGATATATATATATACTAGTCGGGACAGTATTACATAAATGCTAATATGAAACCCCAGATGTAACACGGTTTTGATGAAATGTGGGTCTTATTTGGTATAAGGCGTTTTTTGGATATTATAAGACCCGACTCTTTATAAGGAAATAGGATCCTATTTGAAAATTAATGATAGGACCCGGTCATCGTTTTCGCCAATCTTTTATTTTTCCAATTTACCTCCTAGTGTTCCCACTTAAAACAGAAAGTGCGTATAAGACGACGCATGATCCACGATCTCCTTATCCCTATAACTACAAGAAAAAAGAGGAATCCCGACGGCCAGATAACATTTGCAGCCGATTATGGGTGTACGGAGTACGCAATTAAAAAATGAAAAAGAAACTGAAAACAACTATATTGATTCTGGCAACCGGTATGGGCAATGCTTATCCTCTGAGCCAATTTTCTGCCTTGCTTTCTTTATGGTTATTTTAATTTCTGATCATTGACTTCATAGAAACATGTAGACCATATATATATATATATATATATATATATATATATATATATATATAT
Source organism: Cichorium intybus (assembly GCA_023525715.1). Classification (NCBI taxonomy): domain Eukaryota; kingdom Viridiplantae; phylum Streptophyta; class Magnoliopsida; order Asterales; family Asteraceae; genus Cichorium; species Cichorium intybus. Next base: position 15,162,773 of record CM042016.1, on the reverse strand, counting down.
ATATATATATATATATATATATATATATATATATATATATATATATATATATATATATATATATATATATATATATATATATATATATATATATATATATATATGGAAAATGACTTATAAGGGTAATTATGTTTCAAAACTGTTCAAAAAACACCATCCAAGTTTGGTCTGTTCAAAAAACACCATCCAAGTAAGACCTTTGTACAAAAAACACCATCCAAGTAAGGCTTTTGTACAAAAAACACCAACGAACTACATGTTTTGTTCAAATTTTGCCCGATGGAAACCGGCTCTTGCAGGTTAAAGGATGACTTGGCCTAATATTTAGTGACATGGCATAATAACAGATGAACAGTTTAACCTGCAAGAGCCGGTTACCATCGGGTAAAATTTGAACAAAACATGTAGTTCGTTAGTGTTTTTTGTACAAAGGTCTTACTTGGATGGTGTTTTTTGTATAAAGGCTTTACTTGGATGGTGTTTTTTGAACATTTTTGAAACATACTTACCCTTATAAGTCATTTTCTCATATATATATATATATATATATATATATATATATATATATATATATATATATATATATATATATATATATATATATATATATATATATATATATATATATATATATATATATCATAGTTACATGAAAACGGGAACGTTTCGGTTCTAGGAACGGGAACGGGGATCGGCAGTTTTAAAAATTCGGTACGAGGGGGGGTAGTCTTCTCCGGAACGCTATTCCGGTACGTGGAACGTGGTACCATATTACCCGGTACGATGTACTATTTATTTCTAAAATATATAATATTAATATACCTTTAAAATATATAATAATAATATACCAAAAACCAAAATACTTCAAATTGCAAACCCATATTCATCTTCTAAATCGATAGTATCTGCTTCAGACATTTAGAATGTGGTTTTTTTTTGGAGTGTCGCAGGTAAGAATGAAGAGGAAGAAGACGTTTGGAATTTTTGAGTGTCACAGGTAAGAATCAGATAGTGAAATTGAGGATTGGCGTCCATTGGGTTCCCAATTTCTGCAAAAGACGTTTGGATTCCAATGCAATTGCGTATCGGTAGCAGCAAATCGACGTAAAAAAAAAATCAATTTTAGTCAAATTGGCGTACCGGATGGATTGGAACGACGAATTCGGTTGACTGGATGGCGATTGCAATTGATTTGGATCTTCGATTTTGGTTGATTTGGATCGGCGATTGAAGAAGTACCGATCACGTTTTGGCTGCGTACCGAACGGCTGGGAACCCGTTTTTGGAACTCACGATCCGGAACGTAGAACGAGGGGGGGTCACGTTTTCATGTAACTATGATATATATATATATATATATATATATATATATATATATATATATATATATATATATATATATATATATATATATATATATATATATATATATATTGACTTCATAGAAACATGTAGACCATATATATATATATATATATATATATATATATATATATATATATATATATATATATATATATATATATATATATATATATATATATATATATATATATATATATATATATATATATATATTCTTATTTATCAAGTGGATAAGGAAAGCTATACTTCATGAGCAAAGCCATGTGAGGCATCACATAAGTAGGCCCCTGAGAAACTAAACCGGACCAGACTAGGCATTTGCCGGGCGAGCTTCAAGTAGAATACCCTATAAATACAAGTTTCCCAATCCAGTTCTTCATTGCACCTGCATCCTTTTATTTCTAAAGAACAAATTCATATTCAGTCCAAAGTTATGGGTATTTTTTGGCTGCAACATTTGGTTGTAAATGCCAAACAAATGATTAAATTGCACAACAAACATCAACCAGACGTTCCTAGAGGATATTTGGCTGTGTACGTTGGGGAACTTCAGAAGAAGCGGTTTGTGGTTCCTTTATCATACTTAGATCAACCATTGTTCCAAGATTTGTTACGTAGGTCGGAGGAAGAATATGGGTTCAACCATCCGATGGGAGGACTTACCATTCCCTGTCAAGAGGAGGCCTTTATCGATCTCACTTCCCAATTACACCTTTCATAGTTTCAGGAGAAATATATGTACGTAGTTCAGAAAATTTTGCGCTAGGGGTTCGTTCATATTTTTATGAAGAGATGTAATGTTATATGGCTGTAAATTCTTTTCACATTTGCATTAATAGGCTACCATGTAAATCTTCGGCCGGTAACGGTAACTTTATATACATCTCCAAGTCATACACGTAGATGTCGCTGATAAGTCAAAGTACCTTGTGATACGTGCTTTTTAAAGAAAGACATTATAGCTGAATATAGTATATACCATGTTCTTCGTGTAGTTTTCAATTATTCCGAAATTCGCTAACATGCAAACAACAACTATAACTAATTTCTACAAGGTCGTGAGGTAAGGGATATGTTAGACGTAGCCAGTGAAACATTCGAACATTGATAGAGGCTGCTTCGATATAACCATTCAAACAATCAGAAGTGTGTGCCAAATTAACACAAGAGAATGTAATTAAGGAGAAGGTTATGAAAAATACTAATACTAAGAGCAGTACTAACAGTAATTAATGGGATAAATAAGTAACTACTAAAAACAGACTTTAATCTAGGGGGAGTTAAGCATTGGTTTTCTGAATGAGTTTTGTCATGGATGAGAAAATGGAACTACTAGAACACATTTGATCAGTAGCGCCTGTATATAATCCATGAATCGTGTTAATTTAAAGGTGAAGAGGACTTATAGGCATATATTCCAAGGAAAATGGTGAAAAGAAAACCATTTACCTCCATCAGTCATAGCTCCTTTCAGTAATCGAAAAATTGACTTGATTCCATACATGGTGCACCATCTGTCCATCTAGCTACTACGTACACTCCTAGTTTTAACAAGTGAAAGAACATGGGTTCGGTCGTTAAACCCGCTCTAATTACGTCTTCAAGGGTGACAACCGATGCGATTAAACAGCCGCGTATCACTGTACATGTCCACACGTTGCTGCTATTCCCACGCTTCTTCCCATCGTACATCTCCACAATGCTTTTTTCCTGCAAGTGGTTCCTGGAACTCAATTCATCAAAGGCGTGTTTTGTAGCCCAATTTATGATTAAAAAAGAGAGGGTCCCATAAGCTCTTCTTTTTAGTTCTTCACCAACAGATACACATTTTACTCAACCCATATTCAGCAAACTTCGTACTAGTGAGTTATAACGTTCAAAAAAGCAGAAGTACGTATTATGAACATGTCAATTGGACCATATATACGGGAAAATACTTATATGCAATTATAGAAAATGGGAATGCCCAATTTTACAACTTCCGTATTATACTGTCTATGAACTTGAGACAAAAAGTACTACTACAAAACCATCTAAAATCTTTGGCGGATATACAACTCTTCAGCCTCAAACTATAAAGTGTGTAACTGGGTAGTGAGATGGACAAACGCGTCTTCATGGCAGGGAATGGTAAGTCCTCCCATTGGATGGTTAAACCCGAACTCCTCCTCTGATCTACGTAACAAATCTTGAAACAATGGTTGCCCTAAAATCGATAAAGGAACCAAAAACCGTTTCCTTTGAATTTCACCCACGTACACAGCCAAATATCCTTTGGGGACATGATCTCGCTGGTGTTTGTTGTTCAGTTTAATAAGTTGTTTTGCATTGGCAACTACTGAATGCAACCTGAAAACACCCATATTTTTAGAGCTAACTAAGCAGATAATGTTTTTGAGAGAATGAAGTGATTGATACAAGCAATTTGCAGAAGCGGAAAAGACTGGAAGCTGCTGTGCTGTGATGGAGGTCTCAAGTTTCAGGCTTATATTTATAGTGTCTAAACTTGCAACTGGCAACCAAATGGGAAATATTTTAGGGGGTTTAATTTTCTATATGATCAGGGGCCTACAACATATGAAGCTTCACATGGCTTTGCTCAGTTTAGCCACTTAGAAAACACTTTATCTAAACCATCCAATCAATATATAGGAACTTGGCCTACTTGTTTCTTTGAGGTCATGATCAGGAATCAGGAGCAAACTTCACGGTTTGAACCTGCATCATTTTTTGAATTTCGATACATGAGCCGCCCAACTTGAGGTGAGGATAAATATAAGCCGATTGTTTTATCCTCAACGACGTTAACTGCAGTTATTCCTGTAAAGTTATTTGTCAATTGCATCGACCATACGTACCCATGTGATGTAGATATTTTTGGTGTTGTAAAGTACGTATCAGGTACATGGCGGGGATCCAACTTCTAAAGATACGACAGATTCAATCCTGACAATAGAATTAATTAAACCGGATAGCCATCATCAGAAACATGTTGAAAGGGTAATCTAGTCTCTTTGTATATATTACTTAAATTAGTATTTATTAGGGTTAACTATTCTAGTAATCTAAGCTTCACAATAGATGCGATGAATGGTAAGGGTTCCTTTACAACAAGCGGTAATCACAAAGGGTTGTGACTGTTCCAAGGGTTGCCTCTTCCGAAGGGTTGTGTTGGTGTTGGGTTCTCCCAACCGATTTCTGTTGTATTAATACACTACTAGAGAAAGGGGTATTTAGCCACGAAAAATAACCACGCAAATTTTGCGTGGTTAAATAACCACGCAATTACCACGCGTCTGTTACACAACCTGAAACCCCAAATTTAAACACGCATTTGTGACGGAACAACGACGCATCAGAAATTCGTGGCTGTTGCGTGGTAAAATTAACAACGCGATAACCACGCACTGATTGAATGCGTGGTAAAAGCGTTGTTAATATATATAAATCCAAATTCGTGGCTGTTGCGTGGTAAAATTAACAACGCAATAGAAACGCACTGATTGAATGCGTGGTAAAACCGTGGTTAATATATATAAATGGAAAACAATAAATAAAGTGTGGTTATGGCGTGGTTAAATAGCCACACAACTGCCACGAACAATGGTTTAAAGTATCAGGAAAAGAGCTGGTGGTTATTGCGTGGTTAAATAGCCACGCATCTACCACGAAAGCAAAAAATCGAAAAAAATAGGAGCCAGGATTCGAACCCTAGTCTCATCTGTAGGGGGAAACATCAACTACCACTTCGGCTATAAGCCTCATCTGTTCATTATTTCCCTTTCTTTCAATATAACCCTTTCGAATAATTAATTATTATTGTTATTATTATTATTATTATTATTATTATTATTATTATTAATATTGTTATTATTATTAATATTATTTTTTCTTTCGTTTTCATTTTCATTTTATTAATTATATCGTTTTGGGCTATAAGCCTCATCCGTTTTCGTTTTATTGTTAATATTGTTAATATTATTATTTTTTTCGTTTTCGTTTTCGTATTATTTTTTCGTTTTCGTTCAATATATCTCTTTCGTATAATTATGCTATTATTATTATTATTATTATTATTATTATTATTATTATTATTATTTTTATTATTATTATTCTTATATCACAAGTGTTTATACACCTTGAAAATATAACATTTGAAATGAACAACGGGTTTTGAAGGTGTACACGCTTATGTGTAAGTCGAATTGACGTATAAACGGAGAAATATAAAGATAGTAAAGTATAATAAAGATGTGCAAAAAAAATGAACCCAAAAAAAAATGTTTTCCCATAAAAAACGGAAAATAAAAAAAATCCGTGGTTATTGCGTGGTTAATTAACCACGCATTTACCACACAAACAAACAGGTAGTGCGTGGTTGTCGCGTGGCTAATTAACCACGCCATAGCCACGCACAGCCTGTATGCGTTGCAAATGCGTGGTTAATTAACCACACAATAAACACGGATTTTTTTATTTTTCGTTTTTTGATAGGCAAACATTATTTTTTTGGGTTCATTTTTTGTACATCCTTATTATACTATATTATCTTTATATATCCTAGTTTATACGTAAATTCAACTTACACACACGCGTGTATACCTTCAAAACCCGTTACTCATTTCAATATATTTTCCTTTCAATGTGTATAAACACTTGTAATGAACAACAGATTTGGAAGGTGTACACGCTTGTGTGTAAGTCGAATTTACATATAAACGGAGAAATATATAGATAATAAAGTATAATAAGGATGTACAAAAAATGAACCCAAAAAAATAATTTTTGGCCTTTAAAAAACGAAAAATACAAATATAGTCGTGGCTATTGCGTGGTTAATTAACCACGCATTAACCACGCACTGTCTGGTTGTGTGGTAAATGCGTGGTTAATTAGCCACGCAATTACCACAAAGATTTTTGTATTTTTCGTTTTTTGAAGGGTAAACATTTTTTTGGGTTCATTTTTTGTACATCCTTATTATACTTTATTATCGTTATATTCCTCGGTTTATACCTAAATTCGAGTTACACACAAGCGTGTACACCTTCCAAACGCGTTACTCATTTCAAGTTTTATCCTTTCAAGGTATATAAAAGTATGTATGTGTGAGTTTATGGGTATAAGTATGTATGTGTGTATAAATTGTATGTATATGTGTGTGTGTGTGTCTCTGAGTATGAATGTATGCGCATCAATGTGTCGGTGTGTTAAAATCACAAGTGCTTATACATCTTGAAAGCAGTGGCGGATCCAGGAATTATCATTAGGGGATGCAAAAAAAAGTTTTCCCGAATGTAAATGGTGCACTTATAGAAAAAAGGGTGCACTTTTGTGGGTAATTGATCAAAATCCAAAGTTTAAGTTAATTAGTGGGTGTCATTTTTTTTCCGAGGGGGTGCAACGTACTAGAAATTATTTTTTTTATTTTTTTTTTACAAAGGCCCGCAAAAGTTGAGCCGGTGCACAGCCCCCTCCTTGCTCTATACTGGAACCGCCACTGCTTGAAAGGATGATATTTGAAATAAACAACGGGTTTGGAAGGTGTACACGCTTGTGTGTAAGTCGAATTTACGTATAAACTGAAAAATATATAGATAATAAAGTTTAATAAACAATGTACAAAAAATGAATTCAAAAAATAATGTTTGACCTTCAAAAAACGAAAAATACAAATACAGTCGTGTTTATTGCGTTGCTAATTAACCACGCATTAACCACGCACTGCCTGGTTGCGTGGTAAATGCGTGGCTAGTTAACCACGCAATATCTACGAAATATTTTAATAATTGTTTTCCATTTCTTTTATATATATATACCGTGTCTCGTGGCAATTGGGTGTCTGTTTAACCACGCTTTAACCACCACTCTTGATTGCTGAAGCTTTAGAAGTTATACGTGATGCAACAAAATAAATACCGTGTATCGTGGCAATTGCGTGGTTGTTTAACCACGCTTTAACCACCAACCCGTTTTAAATGAAAAAAAAACGGTTACGTAAACCCTTCTCACGCTTTGGCATCGATCGTATTCCTCCCTTCTAACAAAAAACTGAAGCCCAAGCTTCTGCTCCCTGTCGACTGCTGCCCTCCAACGACGCACCATCGCCGGTCGGTGCTTTTGACCGGCCAATTCCAGCCGCCGGCCGAAGGTAAACACCTCCCTTAGCTCAATGCTTCTTCATTTCGAAAAAAGAAAAAACGAAATTACTCATACCTCCTTGCTCCTGTGACAGACCATCTACACCGACTACCACCGCCGATCGGCGGTGTATACTGGTCGGTTTCAGCCGCCGGCTCCGGGTGTTCACCTCCCCATCTCCTTTTCCTCAAGAAAACTCCACATTCTTACATTTTCACCCATTTTCACCAAAAAGGAAAAACCCTAGCTTTCAAATTTTTGTTGAATTTGTTGAAATTGATTGTTATTTAGGTATAACATGTTGATTTGTTTAATGTATTCATTATATTGTTCAATTTCATGTTCAATTTCGATCAAATGCACTTCTCTTAGATCGTCAAATTTAAATGAATAAGTTTGCGTGTGTTTTTCTTTTCTTTATCAATGAAGTTTGGTTGCTTGATCCATTTTAAACATGAACATATCTGATTATTTCTTCAATTGAAAGGATTCTTTTGGACTGTCGGTTGATCTTTGTTTTTATATGATTGTGCAGATTAATCACTTTAGGTTAAAATGGAATATATAAATGAAATCCCACAATCAAAATATGAATGCCCACTCTTCGGTAAGTCTCCAATTTCACAATCATTTCGTCTACTTTTATGATTTTTGTGATTTTAATAACATTTTGAAATCTTTCTGTGTTCATTTTCAGACGTCGATGATACTCTTTATCCTCTAAGCTCTGGATTATCCACACAGTGCACCAAAAACATCATAGGTACTGCATATATTCATCTTCTTTCTTAATTATCTTATATAAATTAAAATACTAAACAAATTGAACTTACAATGTTTGTTACATGAATAAATTTCTAGAGTATATGGTGAAAAATCTTCACATCGAGGAAAGCAAAGTTCCAGAAATGTGTGCTCAACTCTACAAAGATTACGGGACAACAATGGCTGGTCTTTGTGTATGATCTCAATTTTAAACCATCATCTTTATAAAATATTGAAATCTAATATTAAAATCAACTAATTTCTGTCAATTTTTCAGCCAGTTGCAGGATTAAGACCCTTGAGAGAGAGAGAGCTCGTTCATGGGGTGATGAGGTTAGTTATTACAAATATTGTTTTATCTTATATCTTGCATATAATTCCTTTGAAACTTAGTTTCATGTTAACTAGACTTCACAATTTCTATTAATTTACAAGAAGAATGCACTTAGCTATGCTTCTGAAATCTGAATTTTCTTTGTGAACTTTGAAATCCATATGTGTGTTATATAGTGAATTCACTTAATATTTGTTATTGGAATTGATGTTGTGGTTTGTTGGGTTGTAATATTAGGAGCTTGGAGGTTCATTCATTCCTCAAATACCTCTTCCAGGTTTCCAGATTTTAAAAAATCAAGTTGAAATTCTGTATTGGAATTGATCACTAGGCCAACTAAAATAAATGGTGTACATTATGTTCAGGTAATGTGTTATTCTGATCATATTGTTGTTATCTATCTAAATGTTCGCCTCAAATTTCTTTCACATTAAGGCTCAAGTCCTATTTTGAAAATTAAAAACAAAAAGTATTATTCCTAATAATGACAGGGTGTCATGATTTTTCACGACGAGTTTGATAATGAACCGGAAGTTGGTCGTGTCCAAATAAGGGCAGAAGGAGTATATATATGGCCATTCAGACAACTTCGATTGGTACAGCTAACAGGTATTTTTTTTAACTTCTAATTATATAGTCAAAGTATGTTGACTACCAATATTGATGAAAGTAAATACACATGTGATATGTTGATTTACAGTGGCAAAGAGGGAGAATTTGGTCAAGAAGAGGATTATATACTTTCCAACCCTTACCACTTGGTAATTCTTAATATTATTATTTTCCAATGTCACTTTAATTTATGTTACTAAGTTGTATCTTTATGCCTTTTTAGCTTGGAGTTTTTTCATCACAAGTATTCCAGGAATCTCCACGAGATAAGATCTGGAAGAGCAAACAATGTAGTTTTTTTTACCACAATTTGTATTAATTCTTTTTTCTTTATTGAATCTTAAACTAATTATTTAAATTTTTTCTTGCATCCCCAATTAGTGACATGGACAAACATTGCAACGTTGATATCTGTGCCCAATTAGTTTCGTTGTCATTCTTGAGCTTACGTGCACAAGTGGAAAATTTGCAACAAAGTCAAGCTCAAATGGTCGATAATTTCCAACAACAACAACAACAAATGGAACAACGAATCGAACAACAAATTGAACAAAGACTAAAACGGTCGCAAGATGAGTTTGAAAAAAAATGGAAGAAAGGATGCGACAAATGAGTCAACGTGGTCCGGGTCCTTCTTAGTTGTATGTTTTTGAAACAAGTAGACGTTTTAGAATGTTTTTGAAACAATTAGACGTGGTTCGTGGTCTTTCTTGTTTGATTTTTTTAGAATGTTAAACAAAATTTATCGTAATGTTTGATTAGTTGTGTTTTAAATACTTTCGTTGTGTTTATATATATATATATATATATATATATATATATATATATATATATATATATATATATATATATATATATATATATATATATATATATATATATATATATATATATATATATATATATAGAGTAAAGTTCAATTGAGAACCTAAAAAAGCCTAGGAACCTAAGAACCCATTTTATGAACATTTTTTCTACACAATATTTTTCAAAAAAAAGTATACAAAAATTTTTGTTATGATGCGTCTAGAAGATTTCAAAAAAAAAAATTTCAAAAAAAATCATTTTTTTTTATTTTTTTTCATATGGGTTTAGGGTTTAGGTTTAGTGTTTAGGGTTTAGGTTTAGGGTTTAGGGTTAGGGTTTAGGTTTAGGGTTTAGGGTTTAGGGTTTAGAAATTTCTTAGACGCTTTAAATAAAAAAATTGGATGCAAAAAAAATCAAATTTTTTTTCATATGGGTTTAGGGTTTAGGTTTAGGGTTTAGGTTTAGGCTTTAGGGTTTAGGTTTAGGGTTTAGGGTCTAGGTTTAGGGTTTAGGGTTTAGAAATCTCTTAGACGCTATAAATAAAAAAAAATTGGATGCAATTTTTTTTGAGAAATATTGTGTAGAAAAAAAGTTCCTAGGTTCCTAGGATTTTTTAGGTTCTCTCATGATCTCGACTATATATATATATATATATATATATATATATATATATATATATATATATATATATATATATATATATATATATATATATATATATATATATATATATATATATATATATGTGTGTGTGTGTGTGTGTGTGTGTGTGTGTGTGTGTGTGTGTGTGTGTGTGTGTGTGTGTGTGTGTGTGTGAGAAAAAAAAATCTGGAATTAAAAATATTTTTTTGTATTTTTTTTAATAAAAAAATTATTGCGTGGTAATTGCATGGTTATCGCGTGGTTAAGGAGTTGCGTTTGATTAGTTGTGTTTTAAATAGTTTCGTTGTGTTTATATATATATATATATATATATATATATATATATATATATATATATATATATATATATATATATATATATATATATATATATATATATATATATATATATGTGTGTGTGTGTGTGTGTGTGTGTGTGTGTGTGTGTGTGTGTGTGTGTGTGTGTGTGTGTGTGTGTGTGTGTGTGTGTGTGTGAGAAAAAAAAATCTGGAATTAAAAATATTTTTTTGTATTTTTTTTAATAAAAAATTATTGCGTGGTAATTGCGTGGTTATCGCGTGGTTAAGGACTTGCGTTCTTGCTGCGTGGTTAATAATTTGGGTGTCTATTGCGTGGTTAATAACTTGCATTGTTATTGCGTGGTTAACAATTTGCGTGTTTATTGCGTGGTTAACAATTTGCGTGGTAATTGCGTGGTTAATAATTTGCGTGGTTATCGCGTGGTTAAGGGCTTGCGTTCTTGCTGCGTGGTTAATAATTTGCGTATTTATTGCGTGGTTAACAGCTTGCGTGGTTATTGCGTGGTTAATAATTTGCGTGGTAATTGCGTGTTTAAAGTCGTGTGTGGTTGTTGCGTGGTTAATTTGCGTGGCTAAAGCGTGGTTACAATTTAGCCACAAGGGGTTTTCCTACAGGTCAGTTTTCGTGGTTATTGCGTGGTTATTCGGCTTCTACCATATAACAAACACGGAAATTTGCGTGGTTAAACCCCTTGTTTTCTAGTAGTGATAAAACTCTTTTGTTCAGTGTACATAGACCCATCGTTTATTGAATTCCCTCGATGATCATTCCTGCACTTTGTTCTTGGGTTTAATCCCAACAAAAAATAGATGTGCAAGTATCTTTAATATAACGGGAAAAAATTGGAAAATCATCCAAAAGATGTTTACAATTTAGATCCTTGACTTTTGGTCATCGCAAAAGTTATGACATAGTGACGGAACAGAAATAGTATTAAACAAATTTTATTCGAATGATGAACTTTTTAAATCAGAAAAATAAATTTGATACTACCAAGCGGAGATCGTTTTTGGCACGTTTATATTATTAATCATTAGATTGATCATATCATGATTTCTTATATATTTATTCTTCAATCGATTAAGGTTGGATACCTTGTAATCAGAATTACTATAGTTTTTTTTGTTTGTACAGCTAACCAAAAGATTCTATTAATAGAAGGCTAGCAAGAGATATACTAGTCGGGACACTATTACATAAATGCTAATAATATGAACCTCCAGATGTAACACGGTTTTGATGAAATGTGGGTCTTATTTGGTAAAGGCGTTTTTTTGCATATTATACGACCCGGCTATTTATAAGGCAATAGGATCCTATTGGAAAATTAATGATAAGACCCGGTCATCGTTTTCGCCAATCTTTATTTTTCCAGTTTCCCTCCTAGTGTTCCCACTTGAAACAGAAAGTGCGTATAGGACGACTCATGATTGATGATCCACGATCTCCTTATCCCTATAACTACAAGAAATAAGGGGAATTCGGACGGCCAGATAACATTTGCAGCCGATTATGGGTGTACGGAGTACGCGATAGAAAATGAAAAAGAGACTGAAAACAACTATACTGATTCTGGCAACCGGTATGGGCAATGCTTATCCTCTCTCTTTATGGTTATTTTAATTTATGATCATGACTTCAGAGAAACATGTAGACCATATATATATTCTTATTTAATAAGTGGATAAGGAAAGCTATACTTCATGAGCAAAGCCATGTGAGGCAACACATAAGTAGGCCCCTGAGAAACTAAACCATCTCTCCTCGATCCAGACAAGATTACCCATTTGCCGGGCGACCTTCAAGTAGAATACCCTATAAATACACGAGTTTCCTAATCCAGTTCTTCACTGCACCTTTCATTGTTAAAGAACAAAGTCATATATATTCAGTCCAAATTATTATGGGTATTTTTAGGCTGCAACATTTGGTTGTAAATGCCAAACAGATCATCAAAGTGCACAACAAACATCAACCAGACGTTCCTAGAGGATATTTGGCAGTGTACGTTGGAGAACTTCAGAAGAAGCGGTTTGTGGTTCCTTTATCATACTTGGATCAACCATTGTTCCAAGATTTGTTACGTAGGTCAGAGGAAGAATATGGGTTCAACCATCCGATGGGAGGACTTACCATTCCCTGTCAAGAGGAGGCCTTTATCGATCTCACTGCCCGATTACACCTTTCATAGTTTCAGGAGAAATATATGTACGTTGTCGTCGTTCAGAAAATTTTGCACCTGGGTTCATTCAAAATTTTATGTAGAGATTTAATATAGTTGTAAATTCTTTTAATTAACATTTGCAATATGCTACCATGAAAATCTTCTGCCGGTAACGGTAACTCTATATACATCTCCAAGTCATTCACGTAGATATCGCCGATAAATCATGAAAGTCCCTTGTGACACGTGCTTTGTAAAGAAAGACATTATAGCAATTTACCATGTTCTTAGTGTAGTTTTCAATTATTCCGATCTTCACTAACATGCAAACAACTATAACTAATTTCTACAAGTCGTGAGGTAAGGGATATATTATACGTAGCCAGTCAAACATTGATAGAGGCTGCTTCGATATAAGCAGTCAAACAATCAGAAGTGTGTACCACACACAAGAGTAATCAATGTAATAAGTAAGAAACTACTAAAAACAGACTTTAATTAAGCGGCTGTACGCATTGTAGCAACTGATAACAACCGGTTTTATCCACTAGTAATCGCATCATCGCAATTAGCGAAATATCACTGACTTAGTTCTTTACAATAGCGACTGTTTTCAGTTGGATTTTTTTTGAGTTGGACTAAATTTGGTTTTCTGAATGAGTATGTCATGGATGGGAAAATGGAACTCGTAGAACACATGTGATCAGTAGCCCCAGTATCCATGAATGGTATGGATGTAAAAGTGAAGAGGACTTATAGGCATTCCAAGCAAAATGGCGAGAAGAAATTGACTTGAAGACGTACGTCTTCAAGGGTGACAACCGATGCGATTAAACAGCCGGGTTGGATCATATATACGGGAAAATACTTATATGCAATAATAAAAAATGGGAATGCCCAATTTTACAACTTCACGTATTATACTGTCTAGCACTACTACAAAACCTTGCATCTAAATCTTTGGCGGATGATAACTCATCAGCATCAAACTATAAAGTGTGTAACTGGGTAGTGAGATGTACAAACGCGTCTTCATGGCAGGGAATGGTTAGTCCTCCCATTGGATGGTTGAAACCGAACTCTTCCTCTGACCTACGTAACAAATCTTGAAACAATGGTTGCCCCAAAAACGATAAAGGAACCAAAAATCGTTTCCTTTGAATTTCACCCACGTACACGGCCAAATATCCTTTGGGGACATGATCTCGCTGGTGTTTGTTATTCAGTTTAATAAGTTGCTTTGCATTGGCAACTAATGAATGCAACCTGAAAACACCCATATTTTTTGAGCTAATTAAGCAGATAATGTTTTTGAGAGAATGAAGTGATTGATACAAGTAATTTGCAGAAGTGGGAAAGACTGGAAGCTGCTGTAATGTGATGGAGGTCTCAAGTTTCAGGCTTATATTTATAGTGACTATACTTGCAACTGGCAACCAAATGGGAATTATTTTAGGGGGTTTACTTTTCAACGTGAGGGGCCTACAACATATGAAGCTTCACATGGCTTTGCTCAGTTTAGCACACTTCGAAAATACTTTATCTAAACCATCCAGTCAATATGTAGGAACTTGGCCTACTTGTTTCTTTGAGGTCATGATCAGGAGTAGGGGCAAACTTCACAGTTTGAACCTGCATCATTTTTTGAATTACGATACATGAGCTGCCCAACTAGAGATGAGGATAAATATAAGCCGACTGTTTCAGCCTCAACGACGTTATAGAACTGATGGTATTGCTGTAACACTATTTGTCAATAGCACTGACCAAACTTACCCATGGGATGGAGATATTTTAGGTGTCTTCTAAAGTATCAGGTACATGGTGGGATCCAATTCCTAACGATACGACAGATTCAATCCTTCCAATAGAATTAAAAATGGATAGCCACCATCAGAAAATCACATATGTATGTATCTTTAATATAACGGAAAAATATTGGATAATGCATCCAAAAGATGGTTGCAGTATAGATCCTTGACTTTTGGTCACCGCAAAAGTTATGACAACAATGACGGAACAGAAATAGTATCCAACAAAATTTGTTCGATATGATGTCTTTTTAAATTCAGAAAAATAAATTTGATACCAGCAGCTAACAAGCCATAAACAGGTAAGGAAGCTCAATTATTTTGGCACGTATAGATATTTAGACTGATCATATCATGATTTCTTAGATATTTATTCTTCAATCGAAGACTCGATATCTCATAATCAGAATTACTTTAGTTGTTTTTTTCTTTTTTTTTTTGTTTGAATAGCTAACCAAAAGATTTTATTAATAGAAGGCTAGCTAACAAGATAGTAGTTCACAGCAAATTCTATTAATATTACTTAACCTTCAACAAAGTTGAAAAACTATATTACAAGTGCTGAACTTACATAATTGCTTCAATTAACGGATCTAAATAACAACATTTGATTGTGGACTTAAGCCAAAAGGGTCTTGAACGTAATTAATACAACATAAGTTTTTGAACAAATATGTTCCCTGCAGCCATAACTAGGTTTCCAATTGTGATAATGTACGCGCTGGGATGAAATACTCCATATGTTAGACGATATATATTATTGTTGTTTCTAATATCGTATTTACTATTTAGATAGCCCATGTTTACGTGTATGTATTGGTCGGCCCATGGCCTTGTGAATCGTGTATAGTATGTTTCTATTATATATAAAACTGAAATATGTTGCTATTATGTATAAAAAAGTTAAGTACATTGCTATGATAGATGATAATTAGTTATGTTGCTATTATAGAAAAATAGAAGTACATGGTCTTTGGGAATAATACGAACTAAATATGTTGCTATCATGGATAAAAAATTAAGTATGTTGCTATTGTGGAAACAAGTAAAATACATCGACCAGATGCATGTTAGCTTATTGTTTGAACATTTGTAAAAAAAAAAAATTCCATTTGTTAAACTTATGTATATTATGTTTGTGGTTAATCACTTGTAAAGAGGTGTTCTAATAGACAATTTTAGATTTATATTTATTGTCATTGTGGTTTCCGTATACATAATTTGATATTTGTATTGGATTTTTTCTTTATTTTTTGTAGAAAAAATGTGGATACTGACACTATACACATATACGTAATAGCTGCGAGTTTTTCCTTATCTCGGGACGTGCCGGGCTGCCTAGTATGTGTCAACACTTCTTGAGGGCTCAAAGCGTTTTTTCGATATCCTTTCTAGCTCTTTCTTAAGCAACTTTATATTTCATGCGTATTGGATCACCTAGGCATGTCAAAGATTTCACAAACACAACATGTTCAGGATATATACCATCTACCAGATAATACCCGTATTTGTATGATGTTCCATTTACTTGAAGTGGACAATTAGGAGTGGATCCGTTGTAAATGTTGTCGAGTAAAGGTGACAATTAGGAGTGGATCATGTGACGCAACTGCCTCAAGTATGACAGTCGGGTGACCTTTATCGCCCCGCGTATATTTCCCGTGACATGCAGTTAGGCAACTGCACCCTATTCTCATTGAAGACAATCCAAACTCCCAAGCATGCCCGGAAAGCCATGAACATGTGCATGATGTGTTGGATTAGGTGTCTAAGCCATGACTTTACAACTATATTTATCTTGTTAATTGAAGCAAAGTCCATTTAGGTTGCCCTCATAGCTGGAGATCAGGATAGAGTTCAGTAGAGTAAAAGGTTGATTTATTAATTGTGTAATAAATCAATAGAATTAATTAAATGGTTTATTAATATATTTAAGTGTTAATATATTAATTAGAAACTATAATAATTAATTGAGATTTAATCTAGAATTAATTGGATTTAATTTAGTGATTAAATTAATTAATTAAAAGTGTGAAGACTAGTTTGTATTTATTCAATAGTTGAATAACTGGCAAAGAGAAGTCCAGGGGCCAAAAGTGGCGCCACCCTTGGAGGATTCTCTAGGGTTGGCGAAAACCCTAATTAGGGTTTAGGGATCTGGTCCAAGTGGTCAACAGGCTTGCCCACTTGGAGGCTCCTTAGGGTTTCAGGTGTAACCCTAGGAGGCTATAAAAGGAACCCTCTGGCTCCCCATTATTCACGCCAACTTCAACCAAGAGATACTCTGCTGAACTGTCTTCTCCATTGCTGTGGGTATGACTTGCATCTGAGGCAGGATACTTTTGCTGCTAGCTTCAAGAACAAGATTCAAAGGTTGGTTCTTCTGATTTAAACTTTAGAAATTATTGTTGGCCTTTAGTTTTAGTTTATTATCTTCATAGAAGAAAACATAGATTTTTCTAGGGTTGCATGTGAACCATAAGAGTTTATTTGTTCATTGTTTGCTAGAAAACCCTTCATGATGAACACATTAAGTGTATACGTGACTTAACGTAGGCTTGTGCAAATATCGTGGACTGTATATAGTAATGGCGCACCTACAAAGCTCCTCGAGGCTTTCACGTGTGATCCGTTCAGACATTTGGAAATATTCATCCCATTAATCTGGTATATAACCTAAGCTAGTTGGCGTACCACAACTATGCATTTTTGTTTGGAACTAAAACCTTCCATACCACTCGCGTCGGGACGTTGTTGTATGAGCTTGGACATGTTCGTCACATCAGTGAGAATACCAAATGTCTCTTCATTTGAAACCGTCGACAAAAAAGATACCATCCATAAACATAATTGTCGTCGAAATAATGTGTCATAAGACGGTTGTGTGCAGTGAAACTCTCTGAGCAACCTAACCGGCGTCCTCGGATGTGAACTTTTGCGGCATCGTCTTCTTCTTCTTCTAAGATATCGATCAATTTTTCCATCGAGTTTAGAATAGTCGGCCCCACGTTAATCAACCAATTGTTTCTTCGAGATTAACCCAACATGTTTTTGAAGGGTTTTCTAGCAAACAATGAACACAAAAATTGCTTATGGTTCACATGCACCCTATGAAGATCTATGTTTTCTTCTATGAAGATAATAAACTAATATCTAAAGGCCAACAATTATTTCTAAAGTTCAAATCAGAAGAACCAACCTTTGAATCTTGTTCTTGAAGCTAGCAGCACAAGTGTCCTGCCTCAGATGCAAGTCATACCCACATCAATGGAGAAGACAGTCCAGCAGAGTAATCTTGGTTGAAGTTGGCGTGAATAATGGGGAGCCAGAGGGTTCCTTTTATAGCCTCCTAGGTTTACACCTGAAACCCTAAGGAGCCTCCAAGTGGGCAAGCATGTTGACCACTTGGACCAGATCCCTAAACCCTAATTAGGGTTTTCGCCAACCCTAGAGAATCCTCCAAGGGTGGCGCCACTTTTGGCCCCTGGACTTCTCTTTGCCAGTTATTCAACTATTGAATAAATACAAACTAGTCCTCACACTTTTAATTAATTAATTTAATCACTAAATTAAATCCAATTAATTCTAGATTAAATCTCAATTAATTATTATAGTTTCTAATTAATATAGTAACACTTAAATATATTAATAAACCATTTAATTAATTCTATTGATTTATTACACAATTAATAAATCAACCTTTTACTCTACTGAACTCTATCCTGACCTCCAGCTATGAGGGCAACCCAAATGGACTTTGCTTCAATTAACAAGATAAATATAGTTGTAAAGTCATGGCTTAGACACCTAATCCAACAGTTTTTGGTTGTGTGAATTTGAGATAATTTTTTTAAGGTTTTTGATAAAGTTGATATGGAATTGTTTAAGGGTTGTGTGTATATTTATAGTTGGAAAAAATTTCTATTTTTTTAATATATCCGCCTAGCCGTTAGATATTAATTGAAAATTTAAAAAAGATATTATTTTTTATACATAGGTGGGAGAGAGAGAGAGAGAGGGAGATGGATGCACGATAATGTCGTTACCTCCATGCCGCCAAAGCGAGGTGGTAATGCGAGTGGCATGAAGCTGTCACCTCGGCAATACCGGCAACATCGACCATGTATAACCTAAATCCATCTTTCTGATGGAATTGATTCATTAAGAAAACAATTTCATACGTATTTCCGAGATGCAATATGGCGTTTTCTAATAGTGAATTTTGCATTTTTATATAACATAAAGGAGGTACAAGTTCTCAGGCATATTATATATATATATATATATATATATATATATATATATAAGTTCGACGTATGCTTATGCATATTTTTCATTTCAATTGAACCCTCTAAACTAAATTCGACTTTAGCTATGTTTGTCAGACTAACTGAAAACTAGCTGCTAGCTGAAAAAACTAGCGGGTAGCTAAGAAATAGTGACTAACTGGAAAACTAGCTGAGCTGAAAAACTAGCTAATAATAAATGACGTTTGGTAAAAACTAACTGATAAAACTAGCTGGAAATCGTAAAATGACATAAAACGACATGCACCAAATTAATGAAATATTATAAGAAAAAACATAATACATTAAATTAAATTAAAGTAAATACTAAATAAAAGTTTTCTGATTTTAATTTAAATTTCTTGCATCCCATATCATATTCGCAATACTATCACGAAGTTCTCGCATCTCGTGACGTGACTATCGAATGTTCGCATGACTAGATATTGAATGATTGTTTTGTGCTTCTGAAGGTATGATGCTAGTTATAGAAAATCGAACTAATTTATAGAAATCGATGATGGAGGGAATGTTTTTGCGATTTGAAGGGAGTTGGTGTTTATCTCTTAGTATTCAGATTTGGAGGAAAATGGAAATCAAATTTGTAGATAAATGTTTTATCGGTACATGTAGTACGTAGCATATTGAAGAGTAAATTTGAAATATTTGAAAAAGTTAGTTTAAACGTTACTCGTAGTAGCATTTTAAAACGCTAGCTTATATGCTGGTTTATAAGCTAGTTTTTGACATGTCAAACATGTAAAGTGAAAAATAAAACTAAAAAAAAAAAGCTAGTTGTCAAGCCAGATGTGGAGTGTCAAACATAACCTTTATATATCTTTCTTGCATTTCTATCATGACCGACACCAAATTACACCGTAAAATTTAAATAATTTTATTAACTCATAAATTATATGGTTTTGATTTATCTAACCATAATTCCTTACTCACTCATTTATACAAATCCTCATTAGGGGTGTTCAAAAATATCCGTATCCGAATATCCGATCCGAAAAATCCGAAAATCCGATGCTAAATTATCCGAAAAATCGGATATCCGAATTTTCGGATATCCGAAATTCGGATATCCGAATTTTCGGATTCGGATTCGGATAGTGATTTTACAAAATTTCGGATATTTCGGATATCCGATATCCGAATTCGAAAAAATATATTTTCTTTTTTTATATATATTACTATGTTTCGTCGATTAATCTCATACTTTTTTTCCTTCGTTTGGTTTTGAATACCATAATGTAATATCGAATATGTTTATTTTAATATATTTATTGGATAAATGAATTTTTTAGGCTAATTTAATTAAATTTGAATTTTTTTTTATTAAAATCGGATATCCGAATTGATATCCGAATCCGAATCCGAAATTTCGGATATCCGAAATTTCGGATACGGATTCGGATATTAATATTCACTATCCGAAATTTCCGGATATCCGAAATTCGGATATCCGAATTTCCGGATATCCGAATTTGAACACCCCTAGTAACTTATTTTACATTTCGCATCACCCCAAAGTGTGTTCGTTAAATAATAAAACTATCAATACATTGACTCAACATAGTGATAAATTAATATTACTAAAAATAATAATAATAAAAGTAGTAATAATGATAATAATCATATTATTATTATTATTATTATTCTAAAACTTAAATCCCGTAATTTTTTTGAACGTGACATGGGCTTTTTTTTGGCTGCTGTGACACGCGGGTTGCTTATCGGATCCGGGTCGTTTTTTCGGATCTCTCTGCATCGGCTCTCGTGTATTCTGTTTCCTTCTTTTATTCTTTCACTGCTTCCATACCGACTGTGGTGAATTTGCGTCGACCACCGCTTCACCATCTTCATTTTTTGGATTTTAAGGAAGCACTGCCACCACCACTTGCCATGTCTCTGGTTCGACCGCATGCGTCTTCTTTTTGCTTCTCTTTGACGCTGATTTCGCGTCTGAGTCTCTCCACCTCTGTCGATTTCGTTGAAATATTAAATAAATTTTTTCTCTCATCAGCTTGTTATTATTAAAAACAAAAACAAAAGAAAACGTCCATGACTCTAATAAATAATTAGATTCTCATTTCAAGTTTACAATATATTTTTTATAGTAAAGTTGGTAAATCCGGCTGATGGTCTCCATTCTCCAAGACTCCAAGTCTCCAACTCTCTGTCTCTCTCACTTGTGTTTGGGCCTTATTTGAATCTGTTAGCCCGGTTATGTTATTGACGATTACCAATTTACGATGCTTGGGTACTTTACACAACTTAAGTAGGAGTCCGACAGGATTACCCAACAATCAAGACCAGAATTGTGATATTAGTAGGGTTTTCATGTTTTACGCTGACATGACAAATTTAATATAAATAGACCTTTATGATATCAGTGTCATGCACTTGATCGTTTAGCTCCAGAAAACGATATAACTTCCCGTAGGACTTTATATTTGTTTATAATGGGAGTACCCATCACTTTGCCCAAATGTGATGGACGCCACATCATCGCCACATAAGATTTTATCCCATCACACTCCATCACATTACCCCCTTTATACCCATCACATTTTCATCACACTACATCATCTTTTTTAATTAAAAAAAATTCAAAATTAAAGGGTAATGGGAGCAAGAATGGTGTGTACAATATGCATTAAAACTTGTACTTCCTTGTGATTGGTTGTGATCAACCGTGATCACCATCACAATACATCACGATCACACCCATCACACTCCACCCGGGGTGGTGTTCACGGTGTGATGAGAAGTTGAGTAGGACATCACGGAGGCTCCGTGATACCCACTCCCACTAGCCTGTTTTTTGTGAACATGATATAAATGCATATGATATTTTGATTTCTAGAGTGCATCGGCCATCCCACTTGGGGAAGTATCAATACTGCCCATGGTTTCACCTCACATGGTTTTAGATTTCAAGTGGTGTGAATGATACAACGCGAGGATCTGCATTTATGTCAATATGTCGTATCAATTTTTATTTTTATTATTATTATTTTTGTGAAAATGTACTGCCCATACCCCAGGATACCTGGATATCATTATTACGTATTGTTAATTGATTGTTCTTTCATTTGATTCTCTATTCTTTATTCCTAAAATGTATATTGGGTAGACTCGCCGAGCGGTTGATTTTGAAGACAGTTTGTGAAAAATGAATAATACCCCTAAATATAATTCTTTTTAGCAACGAAATTTAGGAGCGAGTAGCGACAGATGCAAGGGATATGCGGCGGATAAGTCATTTAACATCCGTTTCTAATAAAAATTGTGTGTTACCAAATTCATATCAAGCTCAAACCATTACAAGATCCTTACAAATGAACTTAAGCAAGCTCCACTCCATCTATTGTCCCATAGTTTCTAGCATTGCACAATACAATTCTAATCTTTAAGTACAACCTGGGCTAGCAATAACAGATAAAAAGCATCCATGTTGTTTTCCTTGTAAACACGAAGGGGTTAACCATGAACAGATAAAAGTGTAAATATATGTGAAGTCCAAGAATGTCTCTCCAAAAGAGCCCTTGTGGAGAGAGGGGAGACTTCAACATATATACAAACTTATAGGACCGTGCCGCACCAATATGGGATACACTAACACTCCCCCTCAGAGACGTAGGCTCGATGAGGTTACGGGGGTGCGAGACACTGGCTCTGATACCATGTAAATATATGTTGAAGTCCAAGAATGTCTCTCCAAAAGAGCCCTTGTGGAGAGAGAGGAGACTTCAACATATATACAAACTTATAGGACCGTGCCACACCAATATGGGATACACTAACAAAAAGCATCTAACCCTGTTTTGGAAGCCTTAAAGTTTTAAGTGTCATACTCATACCAACAAACTTTGACTTGTCACCTGCAATCATAACAACTTCCAAAATAAGCATATACAAGATGAAGAATTAGTCTCATGTAACACAATAAACTAAAAGAAATTTGAAGCAGCATACATGAGAGTTTGCATAGATTCTTCAATGCCAATAATATGATTTTCAGATGGCTCCTCTACAACCTAAGCCACGAACCAAATAATAAAATAAGAAAATTGACAACAGATGAAATTATGATGAAAACGCATGTCAAAAAGCAGAATAACATACAAAATCTAGATTATCAGTGCCAAAGAAGCTCGTTTTCCCTACCAACAAGATAAATAAATGTAGTGATCCACCCGTGTGTAAATAAACCTATTTGATTTGTTGAAGGGTAAAGGGCCCCAAAGGAGTTTTTATGTTATAATTGGCACAAATGGAGTCTTTGGAATGCGTATGTCGTCAACAACAAGGAGTCGTGGAAAAATGCTCTATTCGAGATAGTTTTTCTCCACGATTTTGATTAGATCTCTAGCCGAGGTAGTCGTTGGATTGGTGAATTCCGTTATCATGCCCTTATCTTTCCATTTCTCCTTTGTAAGCTTCGTCGTTTGGCTAGCTCCTTGGTAGTCCTCCGAATAAATTTCCCATTCTAAAAAATCGTTCACCAATTTCTAGATTACGATATGATTGAGTAATGTAAAATAGACTAACCTAGTTTGCATATAGTAAATAAAAAATGTACTCAGAGAGTCCCTATACTATTGATATATAGAAGATATACGTACGTTATACATTAACAGAAACAAAGACGCAAAAACCTACTATTATTCTCCTTTTTATCGAATGTAAAGGGAGGAAATATGCAAAGTATTTCTATACATTTACCGCAGATGGAACCAGGTCCTTGCATTAATTGAGATTTGAGAAGATAAATACCTATTTCTATACATTTACCGCAGATGGAAATATGCCTTTTTCTACAATGTTTCTATACATTTACCGCAGATGGAACCAGGTCCTTGCATTAATTGAGATTTGAGAAGATAAATACCTATTTCTATACATTTACCGCAGATGGAAATATGCCTTTTTCTACAATGTTTAGGGCAATCACTATTTATTCCCGTTCCGAGAATTACATTAAAAAAAAAAAAAACAAAATCGTGAACACTTTTCTAGAATGAAATTGTTGCCTTCAAACTACAAATTAAACATGTAATTTAGCGGAAAGGTTGACAAATGATTCTTCACGGCAGGGAATAGTAAGTCCTCCCATTGGATGGTTAAACCCATATTCTTCTTCTGACCTACGTAACAAATCTTGGAACAATGGTTGGTCCAAGTAAGACAAAGGCACCACGAACCGCTTCTTTTGGATTTCACCAACGTACACAGCCAAATGTCCTTTGGGAACATCTGATTGGTTTTTCTTGTGCAGTTTGATCATTTGCTTCATATTAGCAACAATAGAATGCATTCGGAGAACACCCATATGTATGTGGAGCAATAAAAGACAGTTATTTTTTGAATTTGAAATAATAGTTTGTGGGAGTGAGGAACTAGATTTGGAGGTTGGCTTTTGTGGAGCATCGAGTATGAAGCTTTTAATTTATAGTGCCTTGTACATGCAAGTAGCCAAAGGTAATGGGAAATATCATAATGGAGGAATGGAGAATGGTTTATTTCTAGAAGGGGACTAGGTCATGTGTTGGCAGATCACATGGCTATACTATCGTTATTACTCATCCAATAGATGTTTTTCTATCCACACTCCACTCCGTCACAAAAAAAAAAAAAAAAAAATAGCCTACTTGTTCCGAACCAAATCATGAACAGAAAAAGAGGAAGGCCCTTTTTTTATAATAGGCAAGAATGCGTCCTTGACCTCCAAACATTTATTTTAATTTGATTGAAAAAATGCAAGCTAATTGTTGATCTTTTTTGGTAGATCAAGGAAATTATGGAATTTAAAGCTCGTGTATCATAGTCAACAATCACATACATTTGAGCAAGAACAATCACGAATGGTGCCAGTGCCGTTGATTTCCATGCAATGCTTATTCATGTCTAAAAATACACATAATTTTTTAAGTTGGCCAACGCTTTTTGGGTTGCAAGGTACCCCCTTACAATCTGTTTGAAAGGTACAAAAACGCATGATTTGCAGTGAGAATAAATACAGCCCATTGTTTCATTCTCACAACCTCTTAGAAGTCATAGTATATTCAAAGATGCCAATTATTGCTATTAAATTTGTTTGACACTTTGTACTGCCCATCCCATGGAGTGGGACCATTTTCTGGGATTTTATTCTCAGTATCTACATGTTACTATGACGCAGCGTAGTTTTGCGGAAGGATCGACAAGCGTCTAAACCCTTTTGATAGACGAGAATTACAATCGTAAAACTCAGAAAATAATTAAGAGAGAACTCTTAAAACTCACAAGAAGGATTTATATCCATTAGAACTTCCTTTCTTCCCTTACAACCAACCTTATTTATAAAGCTAGATAAATATTAAAATAATTAAACCTAGTATGACTAAAGCATGTAAACATGAAATGGAAATCGGCAGTATGTGGAAAATATGGTGAAACTTAAAGTCAAGAATGGTTGGTGGAATTGCATGGATATTGATGGAAGTCAATATTTGCTGCATGGATTGTGGCTATTTGCTGCATGGATTGTGGCTTCACATATGGGAATCCAAAGTCAATATTTGCAGCGCCTACTCTTCTGTTTATAGCCCTCAATCTGATTTTCAATTTTCGTTGCAACCTTGTCTATATCAGTCTCCTCCACTTCAGAAGAACTCGACCCCGAGTTCTCATCCAATAAATTGGACTCGTCCTTGTGATACTCGTAAATATCGGCTACGTTGAAGGTATTCGATATGTGCAATGAATCCGGGAGGGCCACGACATAAGCATTGTCGTTAATTTTCTTCGTGATTGTAAACGGACCGTATTTCCTGGGTTGGAGTTTCCCGTAAGTACCGATTGGAAATCGTTCCTTTCGGAGAAAGACCATTACCTCGTCGCCCTCGTTGAAAATCTTTTTCCGACGATGTTTATCAGCCGCCGCTTTGTTCTTTAACCCGGTTGCTTCGAGACGCGTTCTGACGGCTTCTTTTGTTGCTTGAAAATCTTTAGCCATATTACCCGCTGCAATGCTAACTCCGGGATCTCGGGGTAGTTTGACTAAATCGACCATGTGTCTCGGGGATGAAGTATAAACCAAAGAGAAAGGAGAGCAACCGGTAGCTGTGTGAACGGCGCTATTATAAGCGAACTCAATTTGTGCCAAAGCCACATCCCATTGTTTCGGTTTGTCGCCGCACACGCTTCGAAGCATGTTTCCCAATGTTTGATTTGTGACTTCTGTTTGGCCGTCGGTTTGAGGGTGAGCGGTGCTACATTTCTTGAGAGTTGTACCGAACATTCGCCAGAGCGTAATCCAAAAGTGACTAAGAAACTTAGTGTCACGATCGGAAGTGATGGTTTTCGGGACACCATGAAGACGCACAACCTCTTTGAAAAAAAGTCGAGCAATATTACTAGCATTGGCGGTTTTCTTGCAAGCGATAAAATGACTCATCTTCGAGAAACGGTCAACCACAACGAAGATCGAGTCCACCCCCCTTTGAGTACGGGGAAGACCCAATACGAAGTCCATCGAAAGGTCTTGCCAAATGTCTTCGGGAACCGGTAAAGGAGTGTAAAGACCGGTGTTTTTTGCGACCGTCCTTTTGAGGTTTGGCAAATGTAGCACTTTCTTACGATCGAGCCAGCATCCTTCTTTAAGTGGGGCCAATAATATCGTTCTTCCAAGCTAGCAATGGTTTTGTCTCGTCCAAGATGACCACTTAATCCTCCACCATGCATATCACGAATTAATTTCTCCCGTAGCGAGGAGTCGAGAACACACAATTGGTTGCCTTTGAAGAGATAACCGTCACGAACATAGAAATCACCGTTAGGCGTGCCACCGATACACTTTTCCCATGTTTCTTTAAAATCGCCATCTTCCTTATAAAGTTCCTTCATCATTTCGAAACCCACGACCTCATGAGATAAGGTTATGAGTAAGGAGGCCCTCCGACTAAGTGCGTCGGCAACTTTGTTCAAAGTACCCGATTTATGCTTAATTACAAAAGGAAATTTTTGCAAAAAACTTACCCAACGAGCGTGCATCTTGTTGATCGTTTTCTGACTGTTAATGAACTTTAGAGCTTGATGGTTGGTAAACAAAACGAACTCCTTTTGAACCAAGTAGTGCTCCCATTGTCGTAGAGCTCGAACCACTGCATAGAACTCTTGGTCGTACGTGCTCCACTTTTGCCGGGACTCGCTTAGTTTTTCGCTAAAATAAGCGACGGGTCTCTTTTCTTGAGTTAAGACAGCACCAATTCCAATGCCACTTGCGTCGCATTCGACTTCAAAAACTTTCTCGAAATCGGGTAAGGCTAGAACGGGCGCGGTACTAAGCTTTTCCTTGATTAAGGTAAAGCTTGCATCTTGTTCGGGACCCCATTGAAATTTTCCTTTCTTTAGACATTCTGTGATTGGAGCGGTGACGGTGCTAAAATTCCGAACAAATCGTCGATAAAAAGTAGCTAGACCATGAAAACTACGAACGTCGGTGACCGTATTGGATGTCGGCCAGTCTCGAATGGCTTTCACCTTTTCTTCATCCACTTCGATTCCGTTTTCTCCAACTATGAATCCAAGGAACAAAATCTTATCGGTGCAGAAAGTACACTTTTTCAAATTGACATAAAGCTTGTTCTCTTGTAAGGCCGTTAAGACTTGTCGTAGATGACTGAGATGCTCGGTTTTTCCTCGACTATAGATGAGGATGTCATCAAAGTAAACAACGACAAAAGTTCCAATGAAAGGGTGTAATACTTGATTCATAGTCCTCATGAAAGTGCTCGGCGCGTTAGACGTACCGAATGACATAACCATCCACTCATAAAGTCCGAATGGTGTCTTGAATGCGGTCTTCCACTCATCGCCCGGTCGAATACGAATCTGATGATAACCGCTCCTAAGGTCGATTTTGGAGAATACGGTGGAACCGGAGAGTTCATCGAGCATATCTTCCAATCGTGGAATGGGGAATCGGTACTTAATGGTGATTTTATTAATGGCCCGACTGTCAATACACATTCGCCACTGATTGTTTTTCTTTGGCACCAAAAGTACGGGAACGGCGCAAGGGCTCAAGCTCTCACGAATGAAACCCTTCTTTAGCAAATCTTCCACTTGTTCTCTTAGAATCTCGTTCTCTTTCGGACTCATTCGATAATGGGGCAAGTTTGGCAAACTAGCTCCCGGAACCAAATCAATTTGATGTTGAATGTCCCTCATCGGTGGTAGCTCGGGTGGCAAGTCTTCGGCAACGAGCTCTTTGACATCTTCTAGTATCTCGTTCACCTCTTTTGGAATTTCGGCCTCGACTTTTTCTGCACTCATTAACCCCTTGACGACAACGGGACAAAAGACGTCCGCTTTCTTTGCATCTTCTTCCATCTCTTGCTCGCTATTAGTCATGATGAGCAGGTTGTCGCTTTTTGTTTTGGCCGTCTTTTCAAAACTGCTAACGGGTGCCATAGCAATTTTTCGGTCGCCCCAACGGAATAACATGACATTATCCCGCCCCTTATAAGTGACATCATTATCAAACTGCCAAGGTCGGCCTAGTAGAATATGGCATGCATCCATATCAAGAACGTCGCACAAAACTTCCTCCTGATAGTGTTTCCCAATCGATATGGGTACCCGACAAGTTTTCGTGACTTTAACTTGTGGACCCTTCTTGACCCACCCAAGAGAATAAGGAGCCTCATGGGGTTGAGTGGGTAGGTTGAGATGATCAACCAACTTTCGAGATACCAAGTTTTCACAACTTCCGTTATCAATGATGAGATTACACACCTTTTTATGAACGGAACAATGAGAACGGAACAGATTCTTTCTTTGGCCTTCTTCCTTGGACGAGTAAAGTACTCGCTGGAGTACGATGTTGATCGTCTCTTGGAAGTCTTCCTCGGCAAATTCGGCACCTTCGTATTTATCTTCTTCTTCGCTTTCTTCACCTTCTACCAATGCTACGGTTCTTCGGTTGGTACATTCGTTGGACCGGTGACCCGGTTGGCCGCATCGGTAACACTTTAAACCCATTGGCTTAGCATATGGATTTGGCGTTTTAGAAAAGGAGGGTTTCTCGCCGCTCGGGCTTGTAGTATTAGTTTTATGAGGAGGGTTGGTGTCTCGAGGATTTACGCCCCCTTTTTCTTTGTCGGTGGCGGCGCTTGAATTTTCATTGGGACTCTGATAACGCCAATACGAATTGGAGGTACGGGTGGACTTCTCCATTAGCTCGGCTTTTAAGGCCAAACTAGAGGCTTCCGACACGGTCCATACGGTTTGGAGTCCGATCTTGTCTTGAATCGAGGTCTTTAAACCACTGACGTACCGGGCTACTTTTTGGTTCTCAGATTCTCCAATTTCGTTACGATCAGTCAATCGTATGAATTCAGCGGTGTAGTCGGCTACGGACCTCGAGCCTTGGTTACAAGCGAGGTACATCTTGTAGAGTATTTGCTCGTAATCTTCGGGTAAGAATCGCTCTATCATCAATTGTTTCATTCTGTGCCAAGATCGAATCGGACCTCTTTGTTGTCGTCGCCGCTGGGCTACAAGCTTATCCCACCACACGGCGGCAGTGCCTTTGAGATGGAAAGCTACCATCTTTACCTGTTTATGCTCAGGCACTTCCATGATTTCGAAAAATCTGTCGACTTCAATCTGCCAGTCTAAGAATTCTTCTACTCCAGTGGTTCCATAGAAGGACGGAATGTCCGCCTTCATACGGTAATCGCGTTCGTTTCTTCTTCGATTGTCTGGTTCTTCTTCCTCCTCCACTTCGGATTCGGAACTCGAATAGCGGACCCGGTTGTGGTAGCCACGGCGTGGCGTCACAAACGGTTCTTCAAACCTATCTCCTCTCTGACGACGGTCATTGATGATGTTGGGTTGAAGCCTGTTAACAGCCGCCGTCAGTTCAGCGAGTGATGCGGTAACGGCCGCGCTCAACTCGGCTAAATCTGCTTTGGTAGCTGGCTGTTGATCTGCCATTGTTAGTGAAAAGACAGACGAAACCTTGCTCTGATACCAACTGACGCAGCGTAGTTTTGCGAAAGGATCGACAAGCGTCTAAACCCTTTTGATAGACGAGAATTACAATCGTAAAACTCGGAAAATAATTAAGAGAGAACTCTTAAAACTCACAAGAAGGATTTATATCCATTAGAACTTCCTTTCTTCCCTTACAACTAACCTTATTTATAAAGCTAGATAAATATTAAAATAATTAAACCTAGTATGACTAAAGCATGTAAACATGAAATGGAAATCGGCAGTATGTGGAAAATATGGTGAAACTTAAAGTCAAGAATGGTTGGTGGAATTGCATGGATATTGATGGAAGTCAATATTTGCTGCATGGATTGTGGCTTCACATATGGGAATCCAAAGTCAATATTTGCAGCGCCTACTCTTCTGTTTATAGCCCTCAATCTGATTTTCAATTTTCGTTGCAACCTTGTCTATATCATACTATTACAGACGTAATGGGCTCCAAGTCGCAGGAGGCGAATACATCCAAGGCAACAACCACCAGAAAGCATAAAATTTAAATAAATTGAAGTTAACAGAATGAAGAATGAAAATAGTTTGCTGTGTTTTTGTTCAAGAACTAATGATTATGATTATATGTTGAGAAATGCGGAGGTGGTAGCCAAAACTTTAGATATATATATTGCACGGCAATGATAATCATATTGATGAAATTGTTACCAATTAATAAAAAAAAAATCCCCGGCATTGATGAGCAAGGCCAACTGAAAATATATAGAATCACAGCCCATGTTTTAAGAGAAGTGTTGAATGAGATTGATGGTCTTGGATTTGGGCGGAAGCCCCACCATCTTCATTGATCCCCTCTTGGATTTGTACGGGAAAAACATCAAAATAGATTAGAATATAGGACGAGATGATTACAGATGGTGACCGGAAGTCGATTTTGATTAAGTGGCCGTTCTTGTTGGGGAATTATGTGAAAAAGAAAGGATTCTGGAAATATGGATTGATTCAGGAAACGTGTTTAACACTTTCCTTGTTTGATAATTCGACCCTAATGCCTTGGGTTCACGAATTCCAAACTTGGGATATTTCCTGAAGAAATAATTTCAATCTTAGGCACAAGAATGAAAAATCCGAATGTAGAAGATGAAGGGAAAAGAAGACCTCGTATCCTCTGTGTATCAGGAGCATATATTCAAATTTAGGACAGTTTACAGGTTATAAAATTGACGAAATATACCTTGGACTTCATAGAATTACTAAATAACCCATTAGTACTAAATGTCAATTTCGTTTAGGTTTCGGGGCGCTGCCCCTTGGACCCCGCAAAGGGGGCGTAGCCCCCTTTGAACCCCTGCTCAAGGGGGCAAGCCCCCTTGAAACCCCCGTTAAGTCTACGTACCGGCGACATTTACTTGATACAAGTGTGCACTCCTGCACCTCCTAACTTGTATCAAAAACTAAAATTGTCACCCTTGATACACTTATTAATTCCATTACACCAAATGTAGTTGGTGACACTAAAATCACCAACAGTTCTTGCTCAAATCGAGATTTTAGATGGTGACAGGAAGTTGGTTTCAGATGTTCTAATCGACTAATTTTGAATCAATCATCGATAGAATGAAGAAAGAAGTAGATAACAATACATGGCAATTTTGGTTTCATTTTTGAGATGGGGAAAGGGGGAAGAAATTGATGGAGAGAATGGGAGCAACACATGTAAACTCATCATAAATCCATCACTACCCTCGCTTGAGGTACCCCCCCAAATCCAATCATATTACCATTAACATCATCTCTCATACACTCTCTCTGTCTTTCGTCACTTTCTTTAACACCAAATTTATTCAGCCATGTCGGCTTCTAAATTCGAGTATTTATAATCACTCAATCATTCTTGAATTTATTTCTCAGGTTTTATTTGATCACAATTTCGGGAAAATTCAAGCATATATTCTATAGGTTTGGTTTATAGATGCGTTATTCTACAATGGAAATTTAGAAATTCAGATCCTTTTCGTTTTCTTTTTCCAAGTTTTGTTTACAAGCAGATCTTCTACAATGGAACATGGATTTTGGATATCTTCAGAATATGGATTATGGATATTCAGAAAATGGATTTTGGATTTTAGGTTTATTGATTCCATTCACAACATGACGTATCTTCAGGAGTAATCTCCAGAGGGGAGTCGTTACGCGATTTTCGGCAACAAAGGAAGTGGGTGGAGAAAATGACTAGTACCAGCGGAGAAAGAGGAACAAGAGAGGGGATTGGTGATCTAGACGGTAATGGGGAAAAGGGATAATGGGGTTTGGTGGTGGGACCAGATGCCTTTTCCAAGTTTTCTTATTAAACAAGTTGGGGCTAGCCCACTTGGCTAACAAGGAGTGTTACTAACATGGAGGTCCAGGGTTCAAACCCTGGCACTAACATAACAAGGAGTAATTTAGGAGTAAGATAGATTTGTCGTTCTAAAAAAAATAAAATAATAATAAATAAATAAAATAAATAAATAAATAAACAATATTTTGATAAGATAATTAAAAATTAAAAAATAAGGGCATTATAGTCTTTTTAAATCAGTCAGGGATGAAGCTCGCAACAAAATCAAACTAGAAGGACAGTCCGAGTTAAAAAATAAAAGTTAGGGACCAACTATGCAAATTACCCCAAACCATAGGGACTATCCATGTAATTTTCTATTTTCATAATTGTTTGCGACCTGAAAATAAAAGTAACTGTTTTTTAGCCTGTGACCATTTTAGAAGCAACATACAAGTTTACACGATGATACAAATATAAGGAGCATAAAAGTATACTTAAATACATAAAGTTAAATGTACCATGTAATCTATGAATTCCATATTCCTTTGGGTCAAGATACACAGATCGGGAATGCCATACCAACAGCAACAACTCCAATCTCTTATCATTCAAAATCACGTAAGGTAATAACCTTCAACAAGAAAACATTATGTATAACATGGATTTAATGCAGTAAATTACAACATACTCCAAATAATTTGTTTATAATATAATTCTACTTTGTATTCCTATTATATCAATATACTTGGAAACTTCTATCCGGTTATAGCAATGTCATCCAAATTCGAAGCATTTTCCACTGCTACAACTGGGTATATTATTCAAAGTAGAATGCCCTAGAAAGAAAAATATGTACATTCCACAATACCTTAAAAACGGAGAAAACGAAAGTACAATGTCACAATATGTAAAGGTAAAGATTTATTCGTTATTTATTCTGTTTTGTCACATACATCAATAACTACTAACTAACGTAAATTGTTACTCACCTAACAAGCAGCCCAGCATATGAAACTCTAACTTTGAAACCTTAGCTAATTTCTTCCAAAATTTAGCAGCCAATCTCAATAAATGCTCACCTTGAAGAAAGAGTAATTATAGATTTACTAATTTACCCTTAAGGTTCACCAGTAAAAGAGAAGATAAGAGTTCCATGACAGCTTCAATACTCTTTCACGGATTCACTTTCCAATATCATATCAGGCTTCTGTTCCCTATCATCGTTATCCCGTTATAAGCACAGGTGAATGCAAGTTTTTATCTTCATAATCACTCAATCTATATCAACAGTCACCGATTCCACTTACTTACCCCTTAAGTGGAGTGGAGAAATTTTCATCCTTGATTTTGTTAAAAAAAACAACCATACGCACACTCATATCGAAATCGAACGTTGAAATCCTATTACAAAAGTAAACGAGAAATCGGAATCATTTTTAGAAAAAAAAAAGATTATTCTCTTATCAAAACGTAAATAGCTGCAGATACTGTCAAAGGTAAATAGCTGCAGATACTGACATAATGAAAAGAAAACTTATAATACACTTTTCGGGGAACTGGAGTTGAAAATCGGTATTTTTGTAGATAGCTGATAACCCATTGAAACATTCAATATACAAAACGTAAATAGCTGCAGATACTGTCAAAGGGGCGCAAACTATCTCACCTGCCATAGTTATCAATTGTGCTTAAGAAAAGGAGGAATAATCAGAACCAAGGTGTTTCATGGGTGTTACCATAACAAGATAGCATTTGCTTGTGAAATTCCAAGATTTAAAGAGTATGAGTATATTTGACAAGAAAAAAAATGTAAGGTGAGGCTTACTATTCACTCCAACAAAAGTATTAATAGGAATTACAATTAACCAAAATTCCAAAACTATGAAGTACCAAAGATGGGATACCTCGAGATACGTGTGTTGATGTTGTTTTCATTGCTGAGACTGAGTATATATCTTTGAAGATGTTTTAGAGCCAAAGCATCTGCAAATTATATTTATTTTCTATTTTGTTTTCAATGTCTTCCTGTAGAAAACATGGATTTAAGTGTGTCACACCCCCGACCGAGGCGGCGGAACATGCCGGGCTGTGCGACTAAGTTCTTGGATCACAGGCAATTGAATATACAGTACAAGTACAACAATAAACCAAAGGATAGTTGTATTTCATCTTGAAGTTTGAATACATGGTTCTTACAAATAATAATAGTAGAGTACATTAAATGCCTTAACAGATATAACAAAACTAGGTTGCCTAAAATCCGTGAAGATTTCCATCTTCTGAAAGTCTCATTGATTTCCTGAGAATACATGTAGTTTTGAGGGTCAACACAAGGTTGGTGAGAGTTACAGGTTTTATGCTGAACACAGCACTGATACTTTTAAAATAACTAAAAGTATTCCTTTTGTAAGTATAATCATACTTGTAAATGAGTTTGTAAAGAGTTGCTGAAAATCGTAAGTAATACCATACTTATAAATGAATTGTATAGAGTTTTTGAAAACCATAAGTAATACCATACTTATAAATGATATGTACGTTTATGAGAAAACCATCAATGCGTATAGTTGAGTCCTATAACCGAGCTATTCGACTGAAATGTACCCCCATACAACGCTTCATGGACGTCGTAGTAATGAAAAAGATAAGTATCACCTACATCGATTTGCAAGTCGAAGTTATAGCTAACAACCATAGGTGGGGGTGTCAACCCGTATAGATCTATACATATGTATCTCGCTCTGCTTGATTAACAGTTATAGTAGTGTGGGGTCTAGGTATTTCTACTTAGTTATGAATAATGTCTCACTATCTAAGCCATTGTTAAATGTAGGATAGACAAGTCTCATCCCAAAATGGTTTTTGTTATAAAAGCCAAGTATGTTGATAAGTATATACGTAATAGTGTACAGTACTCGCTTATTGAAAACATTTTATAAAGCTATAATAACATTTATAAAACTTGATATGAAATTGGTAAATGTTTATATTGCACATGTATTCTCCCCTATAATATATAAAAACATAGACAAAGGGGCCGTAACACTCACATTTGAAGCGTGAATTCAGTTTAGATATAAGAACGATCGTGTTTGAGAAGCACCGCGAAATAACACCACAAAACAACAAGGTTTTGTGCGGCGAAGTGATGGTGCGACGGTAGTGGAGCGATGGCCAATGGTGGTTGTGTTCTTGGCCAAAAGGAGAGCAATTGGAGAAAGAATGAAAAAGCTAGAAGCTTTGGTGAATTGGTGAAGAAAAATGAGATGCAAAGCCTCATATTTATAGTCTCATGGAGTAGTTGGGGTTGGTGAATGGTTGGTGAATGTGATGCCATGAATGACATAATTCGTGCGCAAGATCCCGATGTCTAATAATTTTTTCGAGACCGGAGAATTGTCGAGCCGAGTGCACTGATTCTAGAAACCTAAACAGATAATTTTTTCTAGTTGCAGAACATCGGGAAATCGCGTTTAAATATGTGCGTTCGATTATCCGTAGCATCCAGCGTTTGACTTTTATAAATATTTTTGCTAAAAATATTTCGAGTATGGAATCCAATAATAGACCATAGTCTGAGTCCAATAATGTTCTCGGAATTTCCATATGAGGTTCGCAAGTACCTCAACGGATCGAAACGATTTATGTAGTTAAATAAAATCAGTGATACACTGGTTTGTTTTGGCTTGTTTTCTTATAACAGTCGTAACTTTTGCATATGAGCTCCGTTTTGAATGTTATTTATATTTTCGGAATCAGGGAAACATGTACTCTGAGGTTAGATTGCTTGTTTTGTTTCACAAATGGTTAATACTTATTTTCAGTTTTTCAGGCGTATTAACTAGGGTTTCAGTTTGTGCTTGAGATATTCCATTATAGGAAGTAAAATTTTATCTCGTATCTTATTTTAATCGCAATGACACTATATTTTCCAAAGTATGCATTGAAGCTCAAAAGGTTTGGTTATATAGATGTTTGCGGTGAATTAACTGTTTATAGTTCTAGGTATAAATTTCCGGGATGTCACATTACCTCCCCGTTAAAGGAATTTCGTCCCGAAATTATTTCGTAACATAACACTTCTGCTCAATCGTGTAGAAGTCACACGGGTCGTGTTCTAGTTACTGTAGCATCCAGTAGCATCAAGTAGACTTACACGGGTCGGGTTTCGGAGCACGGGTCGGATTTTTAAAAGTTAACGATGCTAACTTTAAAGGTTAGTGTCGCTAACCTGCTTCAGTGGGGTTATTTGGACAGCTTTCCTCATTTACCCCATTTACGAACCAAAATCCTCCTAGGTTATTTTCATAGCAAAAGGTGCGAAATTTGGTCATTTTGATCAAGGATTTTGTGTAGTAAAAGTTTGTAGAGGTTGGATTTAACACCCGAAATGCGTTCTCTAGTTCTTAATTCACAAGGTTAGTTATTTTGAGTTTTAGGGTTTCAAACTCTAGATGTCCAAATCTGAAAGTATGCTTCGATTCATCTCATGTGTTGTTAGTGGATTGCTAATATATGTTGTATTGAGTCCTCGTTGCGAATATTGTGATGTTTTAACGATTGATTTGGTAAAACCGTGAAATTGGGGGTTCCGGTTTGATAGCATATGATATTCACTAATTGTGATTTGTATTAGCTATTTATTTCTTAATCATTTGAGTTAAGTATTCTGGAAATGCCTGAGGATGTTTAAGATATGATATGTGATTTCATTTTACAGTTGATACTCGTAGGGTGGAAGGAAGTACGTAAGATACAGGTGAACCACGAGCTCTGCAGATGTTAGATGAGTAGGTTCTAATTCATTATTTATGATTAGATTACTGTATAATTGAATTAACTGTTCTTTGAACTATTTCCGTTATCAGAAGATATATATATATTTTAAAAAATGTCTTTTCGTTATCCCGTCCTCATCGGAGTCAAGCCGCCAATTTGGAAAAGATATCACTTAGGGTGGTGAAAAGATTGCATCTACTGTAGATATTTTGAATTTCGGTATTAAGAACGTGAGTTGTCCTTTCAGTTCCTGCTGTAAGATGCTATATAAACGGGTATGTATCATCATTTGTATCTAAGATATTTTCAGTCTCATTCTTTACTACTACTAGTTTATTCTTATATAATTTCAGATTTCCAATCGAGGCATGGAAAACAGATCTCATATGGAAAACTTGTCAGACGCTGAGCGGAATTTCCTAAGGGAAGAGGGTACCTCCCTATCGTTTAATCAGATACCTCTACTGGAGTCTGGTAATTATAATATCCTTAACTCCTTTTATTTCTTATTCATTTCTCTAGCGTTTTGATTTTGTTTTAAACTATGTGAGATATAGATTTTCCAGATATATTACCGCTGGATCAACTTCAAGATGATCCTGAAGTTTTTCCTCTGATGGGTATTCTCCCTGAAGATCCACTGCCTTTAAATCAAGACATCGCTGTTGGGCAATCTCAATATATACTTCCAGGTTAAGTCATTTTGTTGAGCTTTATGTTTATTTTTCTTAATTATCTAACATACGTTATACACAATCCATTTGTAGATGACCTTACTAATGATAATCTAAGCATGAACGTGCCTATACTGCATAGTGGAGTAGGTCTAACAAATCAGGGGTTTCAAACTGACATTCAAAATCAGGATCAAATACAGCCGATCCATGATGACACCATCGAGCTCGCTTCAGAGAATCCTGAGTCCGTGGGTGGTTTTCAATATCAGGATCATTTTCAATTGATCCAAAGTAACTTAGAAAGTTTCAAGAATGGGAATTCTGGGTTTATGGTTGATTTTGGAAATCAAGAACTATTACCCATAATAGGTAACAATGAAAGTGTTAGTGATCAGGATCATACACAATTGATCCAAAATGAAAACGTTTCAACCTCGATTCTAAGAACCTTTGAAATTCGTAGAAAAAGGGGTTCTGGACATGCGTTGAGTAAGGAAACAATATCCATGCATTTTGATAAGCCCATTTTGGAAGTTGCAAGGGAACTCAACGTTGGATCAACACAGTTGAAGCAACGCTGTAGGAAGTTAGGCATCAAAAGTTGGCCTCGACGACAGATTAAGAGTCTACAAACTCTTATTAACCATACTCAGGTTAAGAATTGTATTTCTTTCTCCACAATTTTAATATCATGAGATTGTAATGACTGAAAGTATTTATGCAACAGGAATCGGATAATAATCCTAGTAGAGTAGAGGTAATACTTGGTCTAGAGAACGAGAAAAGAGCAATAGTCGAGGGTTCTAGTTCGAAGATAACTGATAACACAAAGAGATTGAGGCAAGCTGCCTTTAAGGCTGTTTACAAGAAAATAAAGGTTCAGAAGAGAGAAGAAGCTTCATCAGGGACCCATACACAGCAGCAATCTCTGCCTTCTGTTTCTGCTATGAGTGGTTTTAACCATGATTTTCTCAAGACCATAAGTGAAGAGAACCCAGAAGACTTGGCAGGTGACATAGCCCGCCTTCGGCTTTCAGATTGAATTTCTACCAATATTAGTTTAATGGAACTGTTGGTAGGAATGATGGTAGGTTTTCGATAATAGTTATTGGTCATGTATTATCAAAATATCTGGTTGACTGTGCAAGGATAGGGGCAGATAAAGTGTCTAAATGTATGGTTCTATAGTATTATAAAATATTCCTATAGTATTTTAGCTTCATATTCTATTTTAGAGTTTCTTTGTATATGATCTTGGTAAGTTTTTAGACTTGTTGTTCACTACGATTATTCCTAAGTACATGTTAGTCACACATTGGACCAATATAGTTGATCAGGCTCTATCTATCCTAGGTATGATTACATAATTACCTAGGCCTACTCGTAGTGTTCAACTCATCTTATTACTTTTGTATTGTTCTGATTATGACACTGTTCTACTATGTATGTACTTCTACTTTATAAAAATATCATTTTATGTTAAAAGTATACTTTGTACGAAATGTTTTAGAGAGTTTTAGTCTCATTGTATTTATAGTTGTATATAGTGTTCTCATCGCGGGTCAGAGTATATATATAACTCCTATATATATTGTTGGTGGGGTTTGCAGTATTATTAGTTTTTGTTTTGTACCTCAAGACTATCAAATAAGGATCGGCCAGATGAGAAGTACCGGTAGGCAGGATCATTTTGGCATTAAAGCTGTTCTGAATCCAAAACCCAAGCGATAGTTCAAACTAGACACCTCACCCGTAAGTAGTCGAGAAGTAGTGTAATTAATAATAATACTTTTATTAGAAGCCTGTTGCTATAGTTGTATTCCTCTTTCGAGGATATGAGTTCTCTATAGCCAATTTAGCTCTGATACCATTCTGTCACACCCCCGACCGAGGCGGCGGAACATGTCGGGCTGTGCGACTAAGTTCTTGGATCGCAGGCAATTGAATATATAGTACAAGTACAACAATAAACCAAAGGATAGTTGTATTTCATCTTGAATTTTGAATACATGGTTCTTACAAATAATAATAGTAGAGTACATTAAATTCCTTAACAGATATAACAAAACTAGGTTGCCTAAAATCCGTGAAGATTTCCATCTTCTGAAAGTCTCATTGATTTCCTGAGAATACATGTAGTTTTGAGGGTCAACACAAGGTTGGTGAGAGTTACAGGTTTTATGCTGAACACAGCACTGATACTTTTAAAATAACTAAAAGTATTCCTTTTGTAAGTATAATCATACTTGTAAATGAGTTTGTAAAGAGTTGCTGAAAATCGTAAGTAATACCATACTTATAAATGAATTGTATAGAGTTTTTGAAAACCATAAGTAATACCATACTTATAAATGATATGTACGTTTATGAGAAAACCATCAATGCGTATAGTTGAGTCCTATAACCGAGCTATTCGACTGAAATGTACCCCCCTACAACGCTTCATGGACGTCGTAGTAATGAAAAAGATAAGTATCACCTACATCGATTTGCAAGTCGAAGTTATAGCTAACAACCATAGGTGGGGGTGTCAACCCGTATAGATCTATACATATGTATCTCGCTCTGCTTGATTAACAGTTATAGTAGTGTGGGGTCTAGGTATTTCTACTTAGTTATGAATAATGTCTCACTATCTAAGCCATTGATAAATGTAGGATAGACAAGTCTCATCCCAAAATGGTTTTTGTTATAAAAGTCAAGTATGTTGATAAGTATATACGTAATAGTGTAGAGTACTCGCTTATTGAAAACATTTTATAAAGCTATAATATCATTTATAAAACTTGATATGAAATTGGTAAATGTTTATATTGCACATGTATTCTCCCCTATAATATATAAAAACATAGACAAAGGGGCCGTAACACTCACATTTGAAGCGTGAATTCAGTTTAGATATAAGAACGATCGTGTTTGAGAAGCACCGCGAAATAACACCACAAAACAACAAGGTTTTGTGCGGCAAAGTGATGGTGCGACGGTAGTGGAGCGATGGCCAATGGTGGTTGTGTTCTTGGCCAAAAGGAGAGCAATTGGAGAAAGAAAGAAAAAGCTAGAAGCTTTGGTGAATTGGTGAAGAAAAATGAGATGCAAAGCCTCATATTTATAGTCTCATGGAGTAGTTGGGGTTGGTGAATGGTTGGTGAATGTGATGCCATGAATGACATAATTCGTGCGCAAGATCCCGATGTCTAATAATTTTTTCGAGACCGGAGAATTGTCGAGCCGAATGCACTGATTCTAGAAACCTAAACAGATAATTTTTTCGAGTTGCAGAACATCGGGAAATCGTGTTTAAATATGTGCGTTCGATTATCCGTAGCATCCAGCGTTTGACTTTTATAAATATTTTTGCTAAAAATATTTCGAGTATGGAATCCAATAATAGACCATAGTCTGAGTCCAATAATGTTCTCGGAATTTCCATATGAGGTTCGCAAGTACCTCAACGGATCGAAACGATTTATGTAGTTAAATAAAATCAGTGTTACACTGGTTTGTTTTGGCTTGTTTTCTTATAACAGTCGTAACTTTTGCATATGAGCTCCGTTTTGAATGTTATTTATATTTTCGGAATCAGGGAAACATGTACTCTGAGGTTAGATTGCTTGTTTTGTTTCACAAATGGTTAATACTTATTTTCAGTTTTTCAGACGTATTAACTAGGGTTTCAGTTTGTGCTTGAGATATTCCATTATAAGAAGTAAGATTTTATCTCGTATCTTATTTTAATCGCAATGACACTATATTTTCCAAAGTATGCATTGAAGCTCAAAATGTTTGGTTATAAAGAGGTTTGCGGTGAATTAACTGTTTATAGTTCTAGGTATAAATTTCCGGGATGTCACAAAGTGTTGATGGGATCTGAGGATGCACGTGTGGAGTGTTGCCTAACTTGGCGGATCATATAAGTTTTCTCACTATACGGGTGTAGTAATGCGTGTTAACTGGGCGTGCCTTACGCTATTTGACTATATACTTAGATTTCTATGCTTATATGTGATGGTCGTTGGATTCATTCTGGCGACTAAAGAATGGGTTGATCGATCCGAGGATTGCTGCATGATAAAGAACAATGTATGACCGGTCGAACCTGGACACCGGAAGATCAAAGAATGAGTTGATCGAGAAAGAAACAAGGAGAAAAAGATGATGGTTTCTACGTTTTTCACATGAACGTTGGTGTGGGGGAAATAAGATGGATCACAATAGGAACCCTTCCAATACCATCTAGATGCATCGGTTGTGTCGATTGATAGTGGAGAAATAGTGGTGTGGAATAGTTACCGAACTGGCAACGTTTGAGTCACGATAACAAAAAATAAGCTATTCAAGGTAGGTGAAGTTGAAGGGGTATGGCGGTGTAACCAGTTGGAAAGAGGTGGTGGGCTGAATACCATATATCGAGCCAAATACTTGAAGGACACACACACACACACACACACACACACACACACACACACACACACACACACTAGGTATGTACAAGGGGTGAGTTTAGCACGGCCCATGGAGGTTCTTTAGAGAAATCTAAATTTATGAGAGGAAATGAAATTACATTGTTATATTGGTAAATCAAAATTACATTGGTCTATTTTGGTAAAAGGAGAAAGGAAAGTCACTGTTATTTCCAGCACTTGTATCTTGTACCAACATCTATAAGCTCCACATTCTGGATATAGCACTCAATGTAATTATAAGACCAAATGGACTGACTTTTCAAATTGAAGGATCATTCTTTATTTGTTGAATTCCTCAAGCCAACCATCATCCTCATTATAAAGATCATACTCGAAAAAGTCTATGATCTCACCTATGCTTTATATATTCAGCTACCATCAATAACATTGGGAATTGATTTTAACACTTCTGTATTTTAAACACCTCCCTTTATTCTTTTATTAAATACTGGTTGATGTGGGATTATAATCTCCTCCATATATATGCACAATATGAGATCCATTTATACTTT
This sequence comes from Cichorium intybus, assembly GCA_023525715.1. Taxonomy (NCBI): domain Eukaryota; kingdom Viridiplantae; phylum Streptophyta; class Magnoliopsida; order Asterales; family Asteraceae; genus Cichorium; species Cichorium intybus. Next base: position 15,119,767 of record CM042016.1, on the reverse strand, counting down.
GATCTAAGTTAAAAAAACAACATAAAGCTCAAGTTCAATACCAAAATTGAAAATAAAAAATGAGTTCTTTAAACTGGACCAAAGTCTTTAAAAAATGAAAACACAAGTTTGATGTTAAAAAACTTATCTAGATATCACAAATTAGACCATCAAAACCAAGACATGTGTGATACCAACATACCTGCAAGCTTGTTCTGCTTCTTCCTCTCCATATCCATTCTCCTTTTTCCCTCTCTTAAAGAAATGATGATTGTTTACATATGAGCCATGAGCCAAATGGCCTCATGGTCCTCAACAGATTGGAATTGGCCTAAAAAAAAGGAAAAATTAAATATTACTTACCACTCCATTCTGCAATGAGACATTAAAACAAATTTTTTAGGATTCAGAATCAAACAGAAACCTGAGTTGATTGATTAAAGATACACACACCCCTGAAAGAAATCCAAGAACAAAAAACCGTTGTAGCACTCAGTGGCTTAACCCAAAGAAAGTTTGATCCAAAAAAGTCAAACATGGAAGATAGCTGCTTTTGGTTGAAATTCAAGAAAGTGGATTGGTCAGAATGTATGGCATGATAAACCTGTAAGCATACACCTTTTAAATCCTGCAACAAAATAATTCAAATTTCAAAAACTTAAAAGAAACACCGTCAATCGATGAAATTATGAAAAATAAACAGCAAGATTTTAGGGTTTGTCTATTGAATAAAATTTATCCAAAATCGGTTATTTGGGTCAAACAGCAAGCCCGCATTCCTAATAACCATTTTTTACCACCGAAACCCAGATAAAGAGCAATTTTTGTCGATTAGAAGCTGGTATTAAAGTGAATGCAAGTTTTTATCTTCATAATCACTCAATCTATATCAACAGTCACTAGTCACTGATTCGACTTACTTACCCTTTAAGTGGAGGGGAGAAATATGCATCCTTGATTTTGTCAAAAAAAAAACAACCATACGCACACTCATATCGAAATCGAACAGTGAAATCCTATTCCAAAAGTAAACGAGAAATCAGAATCATTTTCAGAAAAAAAAAGATCATTCTCTCATCAAACACAAAATAGTTTGGAAGTCGAAACTGGTAAATGAAAAGAAAACTCATAATACACTTTTTGGGGAAGTGGAGTTGAAAGTCGGTATTTTTGTAGATAGCTGATAACCCATTGAAACATTCAAGATACAAAACGTAAATAGCTGCAGATACTGTCAAAGGGGCACAAACTATCTCACCTGCAATAGTTATCAATTGTGCTTAAGAAAAGGAGGAATAATTGGAACCAAGGTGTTTCATGGGTGTTAACATAACAAGATAGTATTTACTTGTGAAATTCCAGGATTTAAAGAGTATATGAGTATATTTGACAAGAAAAAAATGTTGGGAACTAAATTTCATGGGTTTGTAAGATGAGGCTTACTATTCACTCCAACAAAAGTATTACTAGGAATTACAATTAACCAAAATTCTAAAACTATGAAGTACCAAAGATGAGATACCTCGAGATACATGTGTTGATGTTGTTTTCATTGCTGAGACTGAGTATATATCTTTGAAGATGTTTTAGAGCATCTTTGAAGATGTTTTAGAGCCAAAGCATCTCCAAATTATATTTGTTTTCTATTTTGTTTTCAATGTCTTCCTGTAGAAAACATGGATTTACGTGTTGATGGGATCTGAGGACGCGCGTGTGGAGTGTTTCCTAACTTGGCAGATCATATAAGTTTTATCCCTCTACGGTTTTCATAGAACGTTGGTGTGGGGCAAATATGATGGGTCACAATAGGAACCCTTTCAATACCATCTAGATACATCGGTTGTGTCGATTGATAGTGGTGTGGAATAGTTACCGAACTGGCAATGTTCAACTAAATTTTTTTTTCATTATGTTAAAAAATGGTATAGTAAATATAATCATCACCATGCTTATGTTAGTCAAAGATGGAGCCAACTCCTTGTTTATCTTCACCTGCATAACATTCTAGCTATGGTGGGTGAGCTGAGCAGTAAATGGTAAGGAAATAGAGACACCAAAGAGCGCAATCTACTGCTTCAACTTCATTTATGAAGAAGTAGCACCCCTCTTCCATAACAATCATGCAAACCTCAATCTTATTCTCCATAACATGTACTTGGAAACAAGATTTAAAGGCTTCAGCAAACTATGAAAGACAAAGAGTAATTCAAAATTCTTGTGAACCAGCCATAAAAATCACATGAAACAAACAACTCCGTCTTTATTAAGTTTGAGTGCACTGAATGTAATTATAGGACCAAATGGACTGACTTTTCAAATTGAAGGATCATTCTTTATTTGTTGAATTCGTCAAGCCAACCATATGAGATCCATTTATACTTCGATCTAAGTTAAAAAACAACATAAAGCTCAAGTTCACTACCAAAATTGAAAATAAAAAATGAGTTCTTTAAACTGGACCAAAGTCTTTAAAAATGAAAAAACAAGTTTGATGTTAAAAGACTTCTCTAGATATCACAAATTAGACCATCAAAACCAAGACATGGGTGATACCAACATACCTGCAAACTTGTTCTACTTCTTCCTCTCCATATCCATTCTCTTTTTTACCTCTCATAAAGAAAGGGTAGTTATTTGTATCGCTTGAAACTTGAAAGATCACATATGAGCCAAATGGGGTCCTCAACATATTGGAATTGGCTTAAAAAATAAAGGAAAATTTTAATATTACTTACCACTCCATCCTGCAATGAGACATTAAAACAAAACAAATCAAACAGAAACCTCAGTTGATTGATTGATTAAAGATACACACACCCTAGAAAGAAATCCGATAACCAAAAACCCTTGTAACTTTCACTGGCTTAACCCTAGAGAAAGTTTGATCCAAAAAAGTCAAACATGGAAGATTGTTCCTTTTGGTTGAAATCCAAGAAAGTGGATTGGTCGGAATGTATGGCATGATGAAGCTGTGAAAGTATGCACCTTTTAAATCCTGCAACAATTTAGTAATCAAAGTTGGTTACATAAGTAACCTGAAAATCATTATCTATTATTAAATCAAAAAGCGCAAAATCACTGATGAAAGGCACTGCCTTCATCATTGTTCATTCGACCTAAACTTCTTTATTTTACTGTAATATCAGATTAATGAATGTATTTATGTTATCTTTTCTAAAAAACTAAGCAAAAAAAACAACATATTGGGTCAAAAAAAAAAAAAAAAACAAAGCAACTATCGATAAATTGATTCACATGGGTATGAACCGCAGACATAAACAGAGTTGAAAGACACAAAAACCGAGACAACAATTAAAAAACGTAAACCCTAAACCCCAAATTAATTGGGCAATTTTTTAATGTATAAAGAAAAAACTTCAAGTAAAACACTGTAATAGAAGAATATTAGAGTAAGATGTTGCAATACACATAAAAATGAAAGTATGTTGCTAAGTTAGTCTCTATCTGGCATATTATAATTGGATGAATATTTCAATGTATAATATACTAATAAGCTAAAATGAAAGTATGTTGCTAAGTTAGTCTCTTGTTGTGTTATTGATGTAAATTGCATAGCAACAAAAAAGAAGAAAAAGGTGAAATTACAAGCAAACCAAAACTAATTTTCGTTTTTGACTTGATATTTCAAAGTCAAACAAATAAAAGACCCTTGAGAATGAATAATACTCACCAATAGTTCTTTTGACCTTTTTAGCGTTTGACTGATATGCAAGTAATTTGTAAACAAAAAAGAAGAAAAAGGTGAAATTACAAGCAAACCAAAACTAATTTTCGTTTTTGACTTGATATTTCAAAGTCAAACAAATAAAAGACCCTTGAGAATGAATAATACTCACCAATAGTTCTTTTGACCTTTTTAGCGTTTGACTGATATGCAAGTAATTTGTAAACCCACACTATCCTAATACTTTTAAAATCCTAAAATTGCAGCCAATTGATTGCTTTACCTGAGAAGAGAAAAAACGCATGATTCCGTTGGAATTGAGAACAAGCACAGAGGATAAAGCTAGACTTATAAATAAAATGGAAAGTAAGAAAATATTGAATGATGAACAGTCGACCCTAAAATAATAACATATAGTTGCAATCAAAATCAAATCAACATCTCTTATAATGTTGAATACATATAAAGTATCATGAAACCATGGCAAGCTATGTCACATGCTCATATTATGAGCATGTTGTCATTAAAACGCTCCGGTAACACTAACGATCAAAATTTTATGTTCTTACCAGCTCAATTAACTAAAAACTCCTGAAAAAAAGAGGAAGAATTACAGATCCCCTGTTGTCAGAATCACAGCCCTTTTTGTCTTCATCAATGAAGGCATTAATAGCGTATTGAAAACGCAAACCAAAACCTGATCAGTTGATTGATTAAAGATACGCAAACCCCAGAAAGAATCATTGGCTTAACCTAGAGAAAAGGACAACATGACAACAAAGTTTTCACTTAATCGAGAAATCACATAATGGAATTCTAAGAAAAAGTCAAGATCAAGCTACCAATTATTTTGAAGCAAATAAGATGCGACAATAACTTGGTTGCTATATTCATGCATAGGTTGTAACACAACATTACTTTTTGGATAAAAAAAATTAATTCTTTTAAAGCAAAACAAGTGATCTTATTTCGTCCTTCAACTATACCCGATGTCAAAAATTGTTACATGAATTTTGGTTTCAAAGAATCAGGCTTTAACCTGATAAGGCAAAATGTTCTTTTCTTGAAACCTGGTTCATATATAATAAAACTTTAATTCTTTTAAATCAAAGATCACAATTAGTCACCTGGGACATATGAGAGAAGCTGGCACTTGTCCAAGTGAACTTTATGTTCCCTTTTCTTAAGAAAGGACTATCTACGAGAGAAATTAGTAGGGATGAGCAAAACCGAACTATAAAACCAAAAAACCGACAAAAACCGAGAAAACCAAAACCGATAAAAACTGACGGAGTGGGTTTGAGTTTTTGAAAAAACCAACTTATACGGGTCGGTTCGGTTTTGAACCCACAAACCCACAGTTTTAAACCCATTGTTTCAACAGGTTTGAACCCACAACGTCATTTATACTTAATAGGAACGTACTTCCAGTGGGTTTGAACCCACAACGTCATTTATACTTAATAGGAACGTACTTCCAGTGGGTTTGAACCTACAAATATATGATTTTAAACCCGTGGTTTTAGTGTGTTTGAAACTTTGAATCCACAACCCCGTGTATACTTTATAGCAACATCATTTCAATGGGTTTAAACCACAAACCCGCGATTTCAAACCTGAAAAACCAAAAACCCATGAACCCACAAACCCACGAGTTTAAACCGAAAACCCACAAACCCAAACCGAAAAAACCGACCCATATGGGTTTTAAAACCAAAAAGGCGACTTCTACGGTTTGGGTTCGGTTTTAGCTAAAAGCCGACCCAAACCGACCCATGCTCATCCCAGAAATTAGGGTTCACGAAACGGAGAGGAGATGGAGATGAATTTTTGGGGATTTTGCAGTAGAGGTATCGATATGGATCCTTCAAATCCAAGCTAGACATGGCGATATGAGGGTTCAAACAAAGCAGGACGTGGATATTACTACACACAACACGTAAAAAGACGTTAATACCCTTTGAGGCAAATTATAAACGATGATAGAACAAAAAATATGAAATAAAATACCTCCTACAAGGCATCCAACATTCAAAACTTTAACCACTTTCGGCTGTTACTCAAGATTTGTTTTTCACATGGTAACAAAGTTCAGAAAATCTTCCAGCCAAAAAAGATCGCATAAGCAATAGTGAAAAAGGCAAAATAGCAAAAAATATTTAAAACCTTCTTACGAAATCGACACCATCTAAAGCTCGTGGAATTCTAGAAGCAAAATATGCTACTCCATGACATCTTTCACAAAATTTTTGGGCATTTTAAAACCTACAATACGACCTACGGCTGAAAACTTGATTGGAAAACAAAGAGTAACAGTATAATCTATCCATGACGCATCCAGATGTATTGTTACAGTTCTTAATACTAATTTTAATTGATTTTCGTCATATCGGTTAGATTTATATTTGTAGAAGATGTACCTGGTTTTGCACTTCAACATGATAAAACTGTTGAGTTAGTTGGGAAACCAACTGGCTGGCATACATAACGCAGTTGAATTAATTGCTTCTTATTTTAGAATATTCTTAGTTGACTACAGTGTTACTTCTTTATTTGAAGTGCAAGTAAGGGACTGTTTCTTTCTTGTGTTTTCCATATTAAGTCATGCATGGGTAAAATGGCTAAAGTGTTTTGAGTTTACTTACAAAAGCACCACCAAACCATCTAATAGGTAGGGGCATTCAGCCTCTTCATGTGTTTCTTCAAACCTCGAGCCTTCAATAAACACAAAAACAGCATTAATGATGCTTGACTCATGAACTAAAAAATTTTGCAATTGAAAAAAATAACCATATGTATTTCTTTTTACATAAGTTATAATACCAAAAAGAAATCGATAAGTTATTCATTTGTAGGTTGATTAGCAATACAACAATTACAGCCTTATCTCAACCTCGCAACACTTTATACAAAACATGCTTTACACAAAAACAAGTGAGATGCTAACTTAGGGCCTCAGAAAAAGCATTTCATAGGTTGTAAAAAAGCCAAACCAGATATGCAACTTCTTTTAAACGTTTCAGAGTTAATACTTCAACGACTAAAAACAATTAAACAATGATGAAATAACATGAGGGGTCATTGCAAAATTTTGATGACCAAAAAAAAAAAGGATGTGTAATTTTGCAAAGATTTTCTTTACATCAACCAAAAGTTATTTCGAGGATATTTTGAAGAATAAATGAATGACGAGTAATACCTTTCATCTCCCCATATAACATTGACTTGTAAGATTGATACAACAAGAGAAGCACCAAGGATTCTAGCAATCACAAAAGCATCAACAGATACTCATACTAACACAATATGCATTACATTTAACTAGACTCACTGATTGATTCTCATTATTTTTCCAAGCATGAATCTAAAAACGATAAGTTAGAAGGATGGTTAATAGAGTTGAATAGAGAATAAATTATTATTCCATTAGAAAAGTTAATAACCCCAATCAGGATGCTTCTTGGTTAAAGATGGAAGGAAAATGTCATGCATTTATTGCCTATCGAAGGATCACATCTTGTGGATCCAAAATAAGATCAATCTGCAATTTGTAATAATAAAAAGGGAAAATGTCACTGTAGACCAATGAAGTATTCACCTCTGGTTTAAAAGGTCCCTGATGTTTTCCTTAGCTGTCTAAGGGCATAAAGTCCATTGGTTAGTTACATCCCTGACTTGTTATTACTCGTCTTCGATGGTAGGTATGCATTATGTGGCATGTATTCTGTCATGTATGCTCCTATATGGACAAATACAAGTTTTTCATAATTTATTTATATATTAACACTTTTTATTATTATTTCTAGGATATTGAACTAGATCATCAAGAAGAAAGTGAAGCTACTCTTCCTCCAAAAGCCCAAAACGCAGCCTCACTGCCTGAGCTGCTTTTGTCCTCATATGTTGATCCTTTACCAGAGATGCAAGTTTAGGTATCCTGTTTTTAATTGCTGCAACTTTTTTGCTTTTATCGGTAGAAGAACCAATTTCAACATTTAAATCAACCACCAGATCTGCATTGTTTTTCAAGGAGGAGAGGGAAGAGGGTGAGTGAATCTGAAAATAGGGAGCAGAAGATGATCAAATGAAGAGGTAAAAGGATGAGTTTGTAAAAGAGATGAATCGAGAAGTGTGGTGCAAAAGGCTCTTGATACACTTATGATTGGGAGTGAAACGGGTTGATAAAAAATATTGGTGGTCAATGGATGTCATATTCTGAAGCAAGGAACGTGGGTTTTTCTTAGTTGATAAAATATTATTGCAGATTGTGACTTTCATATCTGTTTTCTTATGGTAGTGGTGATGGGAGGTGGTAGGAAGTAGGTCCGGAGAAGAGTGATTGGGTAACCACGAAAAAAAAGTTGTTACAAGTCCAAGATATAGATATAGTGATTAATGTGGTTAAGTCCACTAAGTCAAAAAGAAACATGCACTTAGTACTAGTCAATGGAGGATTCTTGATGGTATTCTAAAGTAGTAACGGATTTCAAATATTTAGATTAAAATGATACAAAGTCAAGAAAATGAAACAACTTACATCATGGGAAGTGAATGATTTTAAGTCCAGAGGGCTTCTAGTATCAAATATCTAAAATTCCAACAAATTATATCATATTTGAATAGCACACTTGTAATAGATTGTTCCAACTATCAAAAGGTAATCATCCTAAGCCATTACCTTATCACTTGTCTCGGAATAGAAACTTGCACTTTCAATGATAATACTGGCTTCAGCACCACCACCAACACTTACCAAGTACTTGTCAGCACAGATAAATGACCTTTCTGCCCTTGAATAATGACAGAATCAAGGCATGTAATGGTCCCTGCAGGAAATACAAAAAATCAGTCATGATTTCTGAAATAATAAAATTAGCTTGACATAGAACAATGGGCAGAAATTAAAGCATATGTATTCAGTTGAATTGATAAGCCACATGTAATTGTAAATATGATCCCGCGATCAAACATGCATTTTGGTAATTGTTATTCATGTCTTTAAATCTGGAATTTAGTAAATGAAATTAGTTCCGTATCTGACCCGTTATAGTTGAAAGATCAAAGATCGTTCATTTTGCATCCAATCCGATCACCTCAGGATAAGCATAGTCATGGTATGCATCACATATAGATGGCAAAAGAATCATATGTGCAGCAGAGGCCATGTATTCCACATAATCTTGAATTTGGAGAACAATTGATTTGTAAAATCGAGGGCAAAAGTGGAAATAGAAATGTTGAGGTAAATACAGACACGCAATTTAGATGTCATTTCCCTGGACCACCTTTTTCTTTCAGTTAATTACGTCATCTTTCAGTCAATCGTCTTCTTCTTCATAATTTCCTCGTTTTCATTCATTATGCAATTATCAATACTCATCAGGTGTAAACTGTTATAGGGTTAAACCTGTCAATTCTCACTGGTACAAGTAACCGAGGCTGCCTTCTTTGTGCATATTCATGAATGTTAGATAGAGACTCAAAGAATAACTTGAAAGTGGTGCCGTAAGGGTCTGCAGCAATAATCTGCTGAAAGATGGCATATGGATAGATATAAAGAAAATCCTGGTAGTAAATTTAAGGGGTACTTTGGTAAAATGAGGAACAATAACTAAAAAGACTTTTTGATATACAACTTATCTCCTTTTTTTATGAATATTTTCATCATAAGGGACCGATAGTGGTACATAATTAAGACTTTTTGTTCAATACTTGGATTATGCCCTTCAACGCCTACCACCCCTGGAATTATGTGTATGTTAATAATTTTTGCCAATTAGCAGTCCTGAGAAAATGGTAAACCTATCCGGTTTTTGCAAGTCAAGATGCACATGTTATCCTACATAATGCTCAACACTGTTAAACAAGTATTAATGACATCAGGAAAGGTGAAGATGTCAAATAAGAAGTTAAAGATTGAACAAAATTACCAGCTTTAGAGCATGATTGGTTTTTCCTCTTCACAGCAAATCATTAACCCATTGTCGAAACCAAGGGTAGCCACGAATCTAGTCTCGTTAAATGTCATCCAAATTTTCATCCGGTCTCCAAAAAGTCTTCAAACAAAAATAATCATTGTTTACCTCAATTTCATTTCTTTGTTTAATAAATATTTGGATTTTAAAAACAGTACCTTTTTGAAGCAAGTAGTCAACTAAATGGTTATAGTAAGCAACGCCTTCAGGGTTGACTTTCCCAATTCCATCTACACATGGCAAACAAACAAAAAGCAGAAAAGATAATTATGGATTATGGAAATATTATTCATTGATAACCAAATTTCTTGCTCCACGATGTTATGCAATAATTAGAGTTGTATTCTAATGTGATCATGATCAAGGGTTCTATAAAAATACTTCATCTAAAGAGATTTACAAAAATAGTCGGTTTTTCAAAATAAGATGTTATTAATGAACTTTTTGTAAAGTTCAATACTAAAACCGATATTGTTTTCAGAAAAATGTCCTATAAATGAACTTCAATGTAAAAGAAAAATAAACTTTTCCAGATCATCTAAAAACATATTTGAAAAAAATCATTTTTTCAAAGTACGATACTTTTAATAAACTTTTTTTGCAAAGTTCAATGTGAAAATCGATGTTGTAGAAAAATGTCCTACAAATGAACTTTAATGTAAAACAAATAAAAAAAATTTCAGATCATTTAAAAAGATTTCGAAAAAATTCATTTTTTCAAAGTACGATGCTATTAGTGAACTTTTATGCAAAGTTCAATATCATGGATAGTTAGATTTTCAAAATGTTGAAACTGAAAAATAACAACCTACTTTGCAAAACTGTCAAAACATTACATTTTCATAGTTTGGGTGAAATAGTATGCTATTTTAGGCAACTTTATTGGACATGTTTTGACAGCAGTGGAGACTTTTAGGGGTACCCCCTCTCGAGTTTTGATGTACTATTTCTATATAGACATAAACCTTTGTAATACATCCATGAAACGCTTCACAAACAGTTTGTTTCTAGATTAAAATTCAAAAGAAGAAGATTACCATATAAGATATATTCCAAGAAACAAATCCTTAAAAAAAAACCCTTACACAAGATCCCACCCCACCCCACCCCACCCAACCCTCACCCACCACCACCTCACTCCACCTCCACCTCCTACCCCCACCCCACCCACCTCCACCCCACTCCCACTCCCACCCCACCCACCTCCACCTACCCCACCCACCCTACCCAACCCTCACCCACCACCACCCACCTCACTCCACCTCCACCTCCTACCCCCACCCGTGGGGTTGGGTGGGGTAGGTGGAGGTGGGTGGGGGTGGGGTGGGGTAGGGGTAGGAGGTGGAGGTGGAGTGAGGTGGGTGGTGGTGGGTGAGGGTAGGGTGGGTGGTGGGTGGTGGGTGGGGTAGGTGGAGGTGGGTGGGGTAGGGTGGCCCACCACCCACCCTACCCAACCCTCACCCACCACCACCCACCCCCACCTCACTCCACCTACCCCCACCCCACCCTCCACCTACCCCCACCCCACCCCCATACACCCACCCTACCCACTTACCCGCACAACCTTAAATCAAAAATTGGAAAATGAAAATTGATAGAAAATAGATATCTAAACACGTTTTCTGTTTTTCTAAAATAGAAAATGAAAACGGAATCGGTTTTATCTAAACGCGTTTTCTAAATTTTCAATAGAAAATTGAAAATGAAAACTCATTTCGTTTTTCTGAAAATGAAAAATGGAAAACGGAAAACAGTTTTCTGCAACTAAACGCACCCTAAATGATCCTCGCCACTCCAGAGTAAATCATGAGTTTTAACATTTTGAAACTGCAATTAAAGTTGAAAAGTGATGGAACACATGTGTAGCTCACAAGATCCCATGAAAATATTAACTGTGTCTTGTTCATTTACCTGGTTAAAATGGGCAATTCTTGTCAATGACCTCCATTAGAAAAGTTAGAAGCTGGTATTAAACAATTATTACAGCAGGAAAGAAACAAGTTACCTGAGAATGGTAACTTCATGAGAAAATCAATGCTCCAATGCTTCATGTAGGTGCTCGGATTTAATAATAGCTCAAACTATTAATAAACTATGAAATAAGAGACACGCGTAAAAGAAGACAAAAGACAACTTTTTAAAGATATTTGTAACAAAACATAAGAAAATTCAAACCTTTCTGAAGTCCCACGAATGGGGTTGGTGGAAGTACCTTTCCCACTCATTACCATACCTCTTTCAAAAAAATGTCACATATCAATTTAGCTTGCCAACTACAAAGTACTTTTAGCAGAACAATTAAAGATCTCTAAAACCCTTGATATTCTGACAAAGCCAATACTAAGCATATAGTTGCAAATAAAATAAGCAGGGAAAAGTAGAAATTTCAATATAAGATAGATTAAAATAACTTACTTGATTCAAGAAATTGATTTTTGATTCTGTTTTATAGATTGAAAAGGTTTAGACAAAGGGTGATAAAAAAATTAGCAAAAACAGATTCAAGATGATCCACAACAAATTAGATTAATTGACTGTTTGAATGAGAATAACCGACCATTTTATGCTTACATTCCAAAAATCAGCTTCATAATATTTCTCCATTTTAACAATACTCATTATCTTAACATGAGAGGAATTGGACAAACATAAGAAGTGAAAACATGGTTAGTATCTTACTAGAATAAGTCAGGGTTTTTTGGCTTAACCCATTAAGTCATTGTACCCACATCAAGTCAAAAAGAAACTGCCCTTAAGTCTCTTATTTTCCCTAAGGCCACCTTTGATTTACTGCGCTGCAAAGCCAGTTACACAATATATACCAATTAGATACATCCCCACCTGTAAATTACCAAAACGCCATTGGAATCAAGAAAACATTTATCTGGACAACAATTGATGAAAAAAAACAACAACCAAGGTAGGTCTTACAGTTAGTATGTTTGTATTGGTGCCTCTCAATAATATAGCAACTCTTTCTTGAAAATCCACCTGTATATGTTTAAAAATATAACCCTGTGAGAAAAAGTAACAAAATGGAAGATGAGAAAACACCAACCTGGTGAATAATTTTGTAAAAACCATCTGGTGTTCCTTTGTACTTGGAAACAATTTGGTGGATAGATAGACATTGTACCATGAACAACACAAGTACCAAGATTTAGTAGTTTTCAACAGATTGAAATTAGTTGTTTTTCAACCTGAATAGGATGGAATGTTGTAATTTGTACAAAAACTAATTTAATTATAATCAACTGTGACTCCAGAAAAACCAAATTCAGTCTTGCACGCTCTTTTATCCTGAAAAAAAAAAGTCAAAGTTAAACTAGGTTTAAAAAAAGTCAAACGGCTGCATGTACTTAAATTTTAGATAAATTTAATAGTCAGTATAGAAGAAATTAAAAACTAACATGGGAACCAGACCGTACTCTGAACTGAGGGTTTACCATCAAGTACAAACAAGTGAAGGATCAGATGTGGTGCTTGACCTGGTTTGCAAAAATCATATTGGAACAAACAAATTAGACAATAAATTACTATGTATTTTAATAATACATCTCATGGTTTCAAGTGTCATGGTAAGGTGAGGCCCTTATTTCCTGGATTATCATGCAAATAGGAGATATTAACCCTATCGAGATCACCATGTATGAAGGCCTGTGTTTTTTAATCAACCTGCACAAATTCATAAAAAATGGGAAATCTAATAAAAATTAAGATGGTAAAAAGGTGAACAACTTCAAGTTTTAATATTTTATTACTAAGAACTTGCTCAGCGTCAGTATCATGGTAAGGTGAGGCCCTGAAAACACCAATTCATTTATTTCAAAGTAAAAGACCACCACCTAACTGAATTTCGAACTAAAAATCGTTTCAGAAAACAAATTACAAATCTAAAGTTAAACAAACATATTACTTCTCATCCCATTTCCAAAGTTGGCTAAATGTAGAAATTTAAAAACGATCACAATTATTGTTCAAATGATTCTTACCAACTTACAACTAGAGTGCTAGGATAAACATATGGAATCTACATGGTGGCAAAGCTAATACACATATAAACAAATTCAAGTGCTCAATGGATGAAAAAAGATGTCTCTCTTTGTGTGTTTTTGATGTAAATTGCATTGCAAGAAAAAAATAATGAAAAGGTGAAAATACAAGTAAATCAAAACTAATTTACGTTTTTCACTTGATATAGCAAAGTCAAACAAATAAAAGCCCCTTGAGAATGGATTATACTCACTAATAGTTCTTTTGACCTTTTTAGCAAGTCATTTTTAAACCCACACTATCCTAATACTTTTGAATCCTAAAATTGCAGCCAATTGATTGCTTTACCAACCTCCCATTGCCACGAATCTTGATTCTTTTGGTAAACTGATAGCACCTAAACTGAGAAGAGAAAAAATGCATGATTCTGGTGGAATAGAGAACAAGAACAGAGGATAAAGCTAGACTTATAAATAAAATGGAAAGTAGAGAGAATTCAAATCTTCTTACAAACACCTATCTAGCAATGCTAACTCTTCCTCTGTATTTTGTTCACCTTCATATCTTGTCTTTTTTTCTGATGAAGGCCATAAGCAAAATCATGTTAGAAAATATTAAATGATGAACAGTCGACCCTAAAATAATATTGTTGGAACCAAAATCATATCAACATCTCTTATAATGTTGAATACATACAAAGGATCATGAAACCATGGCAAGCTATGTCACATGCTCAAGGACAATATTATAAGATTAACCCATAATGACCTTAGATACACCCAACAAATCTACCAAGAAAAAAAAAAGTTTAAGAAATTTTATCTCGAATGTCTGAATGGATTAAAATAACATAAAGTGTAAAGGATGCAAAAGTTTCGTTTCTGCAGCAATTTTTAGTGGTAGCAATGTAACAAAGAAACAAAGCGATTTTTCAATTGGGGAAAAACACAAAGAAAATAAAAACCCTATAGACCGTTAAATGCATAATTTTCATAAAGTTCATCCACAACATCACCTATAGACTCGATTTCAAGAATAACCTTTACAAGGAAAGACCCTATCTAAGGTCCATCGCCTTTTCCATCCTGCAATGAGACATTAAAACAAAATCAAAGAATTATTATGTCATATTATACGTTCTTACCAGCTCAATTAACTAAAAACTCTTGAAAAAAGGAGGAATTACAGAGCCCCTGTTGTCAAAAGAAAATAGTCGTCAGAATCACAGCCCTTTTTGTCTTCATCAATGAAGGCATTAATAGCATATTGAAATTTTTGTGAAATTAAAAATAGTTGTCGGATTCAGAATCAAACGCAAACCAAAACCTGATCAGTTGATTGATTAAAGATACGCACACACCGGAAAAAATGCAAGAACAAAAAACCCTTGTAACAATCATTGGCTTAACCTAGAGAAAATGACACCACTTTCACTTAATCGACAAATCACAGAATAGAATTCTAAGAAAAAGTCAAGATCAAGCTACCAATTATTTTGAAGCAAACAAGATGTGACAATAACTTGGTTGCTATATTCAAGCATAGGTTGTAATAGAGCATTACTTTCTTGAATAAAAACTTGGGTAAAGCCATCTAAACAACAGCCATCAATTAACTCAAATGCATCTATCGGTGATTTTATAGATCGGCATAATGGTCATTTTTATAAAAGAGGGCAACAACTTTTGACAAATAAAATGTTATTTTGTCACATTTTTTGACAGAATAAAAAGACCATTAAAGAGACAATGACATATGCCACTCTACAATAGAACTGGCCACCAGTAAACCATTATTTGAACAATTACAACCTCGTCCTTCAAGTTTCAACTAATTAAAAAAAAGTTATCATATTTGGTCCCTGATAAGGCAAAAAAAAGTGATCTTATTTCGTCCTTCAACTACACCCGATGTCAAAAATTGTTAAATGCATTTTGGTTTCAAAGAAACAGGTGCAGCCTGATAAGGCAAAATGTTATTTTCTTGAAACCTGGTTCATTTATAAATATATTATAAAACTTTAATTCTTGTAATTCAAATATCACAGTTACTTCCAAAGTTGGCGGTGCACCTGGGACATATGAGAGAAGTTGAAATGTTAGCAACAATGAGCTAACATGTAATAGTACAATGATTTTAAAAATATGTACTATTACTTGTGCCAATAAGAAAAGATTTACCATGGCGATTGATGAATGACTCCATGAGGTGTCGAGTGAAAAGAACAAGTCTTCTTCAACAACAATAATTAGTGCTTGCTTTAAAATATCTTGTAGATGAGGTAAGCAAAAACAAATTTAAAACGTGTGATACTATGAAAAAACCAAATCACTATTATTAAAGAAAATATTAGTGATTGTTTTTATTAAGCAATAAAATAAACTTGAACAATAGCAGATATTGTTACCCTCTTAAGAAGATTGTTGATAGCTTTTACACAGTTTTGATAATAAAGGTAAAAAAGATATATGCTTGTGATACCCTTGGATGACTGAATCGCTTTGGAGGTTCATGGTTCCTCTAAAAGTGTAAATTGCAGAAGTATTTTGTAAATCCATCAACCTCAAACACGGTAGTGTCTGCTTTGTGGGTGAGAGTGAAAATGGAAGTCTTGCCACTATGTGTTTTTTTAACATTTTCTGCAAGAATGACAGTTCTCATGGTAAATCTTGTATGTTTATCCTCATAGGGAGCAATTATGTAGATAACGAACCACAAGTCCACAATCTCTTTCAAATAAGCATGATTACACATAACTTTACTCAAAATACATATAATCCAATTCATGTTGCAAAATATTGGGAAAACACAAACACATAGCAGATTGAAATGGAAAACTAAGCATAAACTCATACCTGGAAAGTGTGAGCAGAAGGTTCTCATCCATGTCGCCTAGCCGATGCCAAAACTCAAAAACCCTAAAATCAGTAGAGTATTTATGTTCAAGATCACCATTGGAACTTATAAAATTTACCCGAAAAATAACATAAACCACACACTACTGTCTGCTATCTATTATGTTGGTCATTTAAAATTGCTAGGAACGAGATATATTCAAAACCAAGGATAAGATACTTGATCTTGATCAGATGTTAAAACCCCACTTGGATTCCTGAAATTCTACGGGTTAAAGTACTGATTAAATCAAACTGAATACCCCTCAAATTATTGTTTGGAACAACATGAAATAATCTATGAAGTCATAAAACGTGAACAATAGAGTTATTTAAGAACCAGACCATACCCAATTACAAACAGCCTCAACGCTTATAAGAAGATAGTGAAAGTTTTACCTTTGGTCCGATCTTGGGTAACCCTAGGCTTCTCGTTTAAATTTGTTTTACCTCGAACCACATTTACAACCCTAAAACAAACAAAATCAATAACGAACAGTACTATAAAATAGATTCAAACCAGAGAAATTAAGAGAATACATATTCGAAAATAGAAGAAATAGAGTTCTTTTCAGTTGCAAATAGCCTTGATCATGTCGTGATGAAGAAGCAGAACCACTGAAATCGTAGGGGAGTTGGTTTGGTGTCCTTGAAAAGATATGAGCCCTAATGCAAACGTGGGTGGAAAGAGAAGGAGTTTGACGAAAGGCGAAGAAAACATCGCGAGGATTCTTTCTACTTCAAGATCCATCATCGTTGGAAGAAAATTACAGAGTCGGTTAAAGAAAGAAAGGTAAAGAAGGAAAGCTATGATGTGATCGGAGTTGTTGCAGGAGAAGAATCGGGAATTAGGGTTGAATAGCGAGAATGCTGAGGGTTTCTGTATTTCGTGGGGACGAAGGGAGTAGGATATGAAGCGGTGTGAATCGGATTGTAACGAGACATTGGAAGTGGAAAGGCGTCGTTCAAACTTCAAAGTATAAATACGTGCGTGGCCAAACCATGCATCCGAAGTCCGAACTGAACGCGAGAATAATACGTTGCTTGGTGCTACAATCCAAAGTCCAAACCCCTTTTTCACCCCCCTAATAATTATTTATAATTATTTTTTTAGATCAAACTTAATAATTATAAAAGTTATCTTTTTTAGTTTTCAAGAACTTTTCAACTTTTCTATAGAGTGAAGCTTACGTATTTTTTTTTAATAAATTCAAAATTATGCTAATTTAATTTTTTTACATTGACAATTTTATTACATTTATACAAAATTCTTTTAATTTATCCATAAACCACCAAAACAAAAATTCAATCTAAATAATAAAAATAAACAGATAAACTTAATAATACAATATGTGTTGTTTCATTACATTTTTTCACGATCAAAATAAAAGGACAACCAACTAGTCACCGTTGCCGGCTACCTTGCCGGAGGTAGGAAGAGAATGATGGAAAAACTGAGGGAGAGAGTTCAAGAAAGACAGAATGAGAAAAAAAAAGAGAGCACCGGTCGTCGGTGTCAGCGGCGTTGGCTCTCCTCCGGAAGTGGTGATTGTCTCCGATGATAGAGAGTAGGGATGAGAATCGGTCCAGACCCGGACCGACCCGGACCGAGAACCGAGGAACCGAGAACCGATGTTATAGGAAACGAAGAACCGGGAACCGAACCGAATACCCCGGTTCCGGTTCCTACCGGTTCGGTTCCGGTCCGGTTTCGGTTCCGGTTCGGGTATACTATAATGTGCTATTAAGAAATGTGTTCGGTTCCGGACCCGGCCCGAACCGGACCGAGAACCGATTTTGTGGGAAATGGAGAACCGAGAACCGAACCGAATACACGGTTCCGGTTCCTAGTCGGTTCCGGTTCCGGTTCGGTTCCCGGTCCGGTCCGGTTCTCCGGGTCAAAAGCTCATCCCTAATAGAGAGATAGAGGCAGAGGGAGGGAGAGAGAAAGAGAGTTGCAAAGAAAGAGAGTTACAGAGGTGGTGAATGGTTGTCCTCCGGTGGTGGTGACTGCCTCCGGTGCGGAGAGATAGAGACAAGGAGAGAGAGACTTCGAGAGTGACAGTTGATGCGAGAGATCGAGAGAGAGGTAGAGAGCTTTGAGAGTGTTGCTGTTCTCCGGCGGCGGCGTTACACGTCGCTGGCGACGGTGGTTGTTCTCTAGTGGTAAGGAGAATATGAGGGAGCCGGCTAATGAGAGGTTAAAATGTTCGGTATTTGATAATTATAATAATTATCAAACTTAAAAAGTTAAGAAAATAAGTTATTATAAAATTAACTAACCATAATAGTATGTGAAATAACACCAAACTAGATAAATTAACTAACCATAACAACATGTAAAAATAGCACTAAACTAGATATTATATTGAATTTCATTCATACGCAACATAGATATCATTGAGTTGATATAATTCTTATATATGTCTATATAAATTTAGTAATCATGTATACAGTTAAAAATAAGTTATTATAAAACCTTTTACCAATTTGACGCCATCTAAAGCTCGTGGAATTCTAGAAGCAAAATAAGCAACTCCATGACATCTTTCACAAACTTTTCGGGCATTTTAAAACCAACAATATGACCTACAGCTAGAAACTTGATTGGAAAACAAGGAGTAACAGTATAATCTATCCATGACGCATCCAGATGTATTGTAACAGTTCCTAATACTATTTTTAATTAATTTTCATTTTGGTTAGATTTATATTATCTCATTTCAAATCCGTTATTGTAGAAGATCTACCTGGTTTTGCACTTCAAGATGACAAAACTGTTGCAGTTGAATTAATTGCTTCTTATTTTAGAATATTTTCAGTTGACTACAGTGTTATTTCAGTATTTGAAGTGCAAGTAAGGAACTGTTTCTTTCTTCTGTTTTCCATATTAAGTCATGCATGGGTAAAGTGGCTAAATGAGTACCAATGTCTATCTGGATAATACATTGTATCCATAATTTCTATTTCTTTTTGAGACCGAATTGATTGTTCGAATGATATTAATTGACCGTTTGAATGAGATTAACCGACCATTTTACGCTTACATTCCAAAAATCAACTTCATAATATTCTCAATTTTAACAATACTCATAATCTTAATGTATGTGAGAGGAATTGGACAAAAAAAAAGAAATGAAAACATGGTTAGTGTCTTTAGTAGAATAAGTCAGGGTTTTTTGGCTTAACCCATTAAGTCATTGTACCCACATCAAGTCAAAAAGAAACTGCCCTTAAGTCTCTTACTTTCCCTAAGGCCACTTTTGATTTACTAAGCTGCAAAGCCAGTTACACAATATGTCACACCAATTTAGATATATCTGCACCTGTAAATTACCAAAACGCCATTGGAATCAAGACAACATTTATCTGGACAACAATTAATGAAAAAAACAACTAGGGTCTTATAGAATTATATATGTTTAAGCAGATCTCACCAAAAACTTAAAGTCAAAAGAGAAATGTGATTAACCAAAAATATAAAGGATTTGTGTAATTTTGCAAAGATTTTCTTTACATCAACCAAAAGTTATTTCAAGGATATTTTGAAGAATAAATGGATGACGAGTAATACCTTTCATCTCCCCATATAACATTGACTTGTAAGATTGATACAACAAGAGAAGCACCAAGGATTCTAGCAATCACAAAAGCATCAACAGATACTCATACTAACACAATATGCATTACATTTAACTAGACTGACTAATTGATTCACTTATGATTGGGAGTGAAACGGGTTGATAAAATATTGGTGGTCAATGGACGTCAAATTCTGAAGCAAGGAACCTGGGTTTTTCTTAGTTGATAAAATATTATTGCAGATTGTGACTTTCATATCTGTTTTCTTATGGTAGTGGTGATGGGAGGTGGTAGGAAGTAGGTCCAGAGAAGAGTGATTGGATAACCACGAAAAAAAGTTGTTACAAGTCCAAGATATAGATATAGTGATTAATGTGGGTAAGTCCACTAAGTCAAAAAGAAACATGCACTTAGTAGTCAACGGAGGATTCTTGATGGCAATCTAAAGTAGTAACGGATTTCAAATATTTAGATTAAAATGATATAAAGTCAAGGAAATGAAACAACTTACATCATGGGAAGTGTATGATTTTAAGTCGAGAGGGCTTCTAGTATCAAATTAGATTAATTGACCGTTTGAATGAGAATAACTGGCCATTTTATGCTTACATTCCAAAAATCAGCTTCATAATATTTCTCCATTTTAACAATGCTCATTATCTTAACGTGAGCGGAATTGGACAAACATAAGAAGTGAAAAAATGGTTAGTATCTTACTAGAATAAGTCAGGGTTTTTTTGGCTTAAACCATTAAGTCATTGTACCCACATAAAGTCAAAATGAAATTGCCCTTAAATCTCTTATTTTGGATCCCTAAGGCCACTTTTGATTTACTGCGCTGCAAAGCCGGTTACACAATATATACCAATTAGATACATCCCCACCTGAAAATTACCAAAACGCCATTGGAATCAAGACAACATTTATCTGGACAACAATTGATGAAAAAAACAACCAGTCTTACAGTTAGTATGTTAGTATTGGTGCCTCTCAATAATCTAGCAACTCTTTCTTGAAAATCCATGTGTATATATTTAAAAATATAACCCTGTGAGAAAAAGTAACAAAATGGAAGATGAGAAAACACCAACCTGGTGATAAATTTTGTAAAAAACATCCGGTGTTCCTTTGTACTTGGAAACAATCTGGTGGATGGATAGACATTGTACCATGAACAACAAAAGTACCAGCATTTAGTAGTTTTCAACAGAGTCAAATTTAGTTGTTTTTCAACCTGAAATTTTGATACCCTTTAGATTAATTGATGCAAATATATTAATGTTGGTGTAACTTTTGCAACGGATCCTTGTAAGAACTCATAAAATGGTGATAACCAGAACATACCTAATCTTGAAAGCAGTGTCTTTCTATTCTAAGAACGTATAGAGATATTGAAATATTTTGACAGATGTCTTCAACTGTTCAAATCCAATCAAAATCAACATTATATTCAAAATACTAACCAATGTTCTCTATCGAACCATAAAAAAGTGATTAGATAGGCATAGACACATCGTTAAATAACATCACTGACAATCATTCCAAATCCAAATCAAACCAGATATTAAAATAAAGAAGCGTCTTTCAAGAGAACCAATTGTAATTGAGATGGCGACCGGGGTTCTTTGAGAATTTATATAAATCTTGTAACACGGTTGTTTTTGGTAGATACATGCATGAACACCAAGTATGGAAAACATGGCAGAAAATCGCAAAAATCGGTATATAAATTAAAGTTGTATAATATACTTTCCTGTTACCATAATAACATTGTAAAAGTATTTTTTTCATTAAAGTTTTCTGAATTGAAGTTGTGATGTTCTTTTTTACAATAAATGAGTGTATAATGAGATAAATGGGCAAGTCTTTGAAAAGAACATACCTTTGGGCCCTTCTTAATTGATATAATGATATCCTTTGCGCTTCTGCTAATATGTTTGAGAAACCACACAATAAAAAAAGTATTGATTGATTACTTGTTAATTGGTATACATGTTAATGCAGATACAAAAAAGCATAGAACACAGAGATAAATTTAACTGAATAGTTGCAAATCAAAGGCCCGGTAATAAAGAAAAATCTTAAACAACCACTAAAGTTTACATCAAAGAGATGCTAATTTAGAATTTTAGATATCCATGTTTATTTAGATGTGATGTAGGATAAGTTCATAAAACATGTTCATTTTAAAATCCAAACCTGGAAGGAGGAAAAATGAAATAGTTGATTAAACGGATTCAGATCAAAACCAATTAGTTTTTAGGGTTGTTTAAAAACATGTTGGGTTAGGTTAACCCATTGCAGTTCCCAAAGTCTCTTGAGATTCATAGATGATTAAAAAAATCTTCACTTAAAACAAAAATGTTTAAGAATGAGGATACAAAATGCAGTAGATCGTTGAGTATGCCTTGGATGCTCTTTAAAAACATGTTGATTGCAATTTCCATCGTTATCGATTTTTTCTTCACTGTTTCAATAATCATGATAATATTTATCTGGTGTGGACTTGAATATTGTTGTTTTAGAGTATGATAAAAGTGAGTGAATCATAAAGACAACTTACTGCTATCTTTTCCATGTTGAATATCAGATAACTCGTGTTTTGTCAAATGTCAATCGATACCCGCCTTTGGGATCTCTAGAGGATTTACTTTCAATATTTGCAGCCTAAAAGATTCAGAAAAAGGTTGTGCTTAATACTACAAATCAAGATTTCAATAAACATCTAAAGTTGTGCTTAATATATAGTACAAATCAAGATTTCAATAAACAAAGATGTTGAAGAAAAATTACCTCTAGTCTAGTTGCCTCAGGGTGACAAGCAAAAAAATAAACAAAAAGTTGCAGGAGGGTCCTTTAGTAACCTCTTGAAATCCCTTATACCCCTCATTCAACCTAAAGTCATCATTGTAGTTGCCTTTTAGAAATATCAGAAAAACATAGAGATTTGAACATATACAGGCATTTAAAGACAATATGAAAAGTATAATTGTGCTATGCCTCGACCTCCCCTAATGTTCACGTATTCCAGAAGGGGCAAGACTGGAAAATCACTTGCTTCAAGTAAACAGTAAAGTGCTAGGGGCAATTTGGGAAGTTTGTAATTATGGGGTGGTTACTCCGTTATTTATGGTGCAGGGAATTCCTAGAGGAGGTATCTTTTCTGTTACGAGAATTTCTTCTTATATTGGGAGACCCTGGATCTCGAATTCCAGCTTATTCTTGTATGGGAAATCCATTTTGGTATTGAAAAGTTAATTTGAGTAATTGTTCAGCATAATTTTCCTGTTCTGTGTAATATTTTGGTGATTTGAGTGGTTTGAGTGTTGCAATTGGTATCAGAGCAGATGGCTCCTGGATCCCATGTTCAAAGATTAGATGCAATGGAGGAAGGATTAGAAGGAGTTCGATTGTCCATCTCTGAAATGCAACAGCAGTTCAGTACTTAGATGGCATTGATAACAGAGAAACTTACAGAGGTAGTGAATCTAAATGGAGCCCCGCGTTCTTCTAGAGACGACTCCAACAATGCATCTGGGTCAGAAGATTCAGGACGACCTCCTCCCGGATCGGAAGGAAGAAATTATGTGACGAACTCGAATTCGGGCTTGAGCAATTGGCGATTTCGAAAATTAGACATGCCGCTATTTGAGGGAACGAACCCCGATGGGTGGATTTTGAAGGCTGAACGATATTTCTCTTTTTACCGATTAAACGAAGGAGATAAGTTGGAGGCGGCGGTGGTGGCGCTGGAAGGCGATGCTCTTTTGTGGTTCCAGTGGGAGCATCAGAGACGTCCGATTAAATCATGGGAAGAACTGAAGGCAGTAGTATTACGACAATTTCGAGCAACGAGAATGGGGTCACTCTACGAACAATGGTTGGCACTTAGTCAATCGGGAACAGTGGTGGACTATGAGCGACGATTCATCGAGCTATCGGCTCTGTTGGATGACCTTCCTGAGGAGGTAGCTTTGGGCCAGTTTCTTAATGGACTAAAAAGAGAAATTCGTGCAGAAGTAAGGCTCCTGGGCCCAAAAAGCTTAGATCAGGCTATGGACCTTGCTGTGAAGGTGGAGGAGAAAGTTTATTCGGGACCTCAGAAGCTAAGCCCAACACGCACAACCAGTACTAACGTAAGTCAACTCACTCATGCGTCATATTCCTCATTACCACAGATAGACAAATTCGCTAACCCTAAATCATCGAGTTCGACCACTTTGTCTAAACCGATTAACGAGATTCGACGATTATCAGAGAAGGAATTAATGGAGAAGAAAGAGAAAGGGTTATGTTTCCGGTGTGACAATAAATGGCAAGTAGGTCATCGATGTCCAAAAAAAGAACTCAGTATTATGTTAACCTTGGAGGATGATTCTGATGGACAAGAAGAAGAAGAGGAAATCACAGTAGAGAGAGAAGAGAATTTGGTTACAGAGGTATGTCTAAACTCAGTCTTGGGAATAACTAAACCAAAAACCTTGAAGTTGAAATGATTGATCCGGGAGCAACCCACAATTTCATTTCCTTGGATACAGTGAAACATTTACTAGTGCCGGTGACTGCAACTGGTGGTTTTGGAGTGGCTTTGGGAACTGGTACCACGGTTCAAAGGAAGGGGGAGTGCAGGGGAGTTAGATTACAACTTCAGGGGCTAGAAGTGATCGAAGATTTTTTGCCGTTAACGTTAGGAAACTCAGACATAATTCTCGGAGTCCAATGGCTTGAAAAATTGGGTCTTGTGCTTACCAATTGGCGCACCCAATTAATGGAGTTCACAGTGGGAGGCATCACAACCATACTCCGGGGCGATCCTTCTCTAGAATGTTCAAGGATAACTCTAAAAAATATGTGTAAAACAATCAAGAGTGTGGGCGGGGGCATTTGGGTCCAGCTATACCAATTAACTCCGTTAGAATCGAACAAACAAAGTTTAGAAGTCGTTGTTCCCGTTTTTCTGAGTGGAGTAATACAGGAGTTCACACACGTTTTTTCCACACCAACAGAATTGCCACCTACTAGAGGAAGAGAACATGCTATTAGGCTACAAGAGGGAATTAATCCGGTCAGCGTGAGGCCTTATAGGTACCCCCAGTCACAGAAAGCAGAGATCGAAAAGTTAGTTCAAGAGATGTTGAAAGCCGGGATTATTCAGCAATCTACGAGCCCTTTTTCGAGTCCGGTTTTGCTGGTAAAGAAGAAGAACGGGTCATGGCGTTTTTGTGTCGATTACAGAGCCCTTAACCGGGTAACTATTGCTGATAAGTATCCCATTCCCATAATTGATGAGCTCCTGGATGAATTAGACGGATCTCGTGTATTCACTAAGTTGGATTTGAGATCCGGGTATCACCAAATCAGAATACGAACCGAGGATATTCCCAAGACAGCGTTTAGAACACACGAAGGCCATTACGAGTTCCTCGTCATGCCGTTCGGGTTGACCAACGCCCCGGCGACGTTTCAGTCTTTAATGAACGACGTATTCCGACCATTTTTAAGAAAGTTTGTATTGGTTTTTTTTATGTCATCCTAATCTACAGCAAGGATGAACAACAACATGCTATCCACGTTCAGCAAGTGCTCAATAAACTAAGAGAACAACAACTGTTCGCAAATCTGGAAAAGTGTATTTTCGGACAGCTTAAGGTGTCATACTTGGGGCATGTGATTTCCGAGGCAGGGGTATCTATGGATAGCGAAAAATAGCAGCTGTGTTGGATTGGGAGACCCCAAAGATAGTTCGTGAATTAAGGGGGTTTTTGGGTTTAACCGGGTACTATCGGAAGTATGTGGCGGGTTATGCAACTATAGCTGCTCCAATGACCGACTTGTTAAAGAAAGGGCAGTTTGAGTGGAACGAGATGGCGGATCAAGCTTTTAAGAAACTTAAAGAGATGATGACTACCGCACCCATTCTAGTTATGCCGAATTTTCAAAAGCTTTTTGTTGTGGAAACGGATGCGTCGGGTTTCGGAGTCGGCGCGGTTTTATTACAAGAAGGGCACCCAATCGCATTTTTTAGTCATGTTTTGGGCGCACGGAATAGGTTGAAACCAATTTATGAAAAGGAGTTAATGGCAATTGTGTTATCGGTGCAAAAATGGCGACATTATCTATTAGGAAGACGATTTATCATTCGAACAGACCAAAAAAGTTTGAAGTTCCTTTTAGAACAACGAGAAGTCGGCAGTCCGTATCAGCGTTGGGTATGTAAACTAATGGGCTACAACTTTGAAATCCAATATAAGAAGGGGTCATCTAATCTGGTTTACACGATTGGGTCCATTTTCATAGAAAATCGGACATACAATCAAATCATATTTCCAATATTTTCCCAAGACAGAATACTTGAAGTCAAATTGAGAGAATCATGAAAGTGTGTCAAATCTCCATTCTCCCTTAACTGATAAAGTGAAGAGTAGGATATCATTAGACCTTCAACCACCAACCGACTACCAAGATGTCCTCCCAGTTTCTCCCCTTTCTCTCTCAAAAACCATAAATCAGTGATGGAAATTGATAAATAAGTTGTTGAAATTTGAATACCCAAAATCAAATATTTTTATAACCTCTAAAGTTGATGAAGTGGAGATTGTTTAAATCTGTATAACAAAGAACGAGCAGTTGAACCGGTGTGAGACCATTCGGAAATGACATGACAACATTCAGAAGATAAATACATGGTGGGCTGAAAAATAAAAATTGTAACTTAATTAAAATGATAAAATAATTAACAATTATATCCAGGGTAGCTCACTTTCGTAATTTTCTGTCTAACAGTGCATGTTTTTGCATGCTTTTAGTTATTGCGTGTGCCTCTACAAAATAGATATACTAAAACATGTCTATAAAAGTAGATGATAACATCACCTTTCAAAGCATGCCATGCACTTTTCACCAAAAAACAATTTCAAATACAAGTGATGAAGATTGTAAATATCTTTAATGTCGGGAAAAACTGCAAAGCAAATTGGTTTCGTTCTTTCCCATTAACCCTAAGAAGGAAAAAAAATTGAGGCCAAAATCGTTTTTTATTAGCAAGAAATGAGTCCATCTGGTTGTTCATGTATTAACATAAAAAGTTACACATTGTATTTTTCTAAATAGACTTTACTTGTATAACATCCATCAGTTTCAGTTGTCATGTAACTTTAAAAAGATGATAGCTTTGAACTAATGTAAAATAGTAAGGGAAGCCCAAACATTCACAATACCTTAATAGGAAGCGTCTCTCTTAGGCATTTCATCAAACATCTTCTCTACATCATCCAATTGATCACCTTTTACGTATCCATTTTTAAAATTTACCCTCTAAAGTGAATCTACTCTGAAACTGAAATTTGAAATATGAGGGAGGGAATTAAACTACTTTGTTATAACGGTAAATTAAAAGTATATTGTCTATTTTGGTAAAAGGAGAAAGGAAAGTCACTGTTATTTCCAGCACTTGTGTCTTATACCAACATCTACAAGCTCCACGTTCTGGATATAGCATTTCCTTCACAAATGTCGGAAAATGTTCAAATAAAGGGTAATTGTTTGTATCGCTTGGAAGATCACATATGACCCAACTGGCCTCATGGTCCTCAACAGATTGGAATTGGCCTAAAAAAAAGGAAAAATTAAATATTACTTACCACTCCATTCTGCAATGAGACATTAAAACAAAACGAATCAAACAGAAACCCCAGTTGATTGATTAAAGATACAAACACCCCTGAAAGACATCCAAGAACAAAAAACCCTTGTAACACTCAGTGGCTTAACCCAAAGAAAGTTTGATCCAAAAAAAAGTCAAACATGGAAGATAGCTGCTTTTGGTTGAAATTCAAGAAAGTGGATTGGTCAGAATGTATGGCATGATGAAGCTGTAAGCATACACCTTTTAAATCCTGCAACAAAATAATTCAAATTTCAAAAACTTAAAAGAAACACCGTCAATCGATGAAATTATGAAAAATAAATAGCAAGATTTTAGGGTTTGTCTATTGAATAAAATTTATCCAAAATCGGTTATTTGGGTCAAACAGCAAGCCCGCATTCCTAATGAGCAATTTTTGTCAATTAGAAGCTGGTATTAAAGTATGTGCTTTGGAATTGTTGTAATATCTGAAACTTTAACTAGTCATGAAAGACCAATATTCTTGATTTGTAAACTTAAAATATAAGAGAAAGTAAAAGCAACTTATTTTCTCATGTTTGTCATCTGGACACCAATTTCTTTGGTTTAGACAGCTTTTTTTTTTTTTTTTTTTTTTTTTTTTTAGAACGGCAAATCTATCCTACTCCTAAATTACTCGTTGTTATGTTAGTGCCAGGGTTTGAACCCTGGACCTGCAAGTTAGTATAACCTTGGTTTAGACAGCTATATATAGAATCGGGGTATATTAAGGCATTGTCTTCAAACAATCTACCTATTTATAGCATTGTACTTTGAAATGTCTCATCGTTGCAGTTAGTTAACACCTCTGCATTTTCTAATAGATATGCATCTCGCTTCAAAAAGCGATTCTGATATGCAAAAAAAGAAAGAAGCAAGAAATAATTAATCATAGGAATATTAAGCATTAAACCAAGTAAATTAAGAAAATTAATGACGAAAAAAAGAAAGCTCTGTCTGCACACCAAAAAGAAGACGAGACACATCATTATTTTAGATGAAAAGAAAGTATGCCTCTTCAGTTGTACGAACGATTAGTAGTTAATGAAACTCAGGTTTTTAGAGTTTTAAAAACAGTACATAGAGACATATACATCTATCCATATGAGATGAACAGGATAGTACTGTTTTGTTTGTTACAATATGCTACTTTCATTTCGTCCTTTCACAACATTGTACTTTGTTATCCATGTTTATGTTGTTGGGTCAACTTCCTCAAAATGATCTTGAAGCCAATTAGAGTTTTGGTTTTTGGCTAGTATTATTTTCGCTATATTATCCTACCCGAGTTTCCTAATTCACATGTTGAATGAATGTTGGATGTCTACAAATGAAGTCATAACTAAAAGCCTACAAGAATGTAACCATAAAATGCATATTTTCTTAATCAATTCCTGCCAAAAAAAAAAAAAAAAAAAAAAAAAACTAATCACAAAATCATAATCGTAAGCGAAAAGTGTGAGTAAAAGTCTCAAAGTGATTTCAAAAGGTGTTGTCTGATACTTTCCAGTATAAATGAACCCCGGTAGAGTCTCCTAGGCATTTCATCAAACACATGGCGTCCATATCTGGTAAAGGGAAAACCCTGTGCAGTAACTCACATAGCCTATTCCAACAATGACCACAGTAAGACCTGATGCATGAAAGTAAAATAGAGTTAAAATTTTGACTTTGTTCCAGACCATGTAGTTTGTTATACTTACCCCAAGCTAAAACATGTCCTTTCTCATATTTCCTGGATTATCATGCAAATAAAAGATATTAACCCTATCTAGACCACCATGAATGAAGGCTTGTGTTTTTTAACACAACCTGCACAAATTCATAAAAAATGAGAAATCTAATAAAAAGTAAGATGGTAAAAAGATGAACTTCAAGTTTTAATATTTTATTACTATGAACTTGCTCAGCGTCATTATCATGGTAAGGTGAGACCCAATAGTTAATATCAGAAATCTTGTAAGGATCTGAAAACACCAACTGGTTTATTTTAAAGCAAAAGACCACCGCCTTACTGAAATTCAAACAAGAGCAAAACTAAAAATCTTTTCAGAAAACAAACTACAAATCTAAATTAAACACACATGTTACTTCTCATCGCATATCCACAGTTGGCTAAAATGTGGAAATTTAGAAGCGATCACAATTATTGTGACAAAGCTAATACACATAAATAATGTCAACTTTAGGAAATAGCTTCACCATGTTTCATCTTTAAGTGAAGGTATGTTTAAGTTCATCATAGATACCTGAGGAAGATTTTAAGCAAATAATGACATAAATTAACATATGAAACCATAGGAAATGCAGATTTAATCTTTAATCAACAACAAATATATGAATTATGATGGAGTAATAAACTATAATGCACCTTTTCTTTAAATGTTAAGTCAGACAAAATGGAGATATCAAAAGACCTAAATACCTTTAATTGCGAACCATTGCTTAAAAGGTGTCTGTCCCAGGGACTAAAAGTGCTATGAAACTGTGAGTTAGGGACGAAAAAGGCACACAGGGACCAAAAGTGTAATTTAGTCTAGAACATTAGTAGGACAAGATACCCTTGTTAGTTGAATGGAAATAAGATATTGAACAAATATCACGCCCACCACTCCAGCATTTATAGCCCAAATATGACATTGTAAAGGTAGATTTTGTGTTAAACTCAGGTTCATATTCTCTAACCTGAGAGCATATATCAAAAAAAATGGTTAGTTAAATTGAAAACTAGAAATTAGAAATCTCTACATATGATTAAAAGTGTTTCTTCAATCCATATACACATGGAGAAGGCATTGTACTTTCAACTATTTTGTGGCAAATTCATAAGGTTATGTTGTTGACCAAGATTGTAATTTCTGTGGCTCCGTTAAAACCATTACATATGGTTATTTCTATGGATTTTGGGTATATATTGTTTTGTCTTTTATTACATTAAGCCATATTTTTTGCTTGATCCATTAAGTTGTTTTGTCCAAATTAAGTTAAATAGAAAAAAAATCATGTACAACTATCCCGAATAATTGCATAACTCATTAAGCTCGTTAAGAAAAAAAGAATCAACCCATATAAATTTGGACTTGGGTTATTACATGGTTCTTCTAGAAAAATCTTTTAAACAGGATAGAACGGAATATATTGAAATGGACCAAAACTAACCATCTTGCTTTTTGAAGATCTCTTTTAACTAACCATCAATGTGAAATTGTGGATGTTTTGCTTCAAATTCTCACTTTGAGAAGGATGTGGCATACTATCCCTATGTTGAATCAGCAATAGAGAACATGAAGATCATAATGAAATGCAAAAGAATGTTCCTTCATGTGTGTATGTGTAACAAACTACAACATCAACCTACCCCCTTTTAGTGTATACAACCTCATATTCTCTCTCCAAATACAATGATTAATCAAAGTAAACATGAAACCCTAAAACATCCAATCAAAGAAATGTAGCAATATATAAGAAAGATTTTCAATTGCAATGAAAACATACAACTGGACCTGCGTATTTGAAAGAGTTAGAGAGAAAGAGAGAGAACCTGGAGGGGTGTAGAAGGAATAAGTTGCTACATAGGTCCTTTGATAATCTATAAAAGTTTAAACAGAAACAAAAATTTACAGATCAAAATAAAAAGAGCAAATCATTATCTATTATTAAATTAAAAAGAGCAAAATCACTGATAAAAGCCACTGCCTTCATCATCGTTAAGTCGACCTAAACTTCTTTATTTTACAATAATCTCAGATCAATGGATGTCTTTATGTTATTTTTTCTAAAAAACAAAGCAAAAAACATATTGGGTCAAAAAAAAAAACAAAGCAACCATCGGTAAATTCATTCATAAGGGTTAAAATCGCAGACATAAACAGAGTTGATAAATCACAAAAACCAAAACACAACAATTAAAAAACATAAAACCTAAACCCCAAATTAACTAGAGGATATTAGAAAGTGCAATGTTTTAATTGGGAAATTTTTTAAAGTATAACGCCTTAATAAGAAAAAACTTCAAGTAAAACACAAGAATATTAGAGCAGGATGTTGCAATACACACAAAAATGAAAGTATGTTGCTAAGTTAGTGTCTATCTGGCATATTATAATTGGATGAATATTTCAATGTATAGTATACTAAGAAGCTAAATGAAACTAGAATGTTGGATTTAGCCCAAAGTGAAATACAAGTGTTCAATGGATGAAGAAAGATGGCTCTTATTGTGTTGTTGATGTAAATTGCATAGCAAGAAAAAAATAAGGAAAAGGCGAAAACACAAGTAAACCAAAACTAATTTTTGTTTTTGACTTGATATAGAAAATTCAAAAAAATAAAAGACCCTTGAGAATGATTATACCAACCTCTCATTACCACGAATCTTTATTCTTTTGGTAAATTGATGGCACCTAACCGGAGAAGAGAAAAAACGCATGATTCTGGTGGAATTGAGAACAAGAACAAAGGATAAAGCTAGACTTATAAATATAATAATGAAAAAGTAAATAAAACTTATATCATCTTACAAAAACCTCTCTTGCAATGCTAACTCTACCCCTGTATTTTGTTCACCTTCGTATCTTTTCTTTTTTCAGATGAAGGCCATAAGCAAAATCATGATAGAAAATATTAAATGAATACAATATGAACAAAGATAATTTTTTTCTAATTACCTCAAGATTCAGGTGTATTTATACAAAACACCTTGTAAGCATTACCTCAAGGGCACACTCATTATATTGACTTGATGGAAGTTACAATAACATCAAAATATGGGAAACAAATTCACAACTTTACAATTTGGTCGGATAAAATCATAATCATACCGTACTCATGAAAACCAAATTTCTCATGGCATCTTTTTAGCCAAGCTGCTACATTGATAAAAAGAATTGAAAAAATAACACATTACAATGCCAGGCACAGTACCTTAAATTCAGTAGCGAGACGAATGATAAAAGCCAAATTGATTCATCATGTGCCATCCTACAAAACGTAAAATCTCTTACAAGGAACCTTCAATTAGATTTGTGTAGAAATAAAACCAAGACATAAAGAATAAGCAACCTGCTTTTTCTATACTTGCCATCAAAGTTCGTCTTATGTTTCTCTTGGTTCTCAATATCCTCTTTTAAGTTTCTCTATTCAAGTCCCCATCCTCAAACCAATAATTTTAGCTAGATCATAATATATTTACATCTGCAACATCCATGTACTGCAAACTACTATATCTGTGTCAATGTAAATGAAAGAAATAAATGCGCAATGATATGCTACAATGGCCATTGATGAATGACTCCAGGAGGCGTTGAGTAAAAAGAACAAGTCTTCTCCAACACCAATAATTAGTGATTGCTTTAAAGTATCTTTTAGATGAGGTAAGCAAAAACAAATTTAAAACATGTAATACAATGAAAAAGACAAATCACTAATATTAGAGATTGTTTTTATTAAGCAATAAAATAAACTGAACCATTACCTTCTTAAGAAGATTGTTAAGAGCTTTTACAAAGTTCTTCTGAAATGGTTAAAAAACACTCGATACAAGAAGCCAATGAAGCAAAAGGTTAACAGAATCAACGAAAATGAAACCACCCTATTTTTCTGTGGTTTTGCAAAATCCCAAGAGGGAAAAGTTAATGGGCTTTTGGAAAAATGAAGTCAAAGAAGATGAGACAAAAAAGCACCTTTTAATTTTAATCCGTTTGATCAAATATAAGATATAATCATATTTTCATTTTTTAAGAGTAAATTGGTTAAGAATCACAATAACTGAAAGGTGTCCAACTTTTTCCGAGTGCAAGAAGCCCAAACACAAGATGTGTATGTACGTATGTGTGTATGGAGAGAGAAAGGAGAGGACCGATTGGAAAAAAAGCTTCATGATAAATATTTTACCTAACTACAAGGAAGAGACGTTAGGTTTAGTTAGAATTTTCCTTGAATATAGTTGTTGAAAAAACAATTTTGTAAAAAGCCCAAAACAGCTACAACATCCTGATAACTTTAATAAACTTGTTTAAAAAACAAAAATGCAACAGATACATAGCGAAAGCAATTTACACTTACATTGAAAGGAATTGTATGTCAGATGAATGTATTTTTATGTTGTTTACGGAATGAGACAGGGGGATATGGCAATTTGTGGGGGATATGGCAATTTGGCTTAATGTCTAAGCAATTGTTCAGCACCTGTTCACAAAAACATAAAACAAATTACAAATTAAGTAATTAACCCAAATTTGAAAGAGAAAAGGTTCACCGGACCAAAAAAAGATTATATATATAGTTGAATAGACATAAGATAACCAAATTTAATCCGAAAAACAATATCAAAATGATTTGAAGAGACTGAATAGTTAGATTTTTATTTACCTTTTGCTTCATCTACTTTGGATTTTATTTAGGCGATAATAGTATAAACAAATATGAAATTCAGTACAAAACTTTAAGCTTAAAAAGAAAGATTTTTTGTGGTGTGGCGTTCATCTGTAGATCTAGCATTTGATCAGTTACAGCAAGAAGGGTCTTGGTGGTAACACACCCACGATTAACACATGTTTCCTTTGATAATGGCCATTTTTCAGACCCTATTGTAACACCACGATACTTTTGACAAGTATTAATATGTTAATCATAGTGTATTTATGATTTAATATGGTGTTCTAAGTATTAGAAAGTTAATACTAGAAAAGGGTAAATTGGTCATTTTACCATAAAAGGGTAATTTGGTCATTTGACCAAGTGAAGGACCAATTATGTAAAAATATTGTTGCTTGTGGCAAAATTATAAGAAATGAAAGTTTTATGTCATAAAACTTGATTATAGTGCCAAAAGTTCAAGAAAATGAACTTAGGGACTAAAAATGTAAAACTGGAAAATATAAAAAGGGAAATACCTCCATTAATGTTGGCTGAAAATTTTAGCAGCATCGGGAGGAGTCTTGAAGGTGCGATTTCTGCAGAAATCATGGAATTGAAGCAGGAAATTGGAATCATAGCTTGGAATTGGTGATTCCTAAGTTAAATAAGGTTAGTAAATTGAATTCTAACCTAAGTTTTGTGTGTGTTCTTGATGAGCTTTTATAGAAACTGAAATTTGTAAATTTCAGTTATGAATCTTGTGGTTTACGTGGTTAATACTTCCAATAAGTCATTAATTAAGAACATAACTCAAGAACATGGAAGTAGGTTGCTATCTTTGAAGATTTGCAACTTTGCTCAAGAACCCTAAATCATGAATTGGTGTGATTAAGGTGGTTCTAATGGCTTAAAAACCTTGTATTAATGAAGGGTTTTAGTCAGGGAACAAACCCCATATGATTAAGAACAGAAATAAGAGCTTAATGAGTAAAAACTGCATGCTACAGTGCAAAATCGCGACTGATCTGGATACCTGCCCAGGCGCCAGGCGCAGTGCGCCCAGGTTCCAGGCGGGGTGCGCCCAGGCGCAGTGTGCCCAGTCCCAGGCGCAGTGCGCCCTCCAAGCAGGGGGTTCAAAACGCTAACTTTTGTTTGGCTTGTCCAATTTACCTCAAACTTGAACCATAAGTCCCTAATGGTTTGAAAAGTCTGGGAAAAATACTAAATTGAGTTTTCGACTCCTCGGGGGCACTGTAGAACAATACGTATGCCTCGGTAAAACGTATAATTTGTGAAAAGATGGTAAATGGAAAGTTTATCATCTAGGGAAAAACGCTAACTTTTGTTTGGCTTGTCCAATTTACCTCAAACTTGAACCATAAGTCCCTAATGGTTTGAAAAGTCTGGGAAAAATACTAAATTGAGTTTTCGACTCCTCGGGGGCACTGTAGAACAATACGTATGCCTCGGTAAAACGTATAATTTATGAAAAGATGGTAAATGGAAAGTTTATCATCTAGGGATGGTTTATAGCTGCATAATATTTGACGCTTATGTATTAGAGTCAACTGAAATGGTTATTAACCTATTATCATTTGATATGTAAATGAATATATAGGTACGGGACAAATGGTTGTGGTGCATACGAAGGCAAGAAACAACCGGGATTTAAATGCAGCTAGTATCCAGGTGAGTAATCTCACTGATAACATATATGATATATGATGATTGAACCGTTACAGATTGAAACTGCTTTGGGGGACAAAAATGAACAGTTGACAGATGCGTTGAAAAGACAATACCAGATAAGCCGTGAGTCTGAGAAAGACAAGAACGGAGCTGTGAGTCAATGACACGACAATACCAGATAAGCCGTGAGTCTATAATAGACAAGAACGGAGCTGTGAGTCAATAAATGAATAAATGACACGACAATACCAGATAAGCCGTGAGTCTACAATAGACAAGAACGGAGCTGTGAGTCAATAACAGAAATAATATGACAATACCAGATAAGCCGTGAGTCTACGATAGACAAGAACGGAGCTGTGAGTCAAATCTTAAAAAGGCAATACCGGATAATCCGTGAGTCATCGAGATGGCAAGAACGGAGCCGTGAGTCTAGGCAAAAGCGGGATAAACTCGTAAGCCATAATTGATTTTGATATTTGACTTTAAGTCCAAATGGTGCGGTCTTTTGACTATGATACCGGGTTATTGAGCCCAGTTGGTACAGCCTTTGGGCTATGACTTGTATATTGAAAATGACATGATGCGGCTGATATAGCCATGACATATGATGCAGTCCATTGTTACTAAGAAACATGGGACAGAAATGGTCAGACATGATTATATGTGCAAATAACTGACGTGGCTTGATAATTACAAGTTATTGTGATTCAGCCTGTAAGGCTACAGATTAGGATGTGAAATCCTAGGAGATATGTGGTCAGCCAGTAAGGCTAGGTGTTTGGATTCGATATCCAGACAGATATATGACTGTATTTTTATACATGTTATTTGCAGATACGATTACTCACTGAGCTTTATAGCTCACGTTATTGTTAAATGTACCTGCAGGTTAGCATGATCCTGATAAGGGAATAGATAGAGTCCGTGACTCGTGAAGTGGGACTCTTAGATGCTGTCAGTAGCAGCCCGGCTTCAAAGGAGACTACGGTATTTTATACTCTCCTTGATACACTTGTACCCGTTTTTAATAAAATATACCCCTTTCGTTATGGTTTTATGTATTGAAACCTTTGTTAAAAATGAAAAATTTTCAGGGGTGTTTTTGTTTTAAAAAGCCGGGTGTTACACCTATAAAGATCAAAAGCAAGAATAAGTGAGCAAAATGCTAGTAAGAAGAAGAAACATATCAACAAAGTCTTATAGAAAGTAATGCCTTGGAACATGAACATAAAGAGAACTAAAAGAGCCAGACCACAAACCCATTAAAGATGAAGAACTCTATCTATTGAAATCCATATGAAGAAGAAGATGTAAAGTGTTTTGTCCATCAATAATTGGTAAGAGCAGATTGACATGGCAACATCTTACTGGAAAATCCACACACAAAACTTTTTAGCTACCGATTGAAAGGGGATTAAAATTAAGCTATTTAAAAAGTATACATGGAAATTATATCGCCACCACGTCCCAACCACATTAAACTCGACAACTTGGAAGGTTGTGGACTCAATGTTCTTCATCACAAAAAGACGTGTAGTCTTAGGCATTTCATCGAACATCTTCTCTACATCTTTTCTCTTTCTCTTGCCATGTTGTTCCAAGTATCAATTTTGGATGTAACCTGTTAGCAATGAGATCCATGATATAGCATCTCATCGAACATCTTCTCTACATCATCTAACAAATCACCCTTTACGTATCCAAGTTTAAAATTTACCCTCTAAGTGCATCTACTTTGAACTTAACATAGTAAGTCAATAATATCGATAGCAACAGTGGACTGAAACTGAAATATGAAATATGAGAACTTTAATTTATTTTGACGCTGCAAGCCCGTGCTAAGCATGGCACGGCCCACCAAGGGTCCAAGTAAGAAGTACAATGTTATATTTGGAGACGTGTTTTAAAGTACAATGTCTTGATAAAAACACAATTGAGAGTACATCGTAATGATATGAAAGGGTTCACTCCTTGCAGTTAACCCTAAAAAGAAGATAGTGTTAAGGGTTTGTATATGACATGTGAGAGTAACCACAAACAGAAAATTCATTGCATTATGATTCATTACAAAAACCCTTTTTTATTCTAAAAAACAAGTACCAGGCAACACTTGGATCATCAGATTCTTTGAAAAGTGGAGGATCATTTTGATATATAATCTCATAGTATGCATTACCAACAAGCTTATGAAAAATAGCAAAACCGATCATACTTACCTTATCTCTTCGACTCCGCATTAACCGAGTTAAATTCTTCAATGCTGCCAATTTCTTACAAACTAATAACACCAGGGATCAGCGACAGAACTTCCTTCAGGAAAGTCCACAGTATAAACAAATAAACTTTGCAAACAAACTACAATATTTAATGATCGAGAATATATATGAACAAGAATTAGAATAAAAAGGGAGAAAATCATATAAAACTATGAATCATTTCTCTAGTATTTTTTATCACAAAACATGCTTTGTGCCCTCCAATAATTCAGCTTCATCTGTTAGTATATATACTTTAAAAATTTCTGTTTTTCTAAAAATAAAATAAAAATAAATTAAAATAAAAACATGCTTTATGCCCTCCAATCAACTCACCTCCACTTGATTTTGCAACACCAGCACATTGTTGATTATCTCATCTAACGTTACTGCCACGCACATTGACTGTAAATACATATACAAATAATCCAGCCTTCTAGAAAAATGATATACTTGTACAATACATCCCGCACATGTTTTGCAATTGGCTTTGTTTCGAAATTTACCTTGTAGCACCCAGGCACGATATCTTGCAAGCATTTGAAATGTTTCTTGATTTTCCCTCTTCTAACCATCCACAACACAACCAACGTTAACCAATATATTACTCTTTTAAGCACTCGCTATCTACCAGAGAAATTAAGGTTCACAAAACGGAGAGGAGATGGGGATGAATTTTTGGGGATTTTTCAGCAGAGGTGTCGATATGGATCCTTCAAAATCAAGCTAGACATGGCGATATGACGGTTCAAACAAAGCAAGACGTGGGTATTACTACACAACACGTAAAAAGACGTTAATACCCTTTGGGGCAAATTAAGTATGATGATAGAACAAAAAATATGAAAT
The DNA here is from genome assembly GCA_023525715.1 of Cichorium intybus. Lineage (NCBI taxonomy): Eukaryota > Viridiplantae > Streptophyta > Magnoliopsida > Asterales > Asteraceae > Cichorium > Cichorium intybus. The sequence goes on along the minus strand of CM042016.1, from coordinate 15,080,843 downwards.
AAAATACCTCTTACGAGGCATCCAACATTCAAAACTTTTAACCATTTTTGGCTGTTAAATGAGGGTTTCTAACATACTCGAGATTTGTTTTGCACATGGTAACAAAGTTCAGAAAATCATCTTGCCAAAAAAGATCTCATAAGCAATAATGAAAAAAAGGCAAAATAGCAAAAAATATTTAAAACCTTTTTTACCAAATTGACACCATCTAAAGCTCGTGGAATTCTAGAAGAAAAATAAGCAACTCCATGAAATCTTTCACAAACTTTTCGGGCGTTTTAAAGCCTACGATACAACCTACGGCTGAAAACTTGATTGGAAAACAATGAGTATTGTTACAGTTCCTAATACTATTTTGCACTTCAACATGATAAAACTGTTGAGGTAGTTGGGAAACCTACTGGCTGGCATACATAAGGCAGTTGAATTAATTGCTTCTTATTTTAGAATATTCTTAGTTGACTACAGTGTTACTTCATTATTTGAAGTGCAAGTAAGGGACTGTTTCTTTCTTTTGTTTTCCATATTAAGTCATGCATGGGTACAGTGGCTAAATGAGAACCGATGTCTATCCGGATAAAACAGTGTATACATAATTTCTATTTCTTTTTGAGACCTAATTGACCGTTTGAATGATATTAACTGACCATTTTATGCTTACATTCCAAAAATCAGCTTCATAATATTCTCCATTTTAACAATACTCATTATCTTAACGTGCGAGGAGTTGGAGGGAAAAAAGAAGAGAAAATATGGTTAGTGTCTTAGTAGAATAAGTCAGGGTTTTTTGGCTTAACCCATAAGTCATTGTACCCACATCAAGTCAAAAAGAAACTGCCCTTAAGTCTCTTATTTTCCCTAAGGCCACTTTTGATTTACTGAGCTGCAAAGCCAATTACACAATATGTCATACCAATTTAGATACATCTCTACCTGTAAATTACCAAAACACCATTGGAATCAAGACAACATTTATCTGGACAAGTATTGGTGCCACTCAATAATCTAGCAACTCTTTCTTGAAAATCTACCTGTATGCATTTAAAAATATAACCCTGTGAGAAAAAGTAACAAAATGGAAAATGAGAAAACACCAACCTGGCGAATAATTTTGTAAAAAACATCCAGTGTTCCTTTATACTTGGAAACAATCTGGTGGATGGATAGACATTGTACCATGAACAACAAAAGTACCAACATTTAGTAGTTTTGAACAGAGTCAAAATTAGTTGTTTTTCAACCTGCAATTTTGATACCCTTTAGATTAATTGATGCAAATAAATTAATGTTGGTGTAAGTTTTGCAACAGATCCTTGTAAGAACTCATAAAATGGTGATAACCAGAACATACCTAATCTTGGAAGCAGTGTCCTTCTACTCAGAGAGCGAAGAGAGATATTGAAATATTTTGACAGATGTCTTCAACTGTTCAAATCCAATCAAAATCAACATTAAATTCAAAATACTCACCAATTTCTCTATCGATCCATAAAAAAAAGTGATTAGTTAGGCACATACACATTGTTAAAAATATCACCTACAATCATTCCAAACCCAAATCAAACTCTATCAAAATAAAGAACCGTCTTTTTGAGTGGTACAACATTTTTAAATGTCGTAATCCATTTTCATCGTTGACCCAATTGCATGCCTAAACAGAATGAGAGAAATTTCAGTAACATTAACTTAAGCTCTGATTAATCGACCTGCTGAGAAGTTGAAAGTGTTTGAAAACCAGTTTAGAGGGTGAAGAAAAAGTTGTAACTGAGATGGCGACAGGGGTTCTTTGAGAATTTCTACAAACCTTGTAACACAGTTGTTATTAGTAGATACATGCATGAACATCAAGTATGGGATACATAACAGAAGATAGTTAAAGTTTGTATAAAATACTTTACCGTTACCATAATAGCATTGCCAAAGTATTTTTTTCATTAAGATTTTCCGAATTGAAGTTGTGATGGTTTTTTTTATAAAAAAAATGAGATACTTGGGTAAGTCTTTGAAAGTATATTGCGAGCCCTAGCTTTTAACAAAAGCACACATAAGCAACACCAATAATGGCTTCAGCTTACAATACCTTTGGGCCCTTCTTAATTGATATTCTTTAGGCTTCTGCTAATATGTTTGAGAAACCACAATAAACAAAATATTGATTGATTACTTGTTAATTGGTATACATGTTAATGCAGATACAAAAGAACATAGAACAAAGACATAAATTAAACTGGACAGTTACAAATCAAAGTCCCGGTAATGACGAAAAATCTTAAACAACCACTAAAGTTTATGTCAAAGAGATGCTAATTTAGAATTTTAGATATCCATGTTTATTTAGATGTGATGTAGGATAAGTTCATAAAACATGTTCATTTTAAAATCCAAACTTGGAAGGAGGAAAAATGAAATAGTTGATTAAACGGATTCAGATCAAAACCAATTAGTTTTTAGGGTTGTTTAAAAACATGTTGGGTTAGGTTAACCCATTGCAGTTCCCAAAGTCTCTTGAGATTCATAGATGATTAAAAAAATCTTCACTTAAAACAAAAATGTTTAAGAATGAGGATACAAAATGCAGTAGATCGTTTAGTATGCCTTGGATGCTGTTTAAAAACATGTTGATTGCAATTTCCATGGTTATCGATTTTTTCTTCACTGTTTCAATAATCATGATAGTATTTATCTGGTGTTGTTGAAAAATATTTTTGTATGTGACCATCACTGAAATAAGATGAACTGTTTTATTTTATCTGACAAGTATTACCAGTTTATTTCAGATTGCGTGAATTCGAGATCAAAAACAAGAATGAAACAAGACCCAAGAAACTCTAATAAAACAATCAAACCCGAGGAAGTGATGCTCAAAACCAAATAATAGAAATGCGAAAAACTGATAAAAGCTACAACAATCACGACGCGACAGACACCTGTGTCGCGACGTGAAGAGAAGCAAGACAGAAGAATCCAGTTGCTACAGCAACCGCGACGCGACGGTTACCCTGGTCGCGACGCGAAGAACCAAACGCGACAATACCAACTTTGTGATCGCGAGACTACCAAAAACGACACATTCAGCAACGCATCTTCGCGACACAACCAAAAGCAACGCGACGAAAAGGAAACGCGACGGAAAGCTCGACATACCAGCGAAGACGCACTGACCCGACAAAAAGCGCACCGACCTCCAGCCAAGCTTCCTCGCGACGCGACGGCCACATGGTCGCGACGCGAAACCTGTACTTCAGCAACTATAAATAAGAAGCTCACCTCTTGCCATTTGACACACATAACCATACTCATACACACTCAAAGAAACCCACGACCAGACACCTCAAGACACTCAAATCTCTGAATTTAGCAACAAGAATCAAACCATATAACCGCAAGAAACAACAACCTCCACCCGACACCAAAACTTCAAACCTCTAAAACAACCTCTACCCTACACCAAACACAACCTCCACCCGACACCAAAACTTCAAACCTCCAACCAACACAAAACCGAAGAAATATCATATCCAAGAAAAACCGAGCATACCACCCTTTCTACAAGAACCAAACCGCACAACCTCAAGATTCAAAAACCTCATCCTACTGCAAAGAACAAGATTCGACGCTTCAAAGAAAAACACCATCTTCCTCTGCTGTCGATAAGTTCTTTTTATATTTTCAATAATTTACCTGTGCCATTATTGATTTATTTAAACTTTTATAAATCAATTGTACTAAGTTCCAAGACATACAAATTGAACCATGACAACAACAACATATGTGGACTGTATTTAACCGAGACATCTAACTTCTAACTTCTAACTTTTTATTTATTGTAAAAACACTTTATCATTGATAATGGCGTTTATTACATCTAACCTCTAACTTCTAACATTTATTTTATTTACCGCTTTCTGTCTATTTAAATACTGTCTAGTTTAAATTTACCGCTTTATTTTATTTATTTACAGCTTTCAGTAACTTAATTTTAGTTTATATTTATTCCGCAACTCTTATCTATTCCGCATATTATAGCTAAAATACATATCTGTCACACAGTAATCGGCTTAAAAACCTTATTCGTGGAGATCAGTTATCGTATTTTCAACAATTGGTATCAGAGCTCGTGTGATTTAGTCTGAAATTTTTGTCGAAAACTTTTGTGTAGCGTTTTTATAAACCACCAATAAGTTTTCTTTAAAAATTTCATCTTAATATCACTTGTTCAAAAAAAAAACATTTAAAAATTACTCGTGTGATTTATTTTGAAAATTTTTGTCGAAAACTTTTGTGTAGCGTTTTTATAAACCACCAATAAGTTTTCTTTAAAAAATTTCATTTTAACATCACATTTTCGTTAAAAAATAAAATAATCAAAAAAATGTCTTCCGCAAACTACTCAAACATAAATTCTGTATCTATTGCTAACAGTATAGGTTCAGGTACTCGAGCACCCATTCTTATTCCTGAAGAATATAAATCATGGGTAGGTCGTATGAATCTTCATCTTAACTCTATAAGTGAAGATGTGTGGAAATGTGTAGACGGATCTCTACCAGAAAACATGACCTCTCTTACGAGTAACTTGGATATACTGAATGAAAGGAAGAAACTTGAACTTCAAGCCAAAAAGGAACTTGTGTCTGGAATACCCCACAGTATTCTAAGCCAAATGAATGATATAATCCTTTTAACTGCAAACCAAATTTGGCAAACTTTGAAAAATCGTTTTGAAGGAAATGAGAGAATCATTGGAAACAAGAAAACATCTGTTTTAAACGAATTTGACAACTTCAAAATGTTTTCACATGAGACCATCCATGATGCTCATGACAGGTTCAATCTCATTACCATCAAAATGAATAATTTGGGCATCAAAAAGTCACAGCATGAGATAAACCTCAAATTTTTAAACAACCTTTATGAAAGCTGGAAAATGGTAAAACTAATCATTCAGGGAAATCCAGCAATTCATACTGAATCTTTGTACAATCTGTACGGAGAATTACAATCATATGAATCCTCGATTGACCCACCTACGTCTACTTCTTTTGGAGGACCACTTGCTCTTTTGTCAACATCCTCTCAAAACCAAACACATTTTCTTGATCAAAGTCAAATTGATTTAAATCAAAACCAAGCTTTTTTAAGTAATTCTTGTGACTTGTCTGATCCAAATAATGAAGCTGATTACCAACAATTGTGTGCTTTGGTAGCAAACACTAATCTCGAAAGATTTTTGCCACATCATAATCAATCAAACTTCAGACCAAATTTTCAACAAAGATCCACTTTTGGACAAAACTTTCAGAATCGTGGATTTCAAATTATTCACAACCCTTATAATCAAAACAATGGTTTTCAAAATAACCAAAGTTCTGGATTTCAGCAAAATCATTCAAAACCATCTCAACAGAAACAAACTCAAGCACATGAAAAACCACCCGTTAAGAGCCAAAAGGCTGACAATAACGATGATGATAATGACGTAATCATTTGTCACAAATGCAAAGGACTAAATCATTATGCCCGAGATTGTCGAGCCAAAGTCAAGGTCAAAGACTCAGCTTACTATGCTCAAAAAGCCGAAGAGCTGAAGAAACAAGAAAAGAAAGCAAAGCAAAAAGCTTTGATGGCATTCCACGAACCTAGCGTGGAACACTGACCAACTTCTGATGATGAAACAGATACTGAACCAGCTCAATCAAACTTCTGCTTCATGGCTGATAATGAACCAACCACAAGAGCTCCATATGTCATCGATCAGGTATGGTCTATGATCTCAGAAATCGGTCTTTCAAGAACACCATTTGAGACCCACATGACTAAGATTGAGAACAGTCTAAAAGCTGATCTCAGACTGTATCATAACACAATAGTCAAATCTGACATCTACAAATCTGAATTACAAACCTTGCAACTCAGATTTGGAGAATCAACAAGGACTAGAGACAAACTTGAAAGAGACATTGAACGAAAATCAGAAGAAAATAATCACGTCCTAGAACAATTAAATGAAGCTCTAAAACAAAAAAGGGACTTAGAAATAAAAAATCAATCTGTTATTTCATCTGAAATAAAAGATACCTTAGAAAAGGAAGTCCTTCAGTTAAAACAAAAAATTCAAGATTTAACTGACAAAAACACTAGTTTGATTCTAAAACTAGATGATTCTTCAAAACAAATCAAACTTCTTGAATCCGAGAATCAAAGATTTCAAGGAAAACTGGATTCTATCAATCTTGCTAGAAAATTGAGTGATGATATTTTCACTAAAGCAAACAACTTAGGAACTGGCAAAATTGATACGAATTATAAACCAAGAATTGGAAGAGAATCCTTTGAAAATGAAAAGACTGAAAAGAAAAATGGGACAATTTGTGAAAACTCTAAATCGCCTCTACCAGATCTTTTCATATCTGCCAATGAGGACGATTCAGATGATGAAACAGTTATCAACTGTAGCCCAGATGATACTTTTTTCAACAAGTCATTCAAAAGAGTTGTAAAATCTGAATCAGACTCTGCTAGTTCAGTAACTCATCAATTGAGATCTACTAAACTAACAAGGAATGATGGCACAATCAAACTTGAAAATTTCTTAAATGGAGAAAATTTTGTTCATCAGAATGGTAGTACTTCTGCTCCAACTGTCTTTCCCTCTTTAAACTCAACCTTTATTGGAAAGAACAGTCTGGGACAAAAGTATTCAAAGAAACAGCAGACAAACAAACAACCCATTCAAGCCGTCTTTAAACCAAAAGAACAAAGCAAGCCCATTGTTTTCAAAGAAACCCAAGAGAAACCTTTGAAACCAGTCTCTGTGCCACAAAAACAAACCTTTAATACAAAACAAAAACCTTTTCAAAAACCAATTCAAAATCGCTTTCAAGAGATAAACTTCAATCTCTCAAAGAACTTTCAGAATCCATCATTTCACCAAATTCCATTCCATCATCATAATGTTTTTCAAAATCATCAAAATCCCAGATACAAAGAAAGGTTATCAAACAGAACTTCACATATAGGACACTTTTCACAAAATCAGAAATCATTTCAAATGACAGGTTTTCAAAAATAAATCTCACTTTGGGAAAATCTAATAAATCAACTTAAACCTCAACCATTCCGTCCAATCAACAAATACTACAATGATTCCAAATTATCAAAAACCATTAACAAATCAGGACCCACCATGGTTTGGGTACCTAAACTTTCTGTCTAATTGCAGGCACTTTGTGCTGGAGAGCCCAAGGATGGCACATGGTATATCGATAGTGGCTGCTCCAAGCATATGACAGGAAACCAGAGCTTTCTACGAGACTTCAAACCCACAGAATCCAAACAAGATGTTACTTTTGGAAATAACATGACTGCAAGAATCAAAGGTTATGGAAACATAACAAATGGTCACTTCACCATCAAGAAAGTAGCCTACGTTGACGGCCTGAAACACAATCTAATCAGCGTATCACAACTCTGTGACAACAATCATGAAGTTCTTTTCACCAAACAACGAAGCATAATCATGGATGCCAAGACCAAATCCATTCTAGTTAATTCTGATCGTCTAGGCAACATGTATCCACTAGATATGGACCTTATCTATGGAAAACCAGACATCTGTCTCTTATCCAAAGCTTCAGCTGATATTAGTTGGTTGTGGCATCGTCGTCTTTCCCATCTCAATTTCGGCTACATCAACAAGTTGATTGCAAATGATCTTGTTCGCGGACTGCCACTTCTGAAACTTGATAATGAAACTCTTTGTGCAGCTTGTGAAGGAGGAAAACTGTCCAAATCCTCTCATAAAAGCATTCCTGAATCTAGTGTATCCGAACCACTAGAATTACTGCACATTGATCTTTGTGGCCCTGCAAAAACCCAAAGCATAAAAGGGAAGAAATACATCCTTGTTATTATTGATGGATATTCACGCTTTACTTGGGTTTTCTTTTTAAGGCTAAAGTCAGAAGCACCTGAAGAAATGATCAACTTCATCAAACAGATTGAATTAAAACTCAAAAGACCTGTTCGTAGAATCCGAAGTGATAATGGATCTGAGTTTAAAAACATAACTCTAGATTCGTTTCTCAGAAACAAGGGAATTGAACACGACCTATCAGCTCCATACACTCCACAACAGAACGGAGTTGTTGAAAGAAGGAACAGAACTCTGTGTGAAGCTGCAAGATCAATGCTTATCTTTGCTGATCTACCACAATACTTCTGGGCAGAAGCAATAGCCACAGCTTGCTACACTCAAAATCGTTCTTTAATCCATAAACATCTTCATAAAACACCATATGAATTCATTAACAACCGAAAACCAAACATCAAATTCTTTCATATTTTTGGTTGTCGATGCTTCATAAAGAATAACAAAGATCACCTTTCAAAATTTGAATCAAGATCAGACGAAGGAATTTTCCTTGGTTACTCTTTTACCTCAGCTGCTTATCGAGTACTGAACAAACGTACTAGAGTAATTGAAGAAAGTACTGATGTTCATTTCGATGAATTTTATGTCAGGAAATTGGATCGTAAACATTTTGGTTCTAAAATGATTGATAATATTTTTCAAAATCCAATTCAATAAATGCCTTCTACGGACATAGAAATCGATCTTGATTTACTTTTTGAACAACCCAAAACCGCTTATAATTCTGAGTTTCTAACATCTTCTACTATTCCTACAGGAAACTCCGATGCAGAAACTTCACAATCAAACCAAGAAAATGCAGATCAAGTTGAGGGGGAACTACCAACACTAAATCCCTCTTTGAACACTCCCAATCCACCTGTCCAAAATAATCCCAGTGCATCATCTATGAGGGAACTTTCATTACCCCATTCTCACCCTATAATCCAAAAAGACATATATGACAACACCTAAAATCTATTCCCAACAGAATCACCTGACCAATAAGAACAATGGGACATAGAAACACCAATCGAAATACCTGAAAAACTCGCCTAATCAAATGGACCAGGAATCATCCTACAGAACAAATCATAGGAGATCCCAATTCTGGCATTCAAAAAAGAGCCGCTACCTCAAATGAATGTTTGTACGGAGCATTCTTATCCATGACTGAACCCAAAACCATCCATTCAGCTCTAAAAGATCCAGACTGGGTCAAAGCCATGCAAGAAGAACTAGCTGAATTCGAAAGAAACCAAGTATGGGATCTTGTTCCTACTCCTCCCGATGTTACTGTAGTAGGTTCAAGATGGGTTTTCAGAAACAAAACTGATGATCAAGGAATAGTCTGTCGAAACAAAGCAAGACTTGTCGTCAAGGGCTATTCACAACAAGAAGGAATCGACTACGATGAAACTTATGCTCCAGTTGCAAGACTCGAAGCCATTCGTATCTTTCTAGCATATGCAGCACACAAGAACTTCAAAGTATTCCAAATGGATGTAAAATGTGCATTTTTACATGGAGAGATTGATCGCGATGTGTATATTCAACAACCTCCAGGTTTTGAAGATCTACAGTTCCCAAATCACAGTTTTAAGTTACAAAAAGCAGTTTATGGCTTAAAACAAGCACCTCGAGCCTGGTATTCAACCTTGTCAACATTTCTAGAAGAATCAGGATTCAAAAGAGGTTCAATTGATCAAACTCTCTTTCGCAAAATCTTTAATAAACATCTGTTAATCGTTCAAATATATGTCGATGACATTATTTTCGGTTCTACTGATGAATCTTTGAGTATCAAGTTTGCAGATTTAATGAAGAGCAAATTTGAGATGAGCATGATAGGAGAAATGACTACTTTTCTTGGACTTCAAGTCAAACAATCATCAGATGGAATTTTCATTAATCAAGAAAATTATGTCAAAAATCTTCTAACTCATTTTTCTCTTGACAAATCCAATACAGCAAAAACCCCAATGGCCTTTGGTTACAAATTAGATGCAGACTTAAATGGCAAGCCTGTTGATCAAAAGAAATATCGAGGAATGATAGGATCACTCCTATACCTCACAGCCAGCAGACCCGACATCATGTTTTCTACATGTGTTTGTGCCAGATACCAAGCCAATCCTATGGAATCTCATGCTGTAGCTGTGAAAAGAATTTTCAACTATCTTAAAGGAACTCCATATCTTGGCCTTTGGTATCCAGCTAACTCTGATTTTCAGCTTAACGCCTTCACCGACTCTGACTATGGAGGATGCAGACTAGACAGGAAAAGCACATCAGGTTCTTGCCAATTTCTAGGAGGCAGACTGGTAAGTTGGACTTCAAAGAAACAATCATGCGTGTCCACTTCAACCGCAGAAGCTGAATATGTAGCCGCCGCAAGCTGTTGTTCACAAGTCATGTGGATGCAAACTCAATTACGTGACTATGGCTACAAAGTCTCACAAATTCACATATTTTGTGACTCAACCAGCGCTATTGCCATTTCTCACAATCCCGTGCACCATTCCATGACAAAACACATCGACATTCGATATCACTTCATCAAAGACAACATTCAAAAGGGTCATATCGAAATGCACTTCATCAACACCGAAGATCAAATTGCCGATGTCTTTACTAAGGCTCTAGACGAAACCAAGGTTCAATACTTCCTAGGCCGTCTAGGAATGTTAAACCAGATAACATCCATCCCTAATCTCTTACTTTTTGTTTGTACAAAAGAGTGTTTACTTTCAGTCAAATAGAAAATTAAAAAAATTTACCAAAAACATTCAAATAACCAAAATTTTCCAAAAACATTCAAATAACCAAAATTTTCCAAAAAAAAAAAAACATCCACATAATCAAAAATCACAAAAATTAGGATAAAGTTTTATCTTTTTAAAGCCTTTATAAAACCATGTGATTAACATCTTCTTGACTAAATTTTCAGATACTTATGCTCGATGAATGTTCTCAGTCATATTGATTCTTAATTAAAGTGAAGGTTCAAATTTCAAAATTTTCGTTATGTACATTCTCCTATTCCCTTTGAATTTATTTCAATTATAACGATTTTATCTATTAAGGGACATAAGATTAGGAGATTCAGATGAAAACCAAACCCATGTGAGAATTTGTGCCTCGTCTTCAACTGCTAAGTGAAATTCATTTCTGTGAGCAAAGGTGTTTTCATTATGACTTATAGGATTTATACTCTTATACCGTGATGCTAGTCTCATTTTTGCTTAGATATCAAAATGACCAGGGACGATACAATCATTTTTTTTATAGTAGACAAACTGTCTTTTATATCACCTATCCCTATCCTCAATCAAGCCACATCAAGAAAAGATTTATCATCTTGCATAGCAAGTCTGACAATTGAAGAAACGACAAGTCATATCCAAGAAAACCTGAAGAAAACATGAAAATCAAATCTCAAAGTACAAAGTCATCTCCAACAAATGCTGTCAACAAATCACAATTGGTAACCACATCAGATATCTTTTATTCACACAAATCAAGAAAAGATAAAGACAAAGGTGAACACTTCACCAAAGAAAAGAAAGATTTACAACAACAATCCATCAAGACAGACATCTCTCAAAATTTTCCAAACAAACGGATTCTCAAATGCTTTATCAAATATAGCTGTTAAAACCGAAGATTTACCGAGATACTGTAGCCTTCATAATTGAATATTCTTAGTTGCAAACTGTACTATGAAAATTTCTAAACCCCTCTACATGTATTTTCCGACGGAGAGAGAGTGAACAATCAATGGCATGAATGAAGAAACCCTCAGAGTAATGCCGAAACCAGTCTTATGTGATTGATTATCTAATATGAAGACCAAGTGACTAAAGTATATAGGTATAAATCCACATTAAGCATAAGTCAACACCTTCAAACTGAGAGATATCACTCATCTTTAGTGATTATACACCAGTTCTGCACCCAGAACAACCAAAACACCTCAGTCAAGTATGAGCTATACCTATGAGCGTTCATCTGAATCGACCTATTAATATCACTTGTCGTCTTTATAAATGCTATAAAATCTTAAGGAATATTATGAAAATACATATACAAAAACCTTTTGATAACTGAACATGAAACCTTGATTCAGAAACAAATATTCTTGACAAACATTTTTCAAAACATAAGTAAAATCTAGTCACACTTTTTCAAAACAAGTGATATGGTTTTATAAATGTTTTATCCAAATTCGGGTGTTGAAAAATATTTTTGTATGTGACCATCACTGAAATAAGATGAACTGTTTTATTTTATCTGACAAGTATTACCAGTTTATTTCAGATTGCGTGAATTCGAGATCAAAAACAAGATTGAAACAAGACCCAAGAAACTCTAATAAAACAATCAAACCCGAGGAAGTGATGCTCAAAACCAAAGAATAGAAATGCGAAAAACTGATAAAAGCTACAGCAATCACGACGCGACAGACACCTGTGTCGCGATGTGAAGAGAAGCAAGACAGAAGAATCCAGTTGCTACAGCAATCGCGACGCGACGGTTACCCTGGTCGCGACGCGAAGAACCAAACGCGACAATACCAACTTTGTGATCGCGAGACTACCAAAAACGACACATTCAGCAACGCATCTTCGCGACGCAACCAAAAGCAACGCGACAAAAAGGAAACGCGACGGAAAGCTCGACATACCAGCGAAGACGCACTGACCCGACAAAAAGCGCACCGACCTCCAGCCAAGCTTCCTCGCGACGCGACGGCCACATGGTCGCGACGCGAAGCCTGTACTTCAGCAACTATAAATAAGAAGCTCACCTCTTGCAATTCGACACACATAACCATACTCATACACACTCAAAGAAACCCACGACCAGACACCTCAAGACACTCAAATCTCTGAATTTAGCAACAAGAATCAAACCATATAACCGCAAGAAACAACAACCTCCACCCGACACCAAAACTTCAAACCTCTAAAACAACCTCTATCCTACACCAAACAAAACCTCCACCCGACACCAAAACTTCAAACCTCCAACCAACACAAAACCGAAGAAATATCATATCCAAGAAAAACCGAGCATACCACCCTTTCTACAAGAACCAAACCGTACAACCTCAAGATTCAAAAACCTCATCCTACTGCAAAGAACAAGATTCGACGCTTCAAAGAAAAACACCATCTTCCTCTGCTGTCGATAAGTTCTTTTTATATTTTCAATAATTTACCTATGCCATTATTGATTTATTTAAACTTTTATAAATCAATTGTACTAAGTTCCAAGACATACAAATTGAACCATGACAACAACAACATATGTGGACTGTATTTAACCGAGACATCTAACTTCTAACTTCTAACTTCTAACTTTTTATTTATTGTAAAAACACTTTATCATTGATAATGGCGTTTATTACATCTAACCTCTAACTTCTAACATTTATTTTATTTACCGCTTTCTGTCTATTTAAATACTGTCTAGTTTAAATTTACCGCTTTATTTTATTTATTTACAAATTTCAGTAACTTAATTTTAGTTTATATTTATTCCGCAACTCTTATCTATTCCGCATATTATAGCTAAAATACATATCTGTCACACAGTAATCGGCTTAAAAACCTTATTCGTGGAGATCAGTTATCGTATTTTCAACAGGTGTGGACTTGAATATTGTTGTTTTAGAGTCTGATAAAAGTGAGTGAATCATAAAGACAACCTACTGCTATATTTTCCATGTTGAATATCAGATAACTCTTATTTTGTCAAATATTTTTATAACCACTGAAGCTGATGAAGTGGAGATTGTTTAAATCAGTATAACAAAGAACGAACAGTTGAACCAGTGTACGTGAGACCGTTCGGAAATGACATGGCAACATTCAGAAGATAAATACATGGCGGGCTGAAGAATAAAAATTGTAATTTAATTAAAATGATAAAATAATTACCTGCATATGGTAACAATTAAATCCAGGGTAGCTCACTTTCATTATTTTCTGTCTAACCGTGCATGTTTTTGCATGCTTTTACTTATTGTGTGTGCCTCTACAAAATAGATATACTTGATAGTCTCTGGTAGAGAAAAATATTGTAAGATTAAATAAAAACCAACACCAATTAGCTATCCTTTTTTAAGAACTAAAAACATGTCTATAAAAGTAGATGATAACATCACCTTTCAAAGCATGCCATGCACTTTTCACCGAAAAACCAATTTCAAATGCAAGTGATGAAGATTGTAAATATCTTTAATGTCGGGAAAAACTACAAAGCAAATTGGTTTCGTTCTTTCCTATTAACCCCACGAAGGAAAAAAAATGAGGCCAAAATCGTTTTTTATTAGCAAGCAATGAGTCCATCTGATTGTTCTGGTTCATGTATTAACATAAAAAGTTACACACTGTATTTTTATAAATAGACTTTACTTGTATAACATCCATCAGTTTCAGTTGTCATTTAACTTTAAAAAGATGAAAACTAACTTGGGAACCGGACCGTACACTGAGCTAAGGGTTTACCATCAAGTACAAACAAGTGAAGGATCACTTGCACCACCCACGTGTGGTCCTTGACCTGGTTTGGAAAGATAATATTGGAACAAACAAATTAGACAATAAATTACTATGTATCTTAATAATACATCTCATGGTTTCAAGTGTTTGACAAATTATCATTATTTAACATTTCTGCAAGATAATAAACATAAAAAAGAGATATGAATGTGATACCCTTGGAGGACTAACAGTTCCTCTTACAGAGTGAATTGCAAAAGAAACAAAATTCTTGGCAATTGTGTACTCTAGAACAACAAAATAACCTGGAGATCTGTAAAATAAATCCATCAACCTCAAGCATAGTAGTGTGTGCTTTGTGGGTGAGAGTGAAAATGGAAGTCTTGCTACCATGTGTTTTTTCAACATTTCTGCAAGAATGACAGTTCTAATGGTAAATCTTGTACATTTATCCTCATAGGGAGCAATTATGTGGATCACGAACCACAAGTCCACAATCTCTTTCAAATAAGCATGATTGCACATAACTTTACTCAAAATACATATAATCCAATTCATATTGCAAAATATTGGGAAAACATAAACACATAGCAGATTGAAATGCAAAACTAAGCGTAAATTCATACAAAGAAAGTGTGAGCAGAAGGTTCCCATCCATGTTGCCTAGCCATAATCACAAAACAAAGCCAGAACTCAAAAACCCTAAAATCAATATAGCATTTATGGTCAAGATCACCATAGGAACTTATAAATTTTATCCAGAAAACAACACAAAGCACACACTACTGTCTGCTATCTATTATGTTCGTTATTTAAAATCGCTAAGAACAAGATAGATTTAAAGCCAATAATAAGATACTAGATCGTGATCAGATGTTAAAAACCCACTTGGATTCCTGCAATTCTACGGTTAAAGTACTAATTAAACCTATCTCAACTCTTCACCATTCTGCTTTTCGTGTGTTAACTTGAAAAAAAATAAACCCACATCACACGAACGATACAATTTTTTACGGAGACAGATGTCTTGATCGGACTGATTATTTGAAAGAACAGGGCAAGCATCAAATGATGCAACACGTAAAAGCAAAATCCCAAAACGGACTATATCGTACTTTTTTGCATCCTTGACCATGGCTTCCGCTGTCTCTTTTGAACTGAATGTGACGTAGAAACATCGAACCTATTAGGGTTAAAATAAATCATTCAACAAAATTCAAAAATAAAAACAAAATTGACAAATTTCATAATACAGTACTCCATAGTCGTAAATTGGAGCAAGAAAATCGTGTCGCTTGATAAAGAGAGAGAACGACAGACACCAATAAGAGTTTTAGGGTTTGTGTTGTAGACGGTAGAGGAGCGTTGGGCATTAGAGACTTGATCAAAGAAAAACAAGCGGTGGGTGAGAAGAACATTGCAAGGGGAAGGAATATAACGCAATGACTCGCCATTGATGCACCTAGGTTCCACTTCGATTCGACCGAGGAGAAGCATCTACATACGCCTAAGTGCCCTCGCCAAACCCTCATTTGTAATGAGAAATTTTAAAATATAGTAATTATACAGTTGAAGTTGAAGCGGTGTGAATGTGTGATCGAATCGGGAGACTAATTATATACTTGAAGTTGAAGCGGTGGGGATCGAATTGGAAGTGAGATGCGTCGTTCAAATAAGACCCAAATGGCGCCTAAAAACCCTATATAGAGTCTGAATAGGAGAACCAATAAATGGGGTTTATTTATATGGATGATTTTCGTATATAACATTCTTAAATATCAAAATATCATATTTATCCGATCTTAAATTTAAATATCGTGTTTACCCATCTTAACTTCAAAATATCATATTTACCAAAAATTGATCTTTGGGGGTGGTGACTTCATCCCAAGTTACCCAATTAATTGCTTTTTTCTTTGAGGCACCTTCCCTAAGAATTTTTCTTCTGACACGCTCCGGTAACTCTATCACTCTCTTTGGAGATTTAAAACCCGAAAAGTAATACAACAGAAGGCTTCCAAGGACTACATTGGCTAGTGTTGGCCTACCAAATGAGAGCGATTTATTTTTCTAAGAATTGAGCTTAGATTTAAACAGTTCGATTATAGGATTCCAGTTTCTTATCAGTTTCATGTTTGCTCCTATTGGTGTCAGTTCCTTAATAATTAATACAAACTATTGTTTGTAAATCATCTTCTTAAGGTGATTTTATTTTTCAAGATATCTGACTCCTCTAAGAAACTCAAACAATACGAGTGTTTTCATGTTTTCACTAGTTGTTACACATACTATGGGTAAATGTATTCATACATCATAGATTTGCGATATGAACAATGTAAACAAGTTTTATGTGTGATTGGACCGGAGTGTTTTGGTGTGAGGCTGCAATTACTTGCAGGGAGGATTGTTGTTGGTGTTTTAGTGTCACATTCACATTTTAGTATAATGGAAATACTAAGTATGTCAATGGGTTCATGCTTTAGTTCTAATACAAGTTAGGAGGTGCGGAAGTGGACACTTGCATAGACTAAGTTGATATCGGTACAATCAAATAACAGAGGTCAAGGGGCTGCACCCCTTGCGGGGTCCAAAGGATAGCGCCCCAAAACAAAAACGAATTTCAGCATCACCATTAGCACGCGCTGACGCTGATGGACCGGCTGACGTTGACGCTGATGATCAGCCTCTAACGCCCCCCCTTAACCACTCCTATATTTTGGGATTCGGTTTTCTGGTTCAAATAGAAAACTTTAACGTGAATATTGACAAATAGTAGAATACGAATTCTCTCCAACCATCTTACTCGTGAACTTGCAATTGTGCCTGATTACAAGTTTGATTCTTCAAGAATTATCTCAATAATGTTAGATATTTTGGGACCACTAAAATTAAATGTACATTATGTTATCATTAAAATTCGGATTTAATATAAAATGCTATTTAAAGTTGTTGATGGACTGATTTTATAAGGATATATACTTGTCATTGTGGGTTGAGTTCCCGGTTTGACTCAAGATCCTCCATATCCCTTCCATCTCTCATATTATGGTATATCTCCATCTATATATACACAGATGAGGAGCATATTCATATATACGAAAATACACACACAATTCGCGGGTCTATTGCTGAGAGATTTAGAGAGGGTTTTTGAGATCAACTGGAAAATCATCTTACTCAGATCCGAAAACCCCCATGGAAGCAGGTATGAAATATTTTGTTATTTAAATTTCTTGTAACTAGATTCAAGATTATAGATCTTAGATTATACTTCCGTATTTTGTTTTGGTTACAAAAATTAACAAACAATTGGTATCAGAGCCTACTCGAATCTGTTACTAGAAAATACGTTTTTTGAAAGCTTTAAAAATCGTTAAAACTTTTGGTTAGTTTAAGATCTGAAAAGAAAAGTATTTGAATTAAAAATACCTGTTTTACCTGTGTTTTCTTTGGTTGGGGTGTGAAGACTGCATATTTTTTTCTATTCGACAATGAAAGAAATAGAGTCATGGTCGGTGTACTGATTCTTTGTCCCTTTGGTTGTATTTATGTATGTTTTATAAACGTTTTATGTTTGTATGAATCTGTGTGTATGTATAAATATTTTCAAAAAGTACACACAATCTTTCATGACAACACATTAGTTCTGTTACTTTGTCTTTTTTCTAAACTTGAATTTTACAAAAGGACAACCGTAGTTCTGCAAAAGATTTCCTACCATGCTTTGTTACAATTTATAATCATATAATTTTATCCATTGGATAATTTTTAGATATGTGAAACTCTTTTTTTTTTTGCCGGACAATCCACAAAGTTAATGTTGCATTACATTTGCTAATTAATTTACTTTATGGGCCGATTATATGTAAAATCGTTTAATAAATGACCACTTTATACTATGTGTAAAGAAACCCAAATGAAATATTGAGATTTTGGTTCTCAAATATGACTTTTGTCCTTTGGTCAATAGCTGCGGGATTTTTTTTCAGTCATGTCTATATTTAATAATTGACAAAAGACTTTTATGGTGCAATCTAATTGACATTTTCCTTGATATAATATTAATATATTATGCGATTTGTTTGGCATTAGAGATTCGGTTGTGGTGGAAAATTTATGTCAATTCTTTATGGATAAGGTTCTATTCATTTTTGGGTTGTTTATGTTTTCTGATAAAGGATCAATTTATATTATGTGTATTATCCCGATGTTGTTATGAAAACCCATATGAAATGTTAAAATTTTGGTAAATATGGCAGCCTTTCATTAAAATATTGTTACCATTGAATTTAAATTTGTTCAAACGTTAAAGACTTGTTATATTCTAAGTTGTGGAGGGAGTCGATCATAATTTTAGTTAATATAAGAGTTATATTCTAAGTTGTGGAGGGAGTCGATCATAATTTTAGTTAATATAAGAGAAATCTTTATGTGTGAGAGTCGGCTATAAAATTTGAATGGAGTCGATCATAATTTTGGATTTAAATACTAAAAGCAATTTTTGCTTTTATGAAATTTTGCAATAATGTTTATGTAAATTTATAGATACTTTCGGTTGTCAATAATTTAAATTATGACATTATTTATTTACTTGTTAATTTATTGACACATTATATCGCCAAAGCGATCTCTTTTGTGAAAATTAATCTACAAAGTATTTAAATATTATGGCTTATTTATGTGTTTATCAATGCGGGTATTAACCGACCCAAATGTAGGTTTGATATTTGGTCGGATAAACGTATATATGGTGGTAAACATATTGATGATTATTCGGTTCAATGTGATTAATAAGTCAATCCAAAGAGGGGCTTATTGATTGACATGATTTATTGACAATGTTTTATCACTAAAACAAGCTATCACTTACAAGTTAATATCAATGTATAAAGACTTAATATTAATGTTGTGCTGATACATTGTGATGTTGTCATAATTGAATTTATTGATTAAAGTTTATGGATTAATGAGCATAAAGAAGGAATATGTTATTTATGTTCTCAAAACATCAAATTTGAATCCTGCCATAATATTTGCAACATGAATGCTATTTATGCGCTCTACGAGGCCATCTTTAAGGAATGGGATGAGAACATTATGTTAGTTCTCTGTTGCATGAATCTTGACAATGCAATTTGGATATAGCAACGTTCTTTGAGGATGTTGAGTTTGGCGGAGAAATAAGGTTAAAAATATTGTCATTAAGGAGAAATATATCATAATTTATATTATTGTTTTCTGTTTATAAGTGAATTTTAAGTACCTACTCACGAGGTAGTAATTCACGAACAAGGACCGAACATGTTATTCATTCCCTTATTTGTAATGAGCAAACTCAACAACCTCAACTTATGAGATCCCATCTATATTATTACTATTTTCATCATATATCATTATCTCGTTTGGTTTTGAGATAAATGCAAAATATGATTTGTGTATCAAAAGTATAGTGGGAGTCAATATATCTTTTTGGTTTTAGACGATGATATGGAGAACAAAATGATCATAAAGGAAAATGCTATATGCTTACATATAGAAAATCAGATATTTTGGAGATCATTGGGTATTCTGATTTTAATTTTACTTGATGCCATGATAGTTACCTATCGACATCGGGCTACATTTACCTGGTAGCCGGATGAGCGATTTTATACAAGAGGTTTAAGCAGCCTTTGGTAACTTTTGAAAGGTTTTCTGCAACTATAAACTAAAAATCCTAAGTTCACATGCAACCTATTTAGATCTAAGTTTTTCTCCTAATTAAACATATAACAATTCCTAGAAGGTCAGAAAAAAATTAACTAAAAGAAAGATCAAGAAAAACCAACCTTTAGTGAATCTTGGAAGCAAAGCAACAGAAACCTCTTGCCTCAAATGTAGTCACACCCTAGCTTGGAGTTGTTGGCTGAAAATACCTTTAGAGAGAGCTTCAAAATCGTGGCTTTAGGGTTAGGGTGAGCCTCCCTATTTATAGGCTCCAAATGGTGATCAGATAAACCTTAAAGATAAACATTTTTGAATTCAAATTAAGATAAGCCTTTATCTTAATAATTCAAACCCTTTTATCCTCATTATCAAAATCGAAAATAAATATATTTCCATATATAATTTCGACCACCACTCTCACTCACTCAACTGTCACTTACTCAACTATTGAATAATTACAGTTTTAGTCCCTGCACCTTAATTAATCAATTTAACTACCAAATTAATTCCAATTAATTCCAGAAAAATTTCTAACTAATTATTATAGTTTCTAATTAATATATTATCACTTAAATATATTAATAAACTATTTATTTAATTTCTATTGATTTATTAATCACATAATAAATCAATCTTTCTCTCTACCGGACTTTCTGCCAATCCTCCAACTATGAGGGCAACCCAAATGGACTATGCTACTATTAATTAGATAAATACTAATTATTAGTCATGGCTTAGACACCTAATCCAACAGTCTCCCACTTGGATAAGTCTATGACTAAAATTACCAATTTAACCTCTAATTAATTAGCAACTGTAGCTTCCTAGAAACCGCTGCCGAACTCTAACCTAGTCAGTTCTGTCCAATGATAAGTGATCATATGATCCTTCGTCCAACAAGATATTTTTCAGACACGAGACATGGATTGAGATCAATCTCTGTCCGATATTCTGTTTCCCGATTTCCGATTTTGCTTATGACTTTGGGACTTCTAATTGAACACATCAATTTAGTCCAGGCTGGCCAGCACTTTAGTCAACTTCAAAATCATCGAGAGGCCTACAGATATCTGTTTCCCATCAGGGTCAAGGAACGAATAAGCTTTGACTTATATGCTTATATCTTTTACAAGTCAAATCATTCACAACAACATGTTTTATAACATCGAGTTACCGATGCGTTTTCATATTATCAATGAACAACTGCCTTGTAAATCATAACTCATATCTCTCCACTTCAAGATCATAAGATATTATCGTCTCAACATTGCTTGTGATATAATCCATGAAGCAATCTGTTGAGCGTGGGTTTATCCAATACTCAAATCTCTATTTCTAAGTACTCATGAATGTTGTAGCAATCCTATTGCTATGTCTAACTCCTTAGACAGTCTACAAACAAATTCATGACAGTCTTGATTCAATACTTACTTCCCAAAGTATGAGCGACTGTGGACCTATCTGAATAATTAAATTATTCGGGAAGTAAAACATGCAAAAGTGAAACATAAAGATCTGACTGGCAGCTACTCCTGCTTATTACCAAGTCTCCACAAGGTAATCACCAAGTCGGACCTTGTCATAAACTGTTATCGGTTTCAAGATTTCTTTTAAACTTTCAATTCTAATTTTACATCTATGTCTTTATCAACCTTACACTCTTTCTATACTTATACATTTTATTGCAGATGATCCAATCGGATGCTCATCCGATAACATCTCAATATGTTATCCTGTCAATTTTTCTTTTAACTCCATTCTGTGTACTGTGACTTCCTATGGTTCTGGGTCTGCACCCTAAGACTATTTCAAGGTGTTATGATGTGCCGGTGAACCACACGCGCTCCATCAGAATACCAACAAGACTCTTTAACCATGAAGTCCTTTAACATCATGTCCTGATGTTAATAATTACCACTTTGAAAATCTTTCAAATTAATACTATCACTTTCACCCTAATCATTTCCTAATGAATTCTCACTTGAGTTCAACCAATCCATCCAGTATTCCCAGCCAGGCAATGTCCTGAATCCAACTTACTATGCCCTAAGCATTAAGTTATCAGGACATGTTCATGACTTTATGATTGATCCAAAACTTGTGGAACCCGATTTAATCCTATTCCAAACCCTTTCAGAATCCAAGGATGATTTATAATCCTTTGTGTCATGATTTTCGAAAAACTATTTTCCTTTCAGAGACTATTCTCGTGCATCTTGAATCTTATCAAGATCATGCTTACAATGGCTAGGTCTATGCTGGCGACTTCATCTTTCCAATAGATGACTGTGAATTACATGAGTATGTTGCACCTTCTTTATTTCTTTCATGCCAAGTCATCACACTTTGCAATGACAAGAAAAACTTTTCCTAAGTCTATGCATCTTGAATCTCATCAAGAACATCTTGGCAGAATCTGGATCTATCTCATAGACGTTTACAACCACCTGAGTATGCCGTATTTCTATTAAGGCTTTCATAGCGATCCGTCTCTTAACACCAAGTCATTACACTTCGTAATGAAAAGAGACGTTTCCTAGAACCATTATTTATACCACATGTAGGGATAGTGGATAACGGCGACTCCCACTGGCTTTGACACGGTTATAGGCTATTCACAAAATCCAGGACTTATGGCACATTTTGAGAATCCAAACCTTTCTGACATTTTAATGGAAATCTTTCAGCCCTTTCTCAAAATCCAATCCTTTGGCATATTTTGAGAATCTGAATATCCTTTCTTGTGAGATGCCCGTGGGACGAAACCCGGGGCCATGTACCTTTGTAATGGCATGCTCTATGTGTGTCCCTATTAGTGTGCCGGTAAACCACACATGCTCCACTAACAACTCACACTATGCCATGCAGAATCCTCTCGGATTTCATCTTCTATTGAGAGTGCTTTACTCGGAATCAATTGCTTGACTCTGAGTATCGATTCACTCAACTAGATGCTCTGAAGTTATGTATATGTCCATGTTGCTTTCTTTTGATGATTCAGTTACTCCCACTGGTTTTTAGACTAGGTGTAAAATCAATCAAATTTTCACATAGACTGTGTCTCGCCCTAAGGTTCTCTTGTTTGGCAGCAACCGGGCTCACCAATGCTTCCAAGTATTCGGATTATAAATCCGTACCAACTATAGTGTTTTACCACCAATCGGTATGCCACCCTGATCATAACTACTTATGACGGTGATCAATACTACTGGTCAAGAGGAGATTATGTCAGTTGTAGAACAGAAATCTGATTTCTGTTCCAAGCCTAGAGATGTCTAAAGGTTTTTTTTCATTTGGCTAATCTTGAACTCATTCAGAACTGTCCCAACTCCCACTGTTTCCTTAGAACATGAGTTCTTTCTAAAAGAGCTCTTCTTTTACAGTTACAGTGGGATAGCCAATGAAATGACAATGCTGATCATGTTCAGGCTAGTCATGAGGTTCGGATGAACACTATAAGACCCTGGACTTTCTATGTATAAGTGGAATAATCCCAGCTTTACATTTCAGACAGTGTCTGCAAGACCTAATTAGTCTAGGATGTGGTCGGAATATGGTTTATTCGGACTGACTGGTATAGTATATATCTTATTGGAAACTAATTGGCAATGTATCTCATACATCGAGAATCGCACTGTTTCGACCAATGCTCCATTATCTTCCCTAAGACACATTATAACCATTAATGCTCTTGGAAGAAAATAAACTGTGAAGCCTTTTCTCAGTTTATGTTATCGCTCAGGTTCTGTGGAACTTGTACTTCCTTTGAAGTCCTTGGACTGTTCAAGGTCTCAATTCAATTACTTATACCGATAAGCAATGTCATATTCATCATACCGAATGATGAATATTGTGAAGTACAAACAATTGTGTTCTATCTCA
Source organism: Cichorium intybus (assembly GCA_023525715.1). Taxonomy (NCBI): domain Eukaryota; kingdom Viridiplantae; phylum Streptophyta; class Magnoliopsida; order Asterales; family Asteraceae; genus Cichorium; species Cichorium intybus. The sequence continues at coordinate 15,056,834 of CM042016.1, read as the reverse complement.
AGATTCGAGCAAACACCGCAACAGGTGTGTCCGTTGCTCTTAATCTCAATGTCTTTTACATATCTATGTAGACTAATGACTTTGTTAACTTGGTTCAAGACTTGCAATCTTCAGTTGACTCTAAGTCAACTGATTCCAAAATCCTATCCTCTGGATCTTTGGGTGATTCATTTCTTTCCATATGTGCTTTATGAAGAACTTAATCATCATCTGACTCTAAGTCAGATGATTCCAAAGTCCTGTCCAACTGGACCTTTGGTTGATTCATTTCTTGACACATTAAGAACTCAATTCATCAAGTGACTCTAAGTCAAATGATTCCAAGGTCCTGTCCAACTGGACCTTTGGTTGAATTGATTCTTATAACATTTGTATTAACAAAATCATAATGACACAATTCATGAATTCAAAACATTTCGGATCATCATTCAAGTTATTACTAAACACACATTCAACACAATCATGTAACATTTCAAGGAAAATTTTAGACAACAGGTGTTAAAAGAAAAATGACAATTTTATTAAAAATAAAATCCTTGAACAATGTAATAGACAATGTCAAAAATGTATCTAAAGACTAATAACAATATTCCAATATCTATCTAAACTTCAAAACTGCACGAGCTTGAGATCCAATCCAAATGTGCTCCTATGCGCCAAAGTCCCATGCCTTCTTGATTCCCTGCATACAAACCAAAATGCGACTGTCACATTATGTATCAAGAAATCTTGGAACAGGAGTTTTGAGGTTTTTAGATATACCTGAGCTTTCAAAAGAGTTGGAGCATCTTCCAATCTTCCCGTGACTGTATCCGATTTAGCGGATTCCCAGTTTGAGACATGTCCAGTCGATCTTGACCGTTTCCTGTTACGTCTCTTCACTGGACTTAATCCTGAAGTAGTCGAGCCATTAGAGCTATGCCTGTCCAAGAGTGACTCGTATAAAGTCAACAGTGGACGCATTTCCATGAGGGTCTTTTTCTGGTCTTCCTTTCTATACGTCTGAATGAACAGATCGTACTCATTTGTCAGTGAAGCGAGTAGGAGGTTAACACTCTCTTCCTGACTCATGGAATAACCATGTTTATGCAATTCGCCTATGTACGCTTCAATCTGAAGAACATGCGAATTGACGCTACTTCCTGCTTTCAGCTTGCACTCTGCAAGTCTTTTGAAGATCCTGGTTCGTTCCTCTTCAACTGGTTTCTGGAACCTTTTCTCAACCAGTTGCATTAACTCATATGGCCCCAAGGATTCAAAATCCTTGCGGAACTCGGGGTCAATGGTTGATAGCATGAGGTCACGAATCTCTTCGGATTCATCATAAGAACCTTTTATGATGACTTGTCCCGGTGGAACTGGGATCGGATACTCAGTGAGATGTAGCTTGCCAGCAATGCCGAGAGCCAGTCTCCAATTGCGAAGCCATTCTTTACAGTTGAGGCCAGTCAGCCTTTCCATATTTAGCAGGTGCATTTTGATGCTTTCAGAAATGGGTGAAGGAGGAGAATCGACACTTGACATCTATAAGAGAAAGTAGAATTTATTAGTTTAATTGGTCCCTTTAAATAATTACCCAATATGTTATTTAATAAGGCTAGGATCCAAAATACCCCAATTATGGTGTGAAGAGGGATGCCGTAATCACAACATAATGGTCATTAAGGTAGATAAGCACTTATCAATTTCATCTTATGAAATTCCTAGATCTGTTGAGATTCATTAAACTTTTCAATGGCATGTTTAATCTCGGACGTGCTCCACTGTTTGTGACTGGGATGCCGAGGATCACAAACTGGATGTGAATAACCATGCAAATTAGCTTGGTACTCTCGGGTTAATTATCATCTCTTATTGATGTGCCGGTAAACCACACACGCTCCATCAACAATAATAATACCCGTGAAACCCATTGCAACTCTTTATGAACCCCAATTGCCGTGCCGGTTAACCACACACGCTCCACCAATGTTTCATAAAGTGCAATGTGCAATTTCATGGATTAGCACCAATTCACATTTTTCCTAAAGTAGCTAGATTTGGGGTTTTATTTAAAAGGTTCTAGTACTTTGAATAATATCATTATACTTTTAATGAGATTAGGCGGTCCTATCAAACCCGTTCGGCTAACGACCCTCCACTGATCAGGCGAGCGGTGGGCGAGAGTGTTCACCCATTAGACCGCCATTTTATAGGCAGTCTCCTTATACCCACTTTATAGACCAGCTTCGTGAATGAGGCCTACTAATGATTTGAATAACCATTTTAATCTTATACATATAACAATAACTTTCTAATTATAATATATATAAGATGTAATTTTTTAAAACTTTTAAAAAAATTGTTTCTGGTTTATCTTTTAATTTATTGTCGATTTAAACTATTAAATTTCAAATTAAATTAAACCTTGAAAATTGATTTTAATTATCTTTTAATTAACCAATTAATTAAATTAATTAAATTTGATATTTTAAACCTTTTAAAATATTTTAGGATTTATCCTTTTAATTTTCGCCAATTTAAACAATTAAATCCTAAATTAAATTAAATCCTTAAATTATCTTTTAATTACCAATTAATTAAATTAATTCAAATGTAGATAGGTTTATCAAATTAATCAAATTAATTAAAACCTATCATTATCCCCTAATTTTCGATTTTTAGGATAAAGGTTTTAAGGTTTATCTTTTAATTTATTTAAAGTTACCAAAAATAGAATACCTTCTAAACCCTAATCATAAAATCGCCAAAATAGAGGGGAGGGGCTAGGGTTTTCAAAACCCTAACCCTAATTGTCGATTTGCCCAAAATTAGGGTTTAGAGACTATAAACCCTAATTACAAGGAAAGCAGTTATAGCAATTTAACAAGAAAAACAACTAAATGCTCTGATACCACTGAAAGGTTTTCTGCAACTATGAACTAAAAATCCTAAGTTCACATGCAACCTATTTAGATCTAAGTTTTTCTCCTAATTAAACATATAACAATTCCTAGAAGGCCAGAAAAAAATTAACTAAAAGAAAGATCAAGAAAAACCAACCTTTAGTGAATCTTGGAAGCAAAGTAACAGAAACCTCTTGCCTCAAATGTAGTCACACCCTAGCTTGGAGTTGTTGGCTGAAAATACCTTTAGAGAGAGCTTCAAAATCGTGGCTTTAGGGTTAGGGTGAGCCTCCCTATTTATAGGCTCCAAATGGTGATCAGATAAACCTTAAAGATAAACCTTTTTGAATTCAAATTAAGATAAGCCTTTATCTTAATAATTCAAACCCTTTTATCCTCATTATCAAAATCGAAAATAAATATATTTCCATATATAATTTCGACCACCACTCTCACTCACTCAACTGTCACTTACTCAACTATTGAATAATTACAGTTTTAGTCCCTGCACCTTAATTAATCAATTTAACTGCCAAATTAATTCCAATTAATTCCATAAAAATTTCTAACTAATTATTATAGTTTCTAATTAATATATTATCACTTAAATATATTAATAAACTATTTATTTAATTTCTATTGATTTATTAATCACATAATAAATCAATCTTTCTCTCTACCGGACTTTCTGCCAATCCTCCAACTATGAGGGCAACCCAAATGGACTATGCTACTATTAATTAGATAAATACTAATTATTAGTCATGGCTTAGACACCTAATCCAACAACTTTATCCATTATGGCAACAGAATTTGTTACATGCTTTGACGCATCGAATCTCGAGATATGATTACAAAATTTTGTCTTGTGGCTGCGTAATATTGGTATTGAAAGACCACTAAAGTTATATTGTGACAATAATTCAGCAATGTTATATTCCAACAATAACTGAAGTTCTACTAAGTCAAAGTGTATGGACATTAAGTTTCTAGTTGTTAAAGAAATATTGCAAAATAAAAAGATTTTAATAGAGCACATCAGGACAAACTCCATGATAGCGGATCCGCTCACGAAGGGATTACCTCCCAAGGTCTTTCACCAGTAATGGGTGTGATAAGGATTGATGATATTTTGTTTTAGTGGGAGTTTTGAGTGTTATTTTGGTGCTTTATGTTTTGTCTATGAACAATCATTTATTTCGGTACAAAAGTAAGGATTCATTTTATTCATTATTATTTGCACTTATTTGAAGTTTGATCTCACTTCAAGCTAAATAGGGACTCACTGGATATCTGATTTGATTTCAAAACCACACAATTATGTTTGATCTATGTCGTTTAGTCATATATGTACATGTGACTATTGATGGGTTTAGTTACGTAAATTGTAACAAAGACTGCTTTGATCCTATATTGTTATGATTAATGGACGAGATCGTTTAAGGGTACCAATGTTATGATAACATGTGTTAAAACGCTTATATTGTTATGTTTATAATTAGATATTCGTGGTCCAGTGGGATATTGTTAAATATTTTGGGACCACTAAAATTAAATGTACATTATGTTATCATTAAAATTTGGATTTAATATAAAATGCTACTTAAAATTGTTGATGAACCGATTTTATAAGGATATACACTTGTCATTGTGGGTTGAGTCCCCGGTTTGACTCAAGATCTTCCAGATCCCTTCCATCTCTCATATTAGGGTCTATCTCCATCTATATATATACACATGATGAGGAGCATATTCATATATACGAAAATACACACAAAACTCGTGGGTCTATTGCTGAGGGATTTAGAGAGGGTTTTTGAGATCAACCGGAAAACCAACCTTCTTACTCCGATCTAAAAATCCCCATGGAAGCAGGTATGAAATCTTTTGTTATTTAAATTTCTTTTAACTAGATTTGAGATTATAGATCTGAGATTATGCTTCCGCGTTTTGTTTTCTGTTTTGGTTATCAAAATTAAGCAACAAATAACTGAATTTCGTGCAACTCAGGTGTAGACATAAGGTCGAAATATCAAATTCGGAGAGTGTCTACACAATTATTGAACCAATTCGTGATTCAAAAACCTAATCCTAGTTCTTCACATACTTACACTACAAGAAACATCACCAATACCGGCGACGCCTTTAGCGGCGACAACCAGTATTAGCGGCGACATAGCGATCTGTGTGCACTCTCATCTTAACCGTCTGTGAATTAGCTGATCCGACGGTGAAAAAGGAAGCGGGAAAATTTCCCTCTTCACACGTCGCCGCTAATGCCTGTCACGCGGATCACCATCTTCACCGTCCATTCCATTACCATCTAACGGATCAGAAAGAAAGCGCGTTTTGTAACCGTCGCCGCTAATGCTCCCAATGTCGCCGCTATTGCGTCCAGAATTTCTTTATTTTGCCGACACAGCCAAGAAAACCCATTCACACTCTCTTTTCTCACTCTTCACTGTAATGGCGATTTTTCTCAAGATCACCAACATTTCTGGAGATTTTCCACTGATTCACCCCCACAACCGGTGCCAATTATCGTTTCCGTTCAATAGCTTCTTCCCATCTTTACTTAGGCGACACAAGGTAGTCGGAGTAGATCTATTTTTTGCAGGTTGTTTTACAAGCCAAAAAGCTAACCAAAATCAAGAAGATGAACATTGACAAAAACCAGTAAATTAGCTAAATGTAAGTTTTGCATCTGTAAATTGGCATTCGGAGGTTGTTTTAAATTCTGAAAATATAAGTTGTTTGCATCTGTAAATTTGTGTTTGTTGTTTGCATCTGTAAGTTGTTTGCATCTGAAAATGTAAGTTGTTTGCATCTGTAAATTGGCATTTTCATCTTCTCTACGTGTGTGATAGAAAACCCAGCAGCTTGGTCACTTTTCTTCTTTCTTTTTTCTGCTTTTGTGTACAAAACATAGCAGTGAGTGAGAAGTAAGAGGGTTTTTCCAACACTTGGCATCGTTTGTGTATTTGGAAGGGGAAAGTGTCGATTAATCAATAATTTTTTTTTAAAAAAAAATAACTATTAGCGGCGACGGGCAAGACCTTTAGCGGCGATTTCTAAGCATTACCGACGAGCTTTTTACGGCGACACATTAGCGGCGATTTGTCGCTGGTAAAAGTTTTAGCGGCGATTTTGACACTCTTTAGCGGCGATTTGTGTCGCCGGTAATGAGCACAGTCCTTGTAGTTTACCCAAGAATTGCTACTAGGTTTGTGGTGGAACCATTGTTGTGGTAAACTACGTAGTTTGGTGATGGATTACATATAGTATGTGTAAACTTCTTTTGTTATTAATAAAAGTAACTTTTTTATACGAAATACGAGAGAAAAATAATTCCTTTACATACGATTTGTAATGTTTTAAATTTTCCATGATAAAACACCAATTAAAAATACCAATACACATGAAGGTGTTGCGAAACTAGTCAAGAAAAATCAGTCGCAAAACCAAACAAGTTTAAGTCCACCTGAAAAACCGTCGCTATTGTGAAGAACCAAGTCGTGATATTTTGCTAATTGTGATGATGCATTTACTAATGGATAAAACTCGTTGCTATCAGTTGCTACAATGCTTAACTGCCGCTAAAAGTCTTTCTTTAGTAGTAATTTAATCCATTGATGACTGTTAGTACTATTCTTAGTATTAATTAGTATTTTGCATAACCTTCTCCTTAAGTTTTCTTGTGCTTGGTGCACACATTGTCTAAATTGAATGGTTATATCGAAGCTGCCGATCTGTCAATATTTGAATGTTTGACTGGCGACGTCTAACATATCCCTTAACGCACGACCTTGTAGAAATTAGTTATATTTCATAGTTGTTTATGTCAGTGAAGATCGGAATAATTGAAAACTACATTAAGAACATGGTATATAGCTATACAAAGCACATGTCACAAGAGACTTTGACTTAATTAGCGACATCTACGTGTACGACTTCGAGATGTAAATAGACTTATCGTTACAGCGTTACCGGCCCAAGATTTTCATGGTAGCCTATTGAAAATGTGAAAAGAATTTACAACCATATTAATTATATCTCTTCATAAAAATTTGAATGAACCAAGGTGCAAAATATTCTGAACGACTACGTACATATCTTTCTCCTGAAACTATGAAAGGTGTAATCGGGCAGTGAGATCAATAAAGGCCTCCTCTTGACAGGGAATGGTAAGTCCTCCCATCGGATGGTTGAACCTATATTCTTCCTCTGACCTACGTAACAAATCTTGGAACAATGGTTGATCCAAGTATGATAAAGGAACCACAAACCGCTTCTTTTGAAGTTCTCCAACGTACACAGCCAAATATCCTCTAGGAACGCCTGGTTGATGTTTGTTGTTCACTTTGACAATTTGTTTGGCATTTACAACCAAAGATTGCAACCTAAAAATTCCCATAACTTTGGACTGAATGACTTTTTTATTTTAAAAATGAGAAGACGCAGGTGCAGTGAAGAACTGGATTGGGAAACTTGTATTTAAAGGGTGTTCTACTGGAAGCTCGCCCGGCAAATGCGTAATTTGGTCAGGAGAGATGGTTTAGTTTCTCAGGGGCCTACTTATGTGTTGCCTCACATGGCGTTGCTCATGACATATAGCTTTTCTTATCCACTTATTAAATAAGAGTGTGTGTGTGTGTTATATATATATATATATATATATATATATATATATATATATATATATATATATATATATATATATATATATATATATATATATATATATATATATATATATATATATATATACACACACACACACATGTACACATGGTCGACTTGTTTCTCTTAAGTCATGATCAGAAATTAAAATAATAATGATAAAGAAAGCAAGGGAGAAAATTGGCTGGGAGGATAAGCATTGCCCATACCGGTTGCCAGAATCATTATAGTTGTTTTCAGTCTCTTTTTCATTCTTTTTGGCGTACTCCGTACACCCATAATCGGCTACAAATGTTATGTGGCACAAAAGTTCTGCTTTTGTTCAAATTAATACTCAAACAAGACCACCTGAGCTCAGGCTTGACTTGATGGTGTTAGATTAATTAGTTGGATATTGATTTCAATGATTTGATAATTCTGATATCCGGATTCTAGCTCATCCTGAGAATGATTCGAGCTCGATAACTTGAAAGTAACCGTTATCACTCTTGGTTACGGTGCAAGGAAAATAAATATATTTAATGAAACCCCTACAAAGCCCACCCAACACCAAGAATCCCAACTTATCATCATCGTTGCTGCTGAAGGCCAACATGCTACATCGATCCACTACATGCTACCACTAAAGCTCTAAAAGACTAAAACCAAACAACTAATGCTCGTGAACAACCACAATAACCCAACTAGCCTATATATACTGCAATTTATTTCACGTACGTAGCCTTTCATCTAAATTACCACCTTCGTAGAATAATCCTTGTTGCTTAATCAATTTCTTTGAAGGATAACTTTTTTTGGGATTAACGCGTTACTAGAAAATTTAGTTCATCGGTACACCTTTGGCGCCCGACTAACCTGACGTGCGACCATGAAACCGAGCATTTATAAAGCGGAGTGGCCGCAGACGAACCTCCGTGACCACAAAGGGGTAGTGCGTGGATTCGATCGTGGGTCGATGGGCATTAAGACACATCTTCTACAATACACGTTACGAGATTGCACTTTTGGTTACATAATTACGGTACTTTGTAACGAAAAATAACAACCATACAAATACCCATGATAAAGTAACAACAACCGGGTAAGATTAACATTTTTATATGGCGGTTGAGACTAAACAGACTTCCTACAAAAGACAATTTGCTTAGACGTGGAGTAATCATTACTTCCTTTGCCTGCCGCGTATGCAACACAGCTGATGAAAATGAAGAACACTTGTTCCTGAAATGTTCTACGGCTACTAAGCTCATGGCTAGGCTTTCTATCTGGTGGGACGCTCTTCCTAAGTTGGTGTCTGTCTGTTGTATTGATGATTTGGTTGTTGGCCCATCAAACAATAGTTTTTCCACATTCGAGGTGGCAAAATGGGAAGCGGTTACTAGAGCGTACATGTGGTCTATTTGGTCTTCTAGAAACAATGTCTACTTTAACAACATGACTAGAAGTATGTCCCAATTGGTTTTTGATGTTAAATATTTAGCTTTTAATTGGATTAACTGTAGGGGAAAAGGGATTGTGAAGCTCATTTGGTACTCGTGGGTGTAACGGCTTGGCTGTTTTCTGTTGTAATTTCTGCTGTCCAGCTTCTCGCTAGTGTTTCTTTTATAAAATTCTTGTTAAAAAAAGCAATAAAAAGAGTAATGCATCTATCAAGTTCAATATCGTATTGAAGAAACAAACTTCAGATTGGAATTGTAATCGTGAAAATGTTCTAATTAGCTAGCTTAGGTGAAGACATTAGCCAACTTCTCCATTGTAAAATTGTGAATCACGATAATCGTCTTCCCGATAACATTTTGATGAAAAAAAGGGCAATAAATATGAATGTGTTTCGTATGTTCATAAATGATATTATTATGATGTTAGGATCGAGACACTTAGCATACGAACACGAAACTCACACACTCAGCTCACAAATTAAGAACACAAGGATTTTACGTGGTTCGGATTCGGTGTCAATCCTACATCCACGGGCACAACTAGATTTTATTTGAATGAGGAGATTACAAGAGATACACACTCAATCTTTGCATGTATTGTGTGTTGTGGTGCATGATGCTCTTCATCTAATGCTCTATTTATACATGTAAGTAATTAATGTGAAAATGTGAATTTTTCAAATCAAAGAAAGATGTTTTGCCTAACTTTGAAAACCTTCACCAAATCTTCACCAACTTTGAAATTTCACCTAACAATCTCCCACTTGAAGATTTGAACATCTCTCATTAATCTCCTAACATAACAAGTCTTTCAAGCTTCCAGTTTCCAAGAACAAGCTAAGACTCAGTCAAATTCCCTTAGTTGTAGCTGCCCCTCATCTTCAAGTACTAGAAGGGCCAGTTGAAACTCCCACTAGCTCCAACTCAGCCGTGGCTAATCCCACCACCGACTCATCCTCTGTCTCAACCGGTTTGGACACTCCACGAGCTCCAGAGATACACCAAGGACCACTAACACTCTCCAAACTTTGCAAACTTCCAACAGGGGAGAATTTTTCAGTCTTAGTCTTCAAAACCCAACGGCTCTTTGTAACTGTACCCGGAACACACCCCGTGCTCCCACTGTCACAAAATCCCCTGAATGGTTTAGACTTTCCGACTCGTTCAGCTAACATCCCCTTGGCTCCAGAATTCATGTTTGCAAAATGAACTCTCTTAGCACTAGATTTAGCGAACCAGATTTTGCCATGCTTAACCGGGACGGTTATACTTCCCTCAGCAGGCACCTCAACCATATATAATGACCCACGCTTCATACCTTGAGCAATCACCGAATTTCCATTGACCACCCTCCATTTACCACCACCAAACCTTACTTCCAGTCCTTGTTTTGTTGGATTAGGTGTCTAAGCCATGACTAATAATTTGTATTTACATAATTAATAGAAGCAAAGTCCATTTGGGTTGCCCTCATAGCTGGAGGTTTGGTAGAAAGTTCGGTAGAGAGAAAGGTTGGTTTATTATAGGATTAATAAATCAATAGAAATAAAAGATATGGTTTGTTAATATATTAAAGTGATAATATATTAATTAGAAACTATATTGATTGATTAATAATTAATCAGGAATTAATTAGATTAATTTCTGTGGCATTAAATAGATTAATCAGGAAGTCAGGGATTAAAGTCGTACAAATTAAATAGTTGAATTGCGGCGCGTGGCGCGCCAATGTATAGGCCGCGGCGCGCGTACGTATAATCCGGAAAATGGCTGACGGCTAGGGTTTCTTGTTTCCCAATAAATTGTGACATCCGCCTAAAATGGATTCGGGTCAACCCAACCCAATTGGAAATTTAATAAACCCTACTCGAGCTTACTTGACGCTAATAGGATCAAAACCCATACAATACGATATAAATTGACGTTAATAGCAATATAGCATAGTATAACGTTATAACTATAATCAAATTAAATTATGATACCATATTAAAATCAAATCAAAGTATGATGCTCTAATTAAATTAAAAGAATCAAACTTGAATGCTATAATTAAACTTCAAATCAAAGTAGATTGTTATAATCAAATAATAACCAATTTTTTTTTATAAAACTCTATTTTTATAAACTCTACATTAAATTTTATAAAATTTTTATATTAGTTAGTGTATTACATAGAGATGCTTGTGCTAGTGGGAAATTATGAAGACCACCAAAAGCCAAAAGTTATTCCCATTGTCTCCCACTCACACCTCCCATCATCTTTCCTTTCATTTTTCTCCCAACACATTATTCTCATCACCACTCAAACCCTCTCTATTCTTTCTCTCACTCTCAATCTCGAAATTCTTCCAATAAATATCAATTTTCCAGCCAAGAACAATCTCTCATACTCAAATCTCCATCCCTCTTGAAACATTCATCAAGGTATGTTGTTAAAAGTCTTAAATTCATGAATGAAACAAATTAAATCCACCAAACTATATAAAACTCATTTTATGTATAAACCTGATTTTTCTCAGGATCCCATCACTAAAATAAGAAGTTCTGGAAATATTCAGAAAATAACTTATTTTTATTGAATTACTATAATTATTGCAATAAAATAGGGCAATAATTCACATAAAATACTTTTTGCAGTCAATAAATTCTGGGAAAATTTTGGAACAACCCATATATTGAGTAAAGTGGATTTATAAAGTTTCATGCATTTATATTACTGTTTGATGCTTATTTTGTATTTTATTTTGTTGTAGATAAATAAATTGCAAAATATAGTTATGTATGTTAAAAACTAGATTTTATATTTTTCGCACCTTATTAACATTTTAAAGACTCCATGACAAAATTTTCAGATTTTTGTAAGAATGTTTTCTTATTTGTCCTGATTTAATGATTATTTAAAGGTTTAAATTGATAATAAATAGCTACACATGTCCAAAAATTATAAAACATTATCAAAATATCATATATAACATGTTAATCATAAATAAAAAGTCTAATGAATTTCTATTAATATTTTCCTATTATTTATGATTTTATTGATTAGTTAATAATGAAAAACATAAGAAATACTTCCCATAGTCCAAAATATCCAAAATATTTACAGTAGGCTCAATATAATGTTAGAAAACTATGGTTACGTTTCCAGAATTTTTGGGAATCATTTATTATTTTTCCCGAAATTTGTTGTGGTTTAATTATTAAAATACTAAATAAATACTAAAGCAGTTAAGAAAAATATGAAAATTTTACAGTAATTACTATTTTATGAAATAATGATTTTCTGATAATTTCAGAATGTTTCATTACTGTTTAGTATTTAAAACCATTTTCCTAAATATCTAAGCATGTAAAAATGCATTTTTAATGATTATTTCATATAAATAACTGTTTATAATATATAAAATCTGTAAATACTTATAATTTGACTAGTTATTATTTTAATAAGAAATTATTAAAATCTTGCCTAAAGTGAAAATATAAATTAATTAAGCAAAGTAATTAATTCAATTTAAAATTCATTTAACATATGAATACATTAATATTCAAAACAAAATTTGGATTATTGTTAATTCATCTAATATAAGAATATATGTCTAATTATTTTTATTAATACTATATTCCCGTTTATCGATTCCTAAGCCAAAACTATTAATTATATTAGGTTCTACGACATTTTGACTCGAGCCGTCTATCGTACAACACGCGCATTCCTTATTGGACTAATGTGAGTAATCTACCCCATATTTTATATTTTTCAATACTTTTGAGGTGTATCATGTGGTTTTAATATGTTCCAACTTCATTTTATTATTTTTTCACCATTGAGACATTGTTGAGACATTTATACTTGAATCATTATTTGTATAATTATTGTTTGTTTACGCTACATGTACTTGTAGTGCATTATCATTTTTAGTCTAATCTCCATGACTATGCCCGTATTCTTGAGGTACGTTATGGACAATAATAGCGCTATTGGGTTGACCACCCCGCCTTGGGACGCTAAGGTGATTGATCGCACGTGGTTGTGTGTGTATGATGATTAGATGCTCCATCTTATATATATACATATATCCTATCCTAATAAATAAGTATCTCAAATGATACTTGTCATCTTCTCATGCGTTTTGCCACATGGCATTTTCTGGTATTTTTGAATTTATTTAAAAATTAAAATTTGTTTGACAGCGTGTCTATTTTAATAGCAATACGCTCAAATTCATTCACATCCCATAAAACGGTTGCAAGAAATAAGGTAACGTTCAATCCTAAATGACCGGTTTAATTCCAATTCAAATGTTGCTGGTTTTTCTCCATCGGTTTCCACTTTCTTTCTTCTCAATTTGTATCTCTTCTCTGCTCGTCAAGACTACAACATCACCCACGAAGATATTTAAGGTTACCTCGCCTTAGTTTCCACTACTATCGACACACCAACAATTCTCCTTTTCAACGTGTCTCTGTTTGGTTAGGAAGAATTTTTGATTTGTTGATGAAGAAGAAGGCAAAAACCATTTGAATTCATCGACTCATAGATCCCCTCTTCTGTCTCTCATCTGTTTCTCAATCTACTGAAACTGATATCATTCACAACACGCCTCCTGCTAGGTTTTTTCTTTGCCCTAAATTCAACACGACCTTTTAATTGAAGCACCGATTAACGTATTTACTATTAAAGATGTTGAATATCTTATTTAGGTATGTAAGGATGTCTTCAGTCAACCATATGCCTCTCCATGATTTTTTTTTCTTATTCTATCTCTCTAAGAAACACATCAGATTTCTCTACAAGTCGACTCAGGTAAGGTTTTTTTATTTTAAATTATCGAGTTCTTAATTTCACATATTTGGGTCAATCTTCATAGATTTTAGAATGACGTTAGTTAAGTATCATAAGATATATTGGATTATTGCTTCAGGTAAGGAGTCCCAGTCCACAATTACGAGCTACATTTGGAGTTACTAATAAATAACTCATAGCTTCTCATTGCATACAAAGATTTTTGTTGTGGAATTGAAAGTTGGACGGAACTAACATTGGAGAACATTTTTGTTTTAAGCAGATCCGATAGTTAATTCACAATGTATAGTATAAAAGGAATTGTAAATAGGATGCTATTATGCGTAAATAAATGTAACCACATTGCTATTATGGACTAAAGTCTGCAACAATTTTCCTATTTGACACTACAGTGTGGTTCTATTGCGGAAACAATGGCATATGATTTTGCGATTGAGGTTGCCATGAAAGAGCAAAAATTTCAACAAAGAAACCTCTTATTCCATGATCCATGGAAGTGGTTACTTACTGAATTTGCAGCATCTTAAGGTGTTTCAGATGCTTACACAAAGCTAAGATGAAATGGTTGAATGAAGTGTCACTTAAAGTATCCTGTTTCATTTGGAAGGCGATTAACGAGGGAGTCCCATCTTTGACGGCTTTAAAAAGAAGAGGGGTAGGTCCTGTTGAGTCCATTGTGGTATTTGCAATTCCGGTGATGAAGATGAAGACCATATATTTTTGGGTTGCCGATTTGCTAAAGAAGTTTGGAGGATAATCTCGGATTGGTGCGAAGTCCAACTCGTTAACGGTGGAACCTTGTCTGATCTACTCAACATTGCAGCTAACTGGGGGAGGTGTCCGAAAAAAAGGAGGTTACTTTTCTCTATCATATACGGTACTTTATGGTGCATCTGGAAGGCTCGCCATGAGCGGATTTTCAGGCATTCTCAAAAGTCTTCTCGTTATGTTGCACTGCAGTCACAGGTTATGGTCTATCATTGGTTTAGATATAGAAGGGGTATTAGTGATTTGAGTTGGCTTAGATGGAATTTCATTCCTTTTGATTCACTGTAATTGACTTTGTCTTTGTGCTGGGCTGTCTTGCTTCTCGCTTGACGCCTTTGCTGTTTTTTGTTTAATATATTTCGTTTGCCGGTTCCAAAAAAAAACCACCTTTTTTTACATCTTAATTTTTTTTCTCAGATATCTCTCCTAAATCGTGATAGGAGACGCTGACTTTTCTTACTATTAAATTATAGTTTGTATGCCAATGTATGTAGTGGGTATAATCAAATAATATTTCAATAAATTCGATTAGTGTTTATAGGTTTTTCTTCTTTTTCAAATGCCCTTTTCTGATTCTTCGTGTGGTCTATCTCGAATTTAGGGTTGAATTAATTCGGCAATTTTGGCGATGGCATGTTCAAGATGGAAGATTTGTATGTTGGCAACTGTGGGTGATGTCAATTATCTCTGCTCAGAAGGAAATAATCAAAAGTAAGGGATTAAGAAGCACGGAGATACTACACTCTTGAAACCAACCTAATTAGGTAATTATCAACAATAACGTTGTACATGCAAAAAAAAAAAATTAATGTAGTAATTCATTTTTTTATTCTTAGGTAATTCTCAACAATAACCCTAGAGAGATGACCACATTCTTCATCCATTTGATTTGCTCCTTAGTCTTTAGGCTTCATGGGAGCTTCACAAGTTGACCGTCACTCGTAACTTACAGGAAAATAAATAAATGTTGAATTCTAAAGCCTCTAAGGGTTTAATGGAAGAAATAGCAATATAATTTCATTAATTTTTATTATATCAACTTGTGTTTATATGCTCCTATATTATACCACGTACTATTTCAATGCTATATTAGATAAAATCTCCAAGTAAGTTGAGTGTTCTTTGTAACAAATATTTTAGTATGGTACATTGAAAAATCTAATTAATTATGGCATTTTACTTATAGTTTTATTCTATTAAGACATCATACTTTGAAATTATTACTCAATTACAATAGTGAGAATTACATTTTTCTTTGGTTGACATTACTATGTATGATCAGGTAGATTTTAGATACTACAATGTTGTAATAGGATAAAATAAAAGTAGGATGCTTTACTACACAAATTAATAAAAGTATATCGGTATTCTTTTTAAAGTCCAGGGATGTAAAAGAAGAAGCGGAAGTAGGTTGTTGTAGTACACAAATTAATAAAAGTATATCTGTATTCTTTTTTTAGAAAAACTAACACTTTTGATCTTTTAATCAACCCGTGTAATACACGGGTCTTACAACTAGTATGTATATATAGGGTGAGGACTTATTGTTGTTGTTATAATTTGTTAATCAATTTTTGATTTATAAACTGTTATCTCAATAACAGTTGCTTGCCAACTTCAAAAGAAAACAAATTTCAAATTATTCAAACTCACAATTTTCTTTAATAAAACTAGATTACTCACCAACTCTCGTAGTTGACCTGTTTTTACCCATGATGCAGATTTGAAGAATGAAGTTGATGAGAAGTAAGGTGTACCTTAGAAACCCACAAGACTATTTAAATTTGATGTAATAAATGTTGTTATATTTGGATTTGTATTTGTATGTTGTGGATCTTGTTTACATACTTAGTACTTAATTGAATCTAATCATATTATAACATAGTTGTCATGAGACTTTGAACAATATATCACGCCTTGATCGATTCCGCCAAGGATCGGGGTGTGACAGATTGGTATCAGAGCCCTTGACTATAGGGAATTAGGTTAATTGCCTTGACATAGTCTATAGCCTCTAGGGTCCTCTCGTATGCTAGTTTATAAAATGCACACACAACTGCATGCAACTCGCACTTAGAAAATCCTAGGAATACCTTTGTGTGCTAATTGCTCCCTCATGTGCTTACGTATTATTCCCGACACTTATATGTGTGCATACACTTGTGAATTTTCTCCTCTTTCTCTTAAAATCACACACATACTCAAATGGTTTCAAAATAAAAATTTATATACAGATATATTCCTTAGAGCTCATAGGAAATTAAAAGTCATCCACTCTAGTTGGGTAGGATCAAAGTAATGGACGCATAGTAACTGTAAGGGGGAGGTGACGGTAGCCTGAAAGTCCTGACTAGGTAAGAATTCGTATACATCCCAATCAACCGAGGGACCAGTTTGCTTACCTGGGGACCAAAGGCGAGAGTTCCCAAACCTATAGGCCAAAGCGCGTTATTCACATTACTTTTGAGCCATCAAAATACCCGACCTTATCAAACGTATCCGAAAGGATACACTCCAAAATGGCCAACTCATTGGACTATTAAGTTCCCTAATGGGCCTTGAAGTGGAAAAAACATGTGAAAATTTAGTATTGTGGGGGCCCACGCAATTGCTACATGCTTCACATTTAGTACCCATAGAAAGCCCAAAAGGTGCCCAACACTCCTAACTATGGCCCAACAAGTGTTTTACAATCATTTTACCCAACAATGTCTACAAACTTAATTTCCATAATCAATTTACAAAAAACTCACAAGTCCATATGCGTGTTTCTCATATATGGCATTACGACCCCCATACGCTGCTCGCAGCAACCGAAGGCTAGCCGCCCTTATCGCTAAGGAGGTAGCAAACGTCATCCCAACAATTGCAACCCAACTTCAAGCTCTTCAGCCGCAAACTCCAGCAACCACTCCTCGTTGCTCGTTTAAGCACTTTCGTAACTGCAATCCGCCTTACTTCAAAGGCATCGATGGTGCCACCACACTCCTTACATGGATCGAAGAAATGGAGAGTACTTTCATCCATAGTGAGTGTCCTGAGGACTTGATGGTCCGTCACGCCACAGGGTGCCTCCAAGGTCATGCTCTCACCTGGTGGAACCTAGAAAAACAGGCAAAAGGAGAGGCTGTTGCCTTGGGAATGACCTGGTCAACACTAAAGGAACGCATGATGGAGAAGTTCTGCCCTGACAGTGAATTGCAAACTCTCGAGGAGGAATTCTGGAATCTGAAACAGGTGGGAGGCGACAACGCGACCTACACAAATAGATTCCATGATCTCTCAAGACTCCTACCTCACATGGTTCAACCTATGAAAACTGCAATACGCCGTTACATCAAAGGGTTACCACGCCAGATCCGTGATTCGGTGACCAGCAGCAGGCCATCTACCCTGGAATCCGCTATTGAGATAGCAGGTCAACTCAACGAGGATAATGTGAACGATGGTGTCCTCCCACGCAAGGGTTTAAAGATGTCTACTGAAAAGCCGACCCTTGAGACTCCCCTAATTGTCAAGTCCGAGTCCTCAAACCGACACGACAAAAAGAAGCGGAAAAGCCATCACCACAACCATGCTGTTATTACCCTTGCCACTCCTATCTCCCAAGTCACCCCACAAGCCCAACCAAACAAAAAGCCGTATACTGGACCTCACCCCCTCTGTAACCACTGTAACTATCACCATATGACCACCAGCCCGTGTCGCCTTTGTACGTCTTGTGGTCGCTATGGCCACTTGGCAGACACATGCCGTGCACCAAAAACTCAGCGACCCTTCGCTCTACCCTCAAATCAGCAAACACAAACCCGATATCCAACTGGAACATGCTTCAAATGTGGTGACCCCACCCATTTCAGAAACGCGTGTCCTAGGCTTGTCAATATCATTAACACTCAAGCCCAGGCAAATCCAACAATGCATGTTCCAGCTCCCAAAGGCCGAGCATTTGTCATTACCGCAACCCAAGCACAGACCGATAACAAGGTCGTAAATGGTACGTTTCTCATAAATGACTGCTACGCGTCAGTACTTTTTGATTCAGGTGCCGATAAAAGTTTTGTGTCTTTGGAATTTGAACCCATACTTCACACACTTCGCACGATTCTTGATGAAAACTTTACCGTAGAAGTCGCCAATGGAAAATACATTTCACTCAATGCAGTCATCCAAGATTGCACTTTCGATTTTTGCGGTCATAAATTTTCCGTCAATTTAGTTCCTATGGAACTTGGTAGCTTCGACATCATCGTGGGAATGGATTGGCTATCCCAAAACCATGCTGAAATAGTATGTTACGAGAAGTTTATTCGTATTCCTCTTGCCGACGGTCAAAGTCTTCGTATTTATGGCGAGACTCGTTCAAAAAAGCTTAGTCTTATGGCATGTACTCAAGCTCGATCATATCTACGTAAAGAATACATGGCTTTCTTAGCCCATGTGGTGGAAACAAAGGTCGAAAAAAAGAAGATCGAAGATATTCCGATTGTACGAGACTTTCCCGACATCTTTCCCGATGACGTATCTGGACTCCCACCAGTACGTGAGCTAGAGTTCCACATCGATCTCGTTCCTGAGGCTGCTCCCATAGCCAAGTCTCCATATCGGTTGGCTCCAACCGAGATGCAAGAATTGGCAAGTCAGCTCCAAGAATTAACCGATAAGGGATTTATCCGCCCTAGTACTTCACCCTGGGGAGCCCCGGTTCTCTTCATTAAAAAGAAAGATGGTTCGTTTCGTATGTGTATCGATTATCGGGAGTTAAATAAATTGACCATCAAGAACCGATATCCGTTACCTCGGATCGACGACCTTTTTGATCAGCTTCAAGGAGTTTCATGCTTCTCAAAAATCGACCTCCGCTCGGGTTATCACCAACTTCGAGTACGGGAAGAAGACATCCCCAAAACTGCTTTCCGAACCCGTTATGGTCATTACGAGTTCACCGTTATGCCTTTTGGCCTAACGAATGCCCCTGCCGCATTCATGGACTTGATGAATCGGGTATTTAAACCTTATCTCGACCGTTTTGTTATCGTCTTTATTGATGACATCCTTATTTACTCCAAGACAAAGGCAGACCATGAAAGACACCTTCGTCTAACTCTCCAAACATTGCAAGGAAATCAGCTTTATGCCAAATTTTCGAAATGCGAGTTTTGGTTAAATGAGGTACAATTCCTCGGTCATATTGTAAGTGACAAGGGTATTTTAGTCGATCCCGCAAAAGTTGAAGCAGTCAAGAATTGGAAAGCCCCACGTACCCCCAAGGAAATTCGGTCATTCCTCGGTTTAGCCGGCTATTACCGGCGTTTCATTTCAAATTTCTCAAAGATCGCTTTACCGCATACTTTTCTCACTTGCAAGGGTACGCCATTTGATTGGGGACCCAAGCAGGAAGACGCTTTCCAAACTCTTAAACAAAGATTGTGTGACGCTCCAATTCTTACACTCCCTGAAGGATCCGAAGATTTCGTGGTATACTGCGATGCCTCCAATCTCGGTCTAGGTTGTGTTTTGATGCAAAGGGGAAAGGTTATAGCTTACGCATCGCGACAACTCAAAATCCATGAAAGGAATTATACGACTCATGATTTGGAGCTCGGTGCCGTGGTTTTCGCTCTTAAAATTTGGAGGCATTACCTTTACGGCACTAAATGCGTAATTTTCACCGACCACAAGAGCTTGCAACATATTCTTAATCAAAAGGAACTCAACATGAGACAAACACGTTGGGTTGAACTCCTAAATGATTACGAGTGTGAAATACGCTATCATCCGGGCAAGGCAAACGTAGTAGCCGATGCGTTAAGTCGAAAAGAACATGCCAAAGCATTTCATCTAATATGTTCTCCTATCTTGTCCAATCTCAGTGACCGAATTCGAGGAGCCCAACACTCGGCAATTACCGAAAATAACATGCCTACGGGAATTGATGGGGAGTTGGAAAGTAAATCTGATGGTATTTTCTATTATCAAGATCGCATCTGGATCCCAGATCGCGACAATCTTCGTACCTTCCTGATGGAAGAAATCCATAAAACTCGATATTCCATTCATCCTGGTGCTGACAAGATGTATCATGGCCTGAGAACCAATTATTGGTGGTCGGGAATGAAAAAGGATATTGCTTTATTCGTGGCCAAATGTCTTACATGTTCCAGGGTCAAAGCAGAACATCAACGACCCTCTGGACTATTGGTCCAACCGGTAATCCCCGAGTGGAAATGGGAAGCGATCGCCATGGATTTCGTAACCAAACTTCCCCGTACCACCAAGGGACATGACAGCATTTGGGTAATCATTGACCGTTTGACAAAATCTGCTCACTTCCTTCCCATCCGTGAACATTTCAAGGTCGAACAACTTGCTCGGATTTACATCGACGAGATAGTTAGTCGGCATGGCATCCCTCTCAGCATCATTTCAGATCGTGATGGGAGATTTCTCTCTCGGTTCTGGCAATCACTTCAAGAAGCCATGGGAACCCGCCTCGATCTCAGTACCGCCTATCATCCTCAGACCGATGGTCAATCTGAGAGAACAATTCAAACACTCGAAGATATGTTGAGGGCGTGTGTCTTAGATTTCGGAGGAAACTGGGACTCTCATTTACCGTTGGTGGAATTCTCCTATAATAACAGTTATCATTCTAGCATCGGGATGCCACCATTTGAGGCATTATATGGCCGTAAATGCCGATCTCCTATTTGCTGGCATGAAATTGGAGAGTCCCATGTAATTCGCGCAACAGTGGATTCTCCAATCGTTAGTCCTGAGCTTATCCAGGAAACAACCGACAAAATCACTCAGATTCGCAATAACCTTCTCACAGCTCGTAGCCGACAAAAGAGTTACGCCGACAAGCGACGCAAACTGCTTGAATTTACCGTGAGTGACATGGTCATGTTAAAAGTGTCCCCATGGAAAGGTGTGGTTCGATTTGGACGCAAGGGTAAATTGGCACCACGCTATGTAGGCCCGTTCAAAATCCTGAAAAGGATCGGACCAGTAGCCTACGAGTTGGATCTACCAATAGAGCTTAATAAAGTTCACCCAGTATTTCATATAGCCAACCTCAAGAAGTGTTTAGCAGACGAGAACCTTCATGTTCCTCTTGAGGATATCCAAATCGACGAGACAATGCAATTTATCGAGAAACCCTTGGAAATTGCCGACCGAAAGGAAAAGCAACTCAAAAGAAGTCGCATTCCCCTAGTCAAGGTCAGGTGGCAGTCAGTACGTGGACCTGAGTATACATGGGAACGTGAGGATCATATGCGTACCAAATACCCGCAGCTTTTCTCTTAAGGTACTCTCTTCTTAAATTTCGGGACGAAATTTCCTAAAGTAGGGGAGACTATGACATCCGCCTAAAATGGATTCGGGTCAACCCATCCCAATTGGAAATTTAATAAACCCTACTCGAGCTTACTTGACGCTAATAGGATCAAAACCCATACAATACGATATAAATTGACGTTAATAGCAATATAGCATAGTATAACGTTATAACTATAATCAAATTAAATTATGATACCATATTAAAATCAAATCAAAGTATGATGCTCTAATTAAATTAAAAGAATCAAACTTGAATGCTATAATTAAACTTCAAATCAAAGTAGATTGTTATAATCAAATAATAACCAATTTTTTTTATAAAACTCTATTTTTATAAACTCTACATTAAATTTTATAAAATTTTTATATTAGTTAGTGTATTACATAGAGATGCTTGTGCTAGTGGGAAATTATGAAAACCACCAAAAGCCAAAAGTTATTCCCATTGTCTCCCACTCACACCTCCCATCATCTTTCCTTTCATTTTTCTTCCAACACATTATTCTCATCACCACTCAAACCCTCTCTATTCTTTCTCTCACTCTCAATCTCGAAATTCTTCCAAGAAATATCAATTTTCCAGCCAAGAACAATCTCTCATACTCAAATCTCCATCCCTCTTGAAGCATTCATCAAGGTATGTTGTTAAAAGTCTTAAATTCATGAATGAAACAAATTAAATCCACCAAACTATCTAAAACTCATTTTATGTATAAACCTGATTTTTCTCAGGATCCCATCACTAAAATAAGAATTTCTGGAAATTTTCAGAAAATAACTTATTTTTATTGAATTACTATAATTATTGCAATAAAATAGGGCAATAATTCACATAAAATACTTTTTGCAGTCACTAAATTCTGGGAAAATTTTGGAGCAACCCATATATTGAGTAAAGTGGATTTATAAAGTTTTATGCATTTATATTACTGTTTGATGCTTATTTTGTATTTTATTTTGTTGTAGATAAATAAATTGCAAAATATAGTTATGTATGTTAAAAACTAGATTTTATATTTTTCGCACCTTATTAACATTTTACAGACTCCATGAAAAACTTTTCAGATATTTGTAAGAATGTTTACTTATTGTTCCTGATTTAATGATTATTTAATGGTTTAAATTGATAATAAATAGCTACACATGTCCAAAAATTATAAAACCTTATCAGAATATCATATATAACATGTTAATCATAAATAAAAAGTCTAATGAATTTCTCTTAATATTTTCCTATTATTTATGATTTTATTGATTAGTCAATAATGAAAAACATAAGAAATACTTCCCATAGTCCAAAATATCCAAAATATTTACAGTAGGCTCAATATAATGTTAGAAAACTATGGTTAAGTTTCCAGAATTTTTGGGAATCATTTATTATTTTTCCCGAAATTTGTTGTGGTTTAATTATTAAAATACTAAATAAATACTAAAGCAGTTAAGAAAAATATGAAACTTTTACAGTAATTACTATTTTATGAAATAATGATTTTCTGATAATTTCAGAATGTTTCATTACTGTTTAGTATTTAAAACCATTTTCCTAAATATCTAAGCATGTAAAAATGCATTTTTAATGATTATTTCATATAAATAACTGTTTAAAATATATAAAATCTGTAAATACTTATAATTTGACTAGTTATTATTTTAATAAGAAATTATTAAAATCTTGCCTAAAGTGAAAATATAAATTAATTAAGCAAAGTAATTAATTCAATTTAAAATTCATTTAACATATGAATACATTAATATTCAAAACAAAATTTGGATTATTGTTAATTCATCTAATATAAGAATATATGTCTAATTATTTTTATTAATACTATATTCCCGTTTATCGATTCCTAAGCCAAAACTATTAATTATATTAGGTTCTACGACATTTTGACTCGAGCCGTCTATCGTACAACACGCGCATTCCTTATTGGACTAATGTGAGTAATCTACCCCATATTTTATAATTTTCAATACTTTTGGGGTGTATCATGTGGTTTTAATATGTTCCAACTTCATTTTATTATTTTTTCACCATTGAGACATTGTTGGGACATTTATACTTGAATCATTATTTGTATAATTATTGTTTGTTTACGCTACATGTACTTGTAGTGCATTATCATTTTTAGTCTAATCTCCATGACTATGCCCGTATTCTTGAGGTACGTTATGGACAATAATAACGCTATTGGGTTGACCACCCCGCCTTGGGACGTTAAGGTGATTGATCGCACGTGGTTGTGTGTGTATGATGATTAGATGCTCCATCTTATATATATACATATATATATATGTATATATAGGGTGATGACTTATTGTTGTTGTTATAATTTGTTAATCAATTTTTGATTTATAAACTGTTATCTCAATAACAGTTGCTTGCCAACTTCAAAAGAAAACAAATTTCAAATTATTCAAACTCACAATTTTCTTTAATAAAACTAGATTACTCACCAACTCTCGTAGTTGACCTATTTTTACCCATGATACAGATTTGAAGAATGAAGTTGATGAGAAGTAGGGTGTACCTTAGAAACCCACAAGACTATTTAAATTTGATGTAATAAATGTTGTTATATTTGGATTTGTATTTGTATGTTGTGGATCTTGTTTGCATACTTAGTACTTAATTGAATCTAATCATATTATAACATAGTTGTCATGAGACTTTGAACAATATATCACGCCTTGATCGATTCCGCCAAGGATCGGGGTGTGACATAAATAGGGAACCCTAGACCTCATTATAAGTGCTCATTCTATAATTCTCTCTGGAATTTTCGTCCACCCTCTGGCTCCCTGGGTGTGATCTCATTTGAGGCAGGACACTTGTGCTGCTTAGCTTCAAGATTAAAACTAAAGGTTAGTTTTTCTGATTTATTCTTTAGTTAATATTTCTTTGGTTTTTAGGAATTAGTTACATGTTCAAAGTAAGAAAACATAGATCTTTTCTAGGTTGCATGTGAACTTAGGTTATTTAGTTCATGGTTGCAGAAAACCTTTTAGTGGTATCAGAGCATTTGGTTGTTTTCTTATTGAATGGCTGTAATAGTTTTCCTAATTAGGGTTTATTGTTTATAAATCTTTTGAGCCTGATTTCGATTTTGGGGTTTAGGGTTTTTGAAACCCTAGCCCCTCCCCCCTTCTTTTTCGATTTTCCTTGTTAGGGTTTTAGGAGGTTTTCTATTTTTGGTAACTTTAATTGGTTAATTAAATGGATAACCTTAAACCCAGTTTGTTTGAATTCGATAATTAGGGGTTTAAGATAGGTTTAAATTGATTTGATTAATTTGGAAAAACCTATCTACATTTGAATTAATTTAATTAATTGTTTAATTAAAAGATAATTCAAGGGATTTAATTTAATTTTGATTTAATGGTTAAATTTCGAAAATTAAAGGATAAATCCAAAAATATTTTAAAAGGTTTAAAATATCTAGATTTAATTAATTTAATTAAAAGATAAATTAAATCAAATTAAAGGTTTAATTTAATTTGAAATTTAATAGTTAAATTTCAGGAAATTAAAAGATAAACCAGGAATATTTTAAAAGATTTAAAATACATCTTATATATATTATTAAAGGTTAATAGTATATGTATAAGATAAATTGGTTAATCAAATCATTAGTAGGCCTCATTCACGAAGCTGGTCTATAAAGTGGGTATAAGGAGACTGCCTATAAAATGGCGGTCTAATGGGTGTTCACTCTCACCCACCGCTCGCCTGATCAGTGGAGGGTCGTTAGCCGAACAGTTTTGATAGGACCGCTTAATCATTAAAAGTATAATGATCAAAGTACTAGAACCCGTACAAGAATTCCCAATCTAGTTACTTTAGAAAAAATGTGAATTTGATGCTAACCCATGAAATTGCACATTGCACTTTATGAAACGTTGGTGGAGCGTGTGTAGGTTACCGGCACACCAATGGGGGTTCATAAAGAGTGGCAATGGGTTTCTCGGGTGTTATCATTGTTGATGGAGCGTGTGTGGTTAACCGGCACATCAATTTGAGATGATAATGGACCCCGAGAGTACCAAGCTAATTTGCATGGTTATTCACACCCGGTTTGTGATCCTCGGCATCCCAGTCACAAACGGTGGGGCATATCCGAGATTAAACATGCCATTGAACAGTTCAATGAATCTCACAGATCTAGGAATTTCATAAGACTGAAATTGATAAAAGTTATCTACCTTAATGACCACTGTGTTGTGACTACGGCATCCCTCTTCACAGCATAGTTGGGGTATTTTGGATCCTAGCCTTGTTAAATAATGTATATTGGGTAATTATTTAAAAGGATGAATTAAACGAATAAATTCAAATTTTATATATGTCTGAAGAAAGTGTCATTCTCCTCCTTCTCCTCCTTCACCCATTTCTGAGAGCTTCAGAAAGCACCTATTTAGTATGGTAAGGCTGACTGGCCTGAACTATTTGATATGGTTTTGCAATTAGAGAATAGTTCTTAGTTTTGCTGGCAAACCATATTCGACTGAGTGTCCGCTCCTATACATGGCATCACACAGCAGCTTGTGATGAACATGACTCCTTGACTATTGAGTCCAAGGAAGTTCGTTGCCTTATGCTATTGATCATTAACCCCGAGTTCCGCATGGATTTAGAATTCCTGGGTCTGATAAGATAGCACAGCTAGTTCAAGAAAGGTTCCGTGAACTGGTTGAATAAAGGGAACGAACTAGGATCTTCAAAGAGCTTGAAGTTGCAAGCTAGAAGGAAGTAGCACCAGTTTGCGTGTTATCGAGATTGAGGGATACATAGGCGAACAGTATAAAACTGGTTTCCCGTTGTGATCGGGAGTTAAGCATTAGCTCAACTCGCTGATCTGTTCATCCAGATGAACAGAAAGGGTAACCGGATAAGACAATCGTGGAAGTGCATTCAATGTCGACTCTATATGAATCGTTCATGGAGAAGCATAGTTCCATTAATTCAGCTGCTTCAGGATTGAGTCCAGTATTAAGGTGCATCAAGAAATGATCCAGATCGTCTAGACCGATTGTTCGATGTTTCAAACTGGGAATCCACAAGGTGGGACACAGTCACGGAAAGATTGGAAAAATGCTCCAAAGCCAAACCGTTTGGTAAACTCATAAATATCTTAGAATTCAGAACACCAGATCCTCAATTCCTTGATACAGGATGTGTTTCACACATTTGCTCTGTATGCACGAACTCTGGAGGATGCGGGATGGTGTCGCACAGGAGCATATTCGGATTGGATCTGGAGCTCGTGCGGTTTTTGAGTTAAGCTAGATATTTGTTCTTGTTATTAGTTTATAGATACATACGACATGGATTCGCATAATACATTGTTCTGAGGATAATTCTGGTTTAATGAAATATTTTTTTTGAAACATGATTGTTTTAATTGTCCTCGAAATGTTGTGTGAATGTGTTGATGACGTAAATGGTAATAACTTGAATGTTGATACATCCAATGGGATTAGATTTGTAAATTGTGTTCTTTATGATTGTTAAAATGAATTTTATGAGAATCACTTCAACCAAATGTCCAGTTGGACAGGACTTTGGAATCATTTGACTTAGAGTCACATGATGAATTGAGTGCTTAATAAAATTAATTGTGGCAAGAAAGGAATCACCCAAAGATCCAATGGATAGGATTTTGGAATCAGTTGACTTGGAGTCAGGTGATGATTGCATGTCTTGAACAATATTAACAAAGTCATAAATTTACATGGAGATGTAAAGGTATTAAGATTTTGAGCGACAAACACATAAGTTACCGTGTATTGCTCGAATCTTCGAACAGAACACGATTAGTTATGCTTCAAAATAATTTGCCAAATAGTTTGACAAATATGGCTTCGTTTATCGAAATAAGCGATTGATTGGAACCTTGAAGTATTCAAGGATTTCAAAGGAAGTATAAGATCAACAGAACCTGAGTAACAACATAGACTGAGAAAATGTTTCACAGTTTATCCTCTTCCAAGAACACTAATGGTTAAAATGTGTCTTGGGGAAGATGATGGAGCATTGATCGAAATAGTTTTGATCCTCGGTGTATAAGATACACTGGATACATTTCCGACTAATATTTCAATGAATTGAATATTCAACCAGTCAGACCGCAGAAGCCATATTCCGACCACATCTTAGACTAAGTAGGTTATGTTGACACTGTCTGAAATGTAAAGCTGGGATCCTCCCACTTGTACATAGAAAGTCCAGGGTCATGTAGCATTCGTCTGAATCTCATGACAAGCCTGAAACTAATCAGCAATGTCGTTTCATTGGCCACTCCGGTTATCCTTTGAAAGAAGAGTACTTTTAGAAAGAACTCAAGTTCTAAGGAAACAGTGGGAGTAAGAATAATTCTAAATGAGTTCAGGGCTTAGCCAAGTGAAAGAACCTTTAGTCACCACTGGGACTTGACCAGGAACTAGATTCCTGTTAAACCTGACATACCCTCTCTTCGCTTGACCAGTAGTTATTGTCACTGTCATAAGGAGTTATGATTTGGGTGCTATACCGGGTAGTGGTAAAACACTAAAGATGGTACAGATAAGTAATCCGACTGCTGGAAGCATTGGTGAACCCAATTGCTGCCAAATAAGAGAACCTTACCGCGAGACACAGTCTATGTGACAGTTTGATTGATCTTTACAACTGGTCTAGGAACCAGTGGGAGTAATTGAATCATCAAAAGAAGGGAACATAGAAATGTACTTACAGAACATCTGGTTGAATGAGTCATCACTTGGAGTCAAGCAACTGATTCTGAGAGAAGCACTCTCAATAGAAGATGTAATCCGAGAGGATTCTACGTGGCATAGTGTGAGTCGTTAGTGGAGCGTGTGTGGTTTATCGGCACACTAATAGGGACTCACATAGAGCATGCCATTACAAAAGGTACATGGCCCGAGGATTCGTCCCATGGGCATCTCGCAAGAAAGGATATTCGGATTCTCAAAATAGCCCAAAAGGTTTGGATTTTGAAAATAGCCTGAAAGATTTCCTTTAATATGTCGGAAAGGTTTGGATTTCGGTTTCGCAAAATGTGCCATAAGTTCTGGATTTTGTGAATAGTTCGAAAGAGTCATATAACGGTGTCAAAGCCAGTGGGAGTATCGTTGTTATCTGCTATCATTGTATGTGGGTTACATACTGGTTCTAGGAAACGTCTCTTATCATTACAAAGTGTAATGACTTGGTGTTAAGAAACGGTTCGCTATGAAAGACTTTAAGAGATACAACATACTCAGGTGGTTGTGAACATCTATTAGATAGATCAGAATTCTGCCAATATGATCTTGATGAGATTCAAGATGCATAACCCCAGGAATGGAGTTTCCTGTCATTGCAAAGTGTAATGAATTGGCATGAAAGAAACAAAGAAGGTGCAGCATGCTCACGTAGTTCATAGACATCTATCAGATAGATGAGACTGACAGTATTGACTTAGCGGTTGAGAATATGATCTTGATGGGATTCAAGATGCATAAGAAAGAGTCCCTGAAAGGAAATGGTTTCCGGAAATCATGACACAAGGATTATTGGTAATCTTAGGATTCCGAAAGGGCTTGGAATGAGATTACATCAGGTTCCTCGAGCCTCTTGGACAAATCAGAAGTGTTATGAACATATCCTGATGACTTAATGCTTAGAGCATTGTAAGTTGGATTCAGGATATTTCCTGGATGAGAATACTGAATGGATTTTTGAACAGACGTGAGAAATCATTGGGAAATGATTAGGGTGATTGATTTGAAAGGGTTTTCAAATTGGTAATTGTTTACACCAGAACGTGGTGCTGTAGGACTTCATGGTTAAAGAATTTTGTTGGTTTCTGATGGAGTGCGTGTGGTTCACCGGCACATCATGACACCTCGAAATTGTCTTAGGGTGTAGTCATGTAGACTAAAGACCCGAGAACCATGGGCAGTCTCGGTACACATCACCAGAATGGAGTTGTGTGAGAGAATGACAAAATGACAAATTGAGATATCATCGGAAGAGTATCCGATAGGATCATCTGCAATAAAGTGTATAAGTGTTAGACACATGGATACATAGAAAGAGTGAAAAAGGTCATAGACATAGATATAAAAGGCTTGAATTGAAAGTTTAAAAGAGAATAAGAAACCGATAATAGTTATGATAAATCCGACTTGGTGATTACCTCGTGGAGACTTGGTAATAAGCAGGAGTAGCTGCCAGTCAGATTTTATGTTTCACTTTTGCATGTTTACTTCCTGAATAATTGGATTATTCAAATATCCACAGTCGTTCATACTCTTAGGGAGTAAGTATGAAGGAAGACTGTCATGAATTGGTTTGTAGATTGTCTAAGGAGTTAGACATAGCAATAAGATTGCTGCAACGTTCATGAGTACTTGGAAATGGAGATTTGAGTATTGGATAAACCCGCGCTCAATGGATTGCTTCATGGATTATATCACGAGCAATGTTGAGACGATAATATCTTATGGTCTTAAAGTGGAGAGATATGAGTTATAATTTGCAAGGCGGTTGTTCATTGATAGTACGAAAACGCATCGGTAACTCGATGTTATAAAACGTGCTGTTGTGAGTGATTTGTCGGGTAAAAGATATAACATATTAGTCGAAGCTTATTTGTCCCTTGACCCAGACGGGAAACAGATATCTATTGGCCACTCGATGATTTTGAAGTTGACTGAAGCGCTGGCCAGCCAGGACTAAATTGATTCGTTCAATTAGAAGTCTAAAAGTCATAAGCAAAATCGGAAATCGGAAAACAGTGTGTCAGACAGAGATTGATCTCAATCCATGTCTCATGTCTGAAAAATATCTTGTTGGACGGAGGATCATCTGATCACTTATCTATGGACAGAACTGACTAGGTCAGAGTTCGGCAGCAGTTTCTAGGAAGCTACAGTTTGCTGATTAATTAGAGGTTAAATTGGTAATTATAGTCATAGACTTATCCAAGTGGGAGACTGTTGGATTAGGTGTCTAAGCCATGACTAATAATTTGTATTTACATAATTAATAGAAGCAAAGTCCATTTGGGTTGCCCTCATAGCTGGAGGTTTGGTAGAAAGTTCGGTAGAGAGAAAGGTTGGTTTATTATAGGATTAATAAATCAATAGAAATAAAAGATATGGTTTGTTAATATATTAAAGTGATAATATATTAATTAGAAACTATATTGATAGATTAATAATTAATCAGGAATTAATTAGATTAATTTCTGTGACATTAATTAGATTAATCAGGAAGTCAGGGATTAAAGTCATACAAATTCAATAGTTGAATTGCGGCGCGCGGCGCGCCAATGTATAGGCCGCGGCGCGTGTACGCATAATCCGGAAAATGGCTGACGGCTAGGGTTTCTTGTTTCCCTATAAATAGGGAACCCTAGACCTCATTTGTAACACCGTTTTCTCAAACCATATTTTAATACAAATACAGTTTATGTTACAAACATATTTTACAACTCGTGACTATAAAGTAGCCACTTAAATTTTTTTTTTACAAACTTAAACTTAAGGGGGTATTACAGACACAAGTCAGATAACCATAATTTAAACTTACAGTGTACAAACTGGTCCCAACTGCAACCTTCGCTCTTTCCACCTAAGTACATAGCATTTCAAAAATAGTATACGTGAGACATAAAGCCTCGTGAGTAATATGGGTTTAGACCCAAAACTTTTCTGTTCAAAACTTGAAATATTACAAGTAAACTGCTCAAAACTGATTTATATCATAAATCTCAAAATGTCTTTTCTTCTTTACTTTCAAACTTTAAAAATACTTTCTTTCTCAAAACTGCTTTCTTTCTCATTTTCTTGTGACCAACTGAAACTCATGAATTAAGTTATTTTAATTCATTCTACTAGCTCCCCTCGCGGGACAGAACAGATCCGCCCACTAGGTTACGCTCATTCTGTCTCCCCTTTGTGACTTGGAACAGATTCAAGCACAAGGGTATACTAAGCTAGACAACTACTTCGCGACGGGAGGTACCATCCCAGTAGTGTCTTCTGATCCCCCGATTATGTGGGTGATCCTAGTCCGGACAACTGACTCTTACTTCTTTCTTTCTTTAATACTTATCTCATTACATCTCAAATTGGTCAAAATGGGACACAATTTATAATCAACTCATACTCAAACATTTTATAACTCTTTACTGAAAATACTTTCAAAAATTGATTTTTGACATCTTAGTTCACATAAGGAACTTCTTTCAAAATACTTTGCAAACCATACTTCTTAAAAATCTCTTTGAACACTAAGCCCTTGTATAGGGTTACTTTTAAAACTATTTTCCAAACATTAGTATTTGCAAACATTTAGAAATCTTACTTTTCTGAAAATAACATTTTGCTATGTACTATAGAAATCCTCATAAAACTCACCTTGACGTTGCTACAAGTCTCTAAGCTTCTCGTATTCCTTTTCCTTTCCCGGGCTCAATGGTATTTGAAGCACCACCTATACAAGTATCATGTATAAATACTCGATATAATTAACTCTATAGTTCTAAAGTCTCATATGACACAATTCCAGGTTATAACAAATGTATAACCATTAATAAACTCGTTTTATAGTTTTTCTCCGAAATACACGTATTTTGCTACAGTACCCCCGAGGGGTCGTATTTCAGTTCCGACACTTTTCCATGAAGTCTTCTACTATATTAGACTTGTATTTCAAATTTGAAGTTAATTGGACAAGTCTAGCTCAAATTCTAAAAATCAAGTTTTGACATAAACTTGAAGTTTAGCCACTGCCGCTACAGTGACTTTTCCGCAAGGTCGGATTACGGATTTGACCATTCCCGATATGTTTTTATACCATTTTAAGGCTATGGCAAAAATTTCAGATCAAACGGACATGCCTAGCTATGGTTTCTAACTTTTATGGTTTCTATCATTTTGGTCCCTGTCTGATGGGCGCATTGCGCCAGGGTTGGGCGCACTGCGCCTGGGCGCACCCCGCCCTGATCCTAGGCGCACTGCGCCTAGCGCGTGGGCAGACTCCTGATCAGTCGCGATTTGGCACTGTAGCACGCAGTTTTGACATTTTAAGTCCTTAATCCAGGTCTTAATCATATGGGGTTTGTTCTAGGACCAAAACCCTTGACTAATAACAAGTTTTAAGCCATTAGAAACACCTTAATCACACCAATTCATGATTTAGGGTTCTTGAGCAACATTTCAATTTCTCAACAATAGCAACCTACTTTGCTATTTTTAACATATGTTCTTACTACATGAACATGTTTAAGCCCAGAAATCATATACACTTCATGGATTATGACTGAAATTACAGATTTCAGTCCACTCCATGGAAACTCATCAAGAACACACAAAAGCTTAGGTTTACTAACCTTGTTTAACTTAGGAATCACCAATTCCAATGTTGTTTCCTTTGATTTCTTGGCAAAACTTCAAGAATTTCTTCTTCCCTCTTGCTCTCTCTAGCTCTCTC
Source organism: Cichorium intybus (assembly GCA_023525715.1). Classification (NCBI taxonomy): domain Eukaryota; kingdom Viridiplantae; phylum Streptophyta; class Magnoliopsida; order Asterales; family Asteraceae; genus Cichorium; species Cichorium intybus. Next base: position 15,023,432 of record CM042016.1, on the reverse strand, counting down.
TCGTATCTTCTGAAATGTTCCACTGGGTTCTTGATTATGAGAGGATAACTCTCATATATCCTTTATATTTAAAGTTTTATAAATTATTTACACTTTGGTCCCTTAAATCTCAACTTTCATTCAAAAATGGTCCTAAGACCCATAACTTTGCAACCAAAGTTCCATTAACTTCTAACTTAACATTTTCTTGACATTTTGGTCATTTCCATGTCAAATGACCATTTTGCCCTTTTCAGCCATATTTTACTATTCATGCGGTAAAACTCCAAATTTCCTATAAACTCTTATTTCCTATATTATTATTTCACAAATACATAGTATTTTACATAATAGTCTTATAACGTGTCAAAAGACCGTTTTACCCTTTTACAAATTTTCGCGGGTTCTTACAGTCACCCCTCCTTAAGCAGATTCCGTCCTCGGAATCTTTTCGTAATCTGTGAAATTCGGATATCTTCTCTTCATTTCCTCTAACGTCTCCCAAGTTAGGTTGGACCCTAACGGGTGCTTCCACTTGACTAATACAAGGTTAATCTCCTTGTTCCTTAGTTTCTTAGTCTGCATTTCTAGGATCGCCTCAGGTTCTTCAATCAATCTGCTAGGAGTCTCCACTCTCAAGTCTGTATACGGTATTACTAGCTCTTCTTTACCAAAGTACTTTTTCAAGTAGCATACATGAAAGGTATCATGTATTCCACTGAGTTCGGGTGGTAATTCCAGCTTGAACGCTTGTAACCCAACTCTCTTCAGGATTCTAAAAGGTCCAATGTATCTTGGACTCAACTTTCCTCTTTTGCCAAATCTGACCACTCCTTTCCATGGCGAAACTTTTATCATCACCAAATCTCCTTCTTGCAAGTCATACGGTCTCTTCTTTAGATTCGAGTAACTCTTTTGCCGATCTTGTGCTGCTTTCATGTTGGCTTGAATTACTCCAATTTTTTCATTAGTTACTCTAACAATCTCTGGCCCTATAAGCCTAGTCTCACCCGCCTCCAACCAGCATAAAGGAGTTCTACACTTTCTACCATACAATGCCTCAAAGGCTGGCATTTTAATGCTAGAATGGTAGCTGTTATTGTATGCAAACTCCACTAATGGTAGGTGTTCATCCCAACTGCCTCCAAAATCCATTACGCATGACCGTAGCATGTATTCTAATGTCTGGATCGTTCCTTCACTCTGGCCATCCGTTTGTGGATGATACCCTGTACTTAGCTGAATTCTCGTCCCCATTTTCTCTTGTAAGGCACTCCAAAAGTTAGAGGTAAATCTGGGGTCTCTGTCTGACACGATAGACAATGGTGCACCGTATCTTCTTAACACTTCATATGTATACAACTGGGCTAACTGCTCTAATGGAGTAGTTTCTTTTATGGCTAGAAATAGTGCACTCTTGGTCAACCGGTCCACTATGACACATATACTATCATGACCTCTTCTCGTTCTCGGTAACCCGACAACCAAGTCCATGGTTACATCTTCCCACTTTCCGGCTGGAATATGTAATGACTGAGCATCTCCATGCGGGACCTGATGTTCCGCTTTGACTTGTGCATAAATAACACACTTGGAGATGTACTTAGCTATCCTCTTCTTCATTCCAGGCCACCAATACTGTCTCTTCAGATCTTGATAAGTCTTGGTACTCCCTGGATGTATGGAATACTTTGACTTATGTGACTCTTCTAGAATCATCTTTCTCAATCCTCCTGTCTTTGGTACCTAAATGCGGTTTCTGAAGGTCTTCAACCCCTGACTATTCGTTTCAAACTGCACGTCTTTTCCTAACTTCTCATCTTTCAAATCTCCACTTTCTTCAACTTTCTGCTGAACTGCTTTAATCTGTTCTATAATGCTGGACACCAGTTCTATTCGCATTGATCTTGCCTTGATTCTTTTCTCAGGAACTTTTCTACTCAGTGCATCTGCTACTACATTTGCTTTACCTGGATGGTATACAATTTCGCAATCATAGTCACTGATCAGCTCTAGCCATCTACTCTGTCTCATGTTCAACTCTTTTTTAATGAACACATACTGCAAACTCTTGTGATCGGTGAATAGCTTGCACTTAGTACCATACAAGTAATGTCTCCAAATCTTCAAGGCAAATACGATCGCTGCAAGTTCTAGATCGTGGGTTGTGTACTTTTTCTCTGGATCTTTCAACTGTCTAGAAGCGTATGCTATAACCTTCCCTCTTTGCATCAACACACAGCCAAGCCCCCGATGCAAGGCATCGCTGTACACTTCAAAGTCTTCTGTCCCATCTGGTAACGTAAGGACAGGCGCGTTGCACAACTTTTCTTTTAATGTAGCAAAAGCTCTTTCTTGTTCTTCTTGCCATCTGAATTTCTCTTCTTTCCGGGTTAGTCGTGTAACTGGCACTGCTATACGGGAGAAATCTTGAATAAATCTCCGGTAATACTCGGTAAGACCTAGAAAACTTCTAACTTCTGTTGGTGTCTTAGGTGGCTCCCATTTCATCACTGCTTCAACTTTTGCTGGATCAACTTTTATACCTTGGATAGAAACAACATGTCCAAGGAACTGCACTTCTCGCATCCAAAACTCGCATTTGGAGAACTTTGCATATAGCTGTTCTCGCTTCAGGGTCTCAAGCACTGCTCGCAAGTGATTCGCATGCTCTTCTTTGCTCTTTGAGTATATCAGTATGTCATCTATGAACACTATAACAAATCGGTCTAGGAACGGTTTGCAAACTCGATTCATTAAGTCCATAAAAACTGCTGGTGCATTGGTAAGACCGAATGGCATTACTAAGAACTCGTAATGCCCGTATCGTGTACGAAACGCTGTCTTCTCTACATCACTTTCTGTTACCCTGACTTGATGATACCCGGATCTCAAATCAATCTTTGAGAAATAATCTGCACCTTGTAGCTGATCGAACAAATCGTCTATTCTGGGCAACGGGTAACGGTTCTTAATGGTAATCTTGTTCAATTCTCTATAATCAATGCACATCCGCATTGATCCATCCTTCTTCTTTACAAACAGAACTGGAGCACCCCACGGAGAAGAACTAGGCCTGATGAAGCCTTTATCTAGTAACTCCTGCAACTGGGACATTAATTCCCGCATCTCTGTTGGTGCTAACCGGTACGGTGCCCGTGCTATTGGAGAAGCTCCGGGAACAAGATCTATCCGAAATTCAACCTGCCTTTCTGATGGTAAGCCTGGTAATTCATCTGGGAAAACTTCTGGGAATTCTTTTACTACTTCTATGTCTTTATACGTCTGTTTTACTTTGTCTTCAGTCATCACATAGGCCAGGAAAGATACACACCCTTTCCTGATACACCTTCGGGCTTTAGCTACACTAATGAGACTTGGCACATGCTTGCTTCTTTCTCCATATACGTACACTTTAGCTCCTAGGGTTTTTACAGACACCCTCTTCTGTCCACAAGCTATCTTCGCATCATTTGCACCAAGCCAATCCATTCCGATTATCACATCAAAGGACTTAATTTCAATGGGAAGGAGATTAAGTCAGAACTTCTTGCCGTTGATGTCAAGTTCACAATCTCGGTACATGTGCTGAACTTCAACAAACTTTCCATCCGCTACTTCCACTTCGAAAACCATGTCTAACAATTCTAACGGGACTCTCAATCGGGCTCCGAATCCATGGGACACGAATGAATATATAGAACCAGAATCAAACAACACATATGCAGGTGTCGAGTTGATCAGTAGTATACCTGAGACCACATCGTGCGTCTCCCTTGCCTCTTCCCTGGTGATCTGAAAAGCTCTAGTCTTCACCTTCTGGGGTTCTGTCTTCTTCTGAGCTGTTGACACCATAGTTTCTCCTCCCTTGTTTGGGCAGTTGAAACTATAGTGCCCCATCTGATGGCATGAGAAGCACTCCACTTCACTGGCTTTCTTGGCTTTGCAGTCTTTCGCTTTGTGAACGAGTCCGCCACAATTAAAACAGGCGTTTGATCCCGCTCGGCACTCGCCACTATGTTCTTTCCCACATTTCTCACACTTCTTTACACTACCCTGTCGACTCTGACTTGAACTTATCTTCCCTTTCTTCTTTATGTTCCCACTGCTACTAACTGTCTTCCTCTTGTCACTAAAACCAGGTCCTTCCTCCTTTCTTCGTTTTCCAACATCCTCCACGGTTCGGGCAACATTGATCGCCCCATCTAAAGTTTCAGCTTTCTTTACTTCTAACTCAAAATTCCATGGCAAACCCCGGACATAGCGGTTAATTCGGGACCGCTCACTGGGGTAAGACTCCCCCACAAAAGGCAACATGTCGCATAACTTCTTCGTATATTCGTCCACCGTCAATTCTCCTTTCTTTATCGTTAAGAAATCTTCGTTCATTTTCTCCAAATCTCGCGTGGGACAGAATTTATCTTTGAGACACGAGACAAACTCCGCCCATGACCAACCATATACAACATCCTTTCCCAAACTCTCGTATTTGGTATTCCACCAAACTAGCGCATCATCCTTCAACTGCCGGGAGGCGTAGTTGACTTGATCTTTTTCTCCACATTTACTAGCTTGCATCACTTGTTCGATCTCTCGGACCCATCGCATTATCACCTTTGGCTCAAAACTGACATGGTATTCGGGCGGTTTGCAAGCCATAAAGGATTTAAAAGAGCAGCCCTTTTCTTCCTTCTTGTTCCCTCCACTAGCCGCTTCCTCAGTCGTCTTCTTGGAGACTTCTTGTGATGATTGGGCACTAGGTTCACCCATTCGGCTATCGATTATATTGTTTACATCCTGCCTCAACTCATTTCGTAAGTTATTGATTAAATACTGAATGGCTTCTATAGTGACAGGTTGTGGTGGTGGGTTTGGCTCGGCCCCATCATTTCGGATAACCTGTCCGGGTTCACTTCCTCTTGAAGAAGTGTGACTGCCCTCACCCCTGTCAGCTTGTCTTTCACCTTCCATTACTATATAGATAAACAAAATGTTTGTTTAATATGCAATTCTATATAGTATTTCGTAAGCGGTAGCATGTTATCTCCTTATCTTGACTGCACTTTTATAGCAGTCATACTCACTCTATAACGTCTATAAATCTAAGTGTACCTCTATATTTTACTAAGACACCTTACTACTACTCTTGCTAGTTTAAGCCTAGGATGGTATTCCAACCTAATTCGCTTAAACTATGGCTCTGATACCAAAACTGTAACACCCCTTTTCTCAAACCATATTTTAATACAAATACAGTTTATGTTACAAACATATTTTACAACTCGTGACTATAAAGTAGCCACTTAAATTTTTTTTTACAAACTTAAACTTAAGGGGGTATTACAGACACAAGTCAGATAACCATAATTTAAACTTACAGTGTACAAACTGGTCCCAACTGCAACCTTCGCTCTTTCCACCTAAGTACATAGCATTTCAAAAATAGTATACGTGAGACATAAAGCCTCGTGAGTAATATGGGTTTAGACCCAAAACTTTTCTGTTCAAAACTTGAAATATTACAAGTAAACTGCTCAAAACTGATTTATATCATAAATCTCAAAATGTCTTTTCTTCTTTACTTTCAAACTTTAAAAATACTTTCTTTCTCAAAACTGCTTTCTTTCTCATTTTCTTGTGACCAACTGAAACTCATGAATTAAGTTATTTTAATTCATTCTACTAGCTCCCCTCGCGGGACAGAACAGATCCGCCCACTAGGTTACGCTCATTCTGTCTCCCCTTTGTGACTTGGAACAGATTCAAGCACAAGGGTATACTAAGCTAGACAACTACTTCGCGACGGGAGGTACCATCCCAGTAGTGTCTTCTGATCCCCCGATTATGTGGGTGATCCTAGTCCGGACAACTGACTCTTACTTCTTTCTTTCTTTAATACTTATCTCATTACATCTCAAATTGGTCAAAATGGGACACAATTTATAATCAACTCATACTCAAACATTTTATAACTCTTTACTGAAAATACTTTCAAAAACTGATTTTTGACATCTTAGTTCACATAAGGAACTTCTTTCAAAATACTTTGCAAACCATACTTCTTAAAAATCTCTTTGAACACTAAGCCCTTGTATAGGGTTACTTTTAAAACTATTTTCCAAACGTTAGTATTTGCAAACATTTAGAAATCTTACTTTTCTGAAAATAACATTTTGCTATGTACTATAGAAATCCTCATAAAACTCACCTTGACGTTGCTACAAGTCTCTAAGCTTCTCGTATTCCTTTTCCTTTCCCGGGCTCAATGGTATTTGAAGCACCACCTATACAAGTATCATGTATAAATACTCGATATAATTAACTCTATAGTTCTAAAGTCTCATATGACACAATTCCAGGTTATAACAAATGTATAACCATTAATAAAATCGTTTTATAGTTTTTCTCCGAAATACACGTATTTTGCTACAGTACCCCCGAGGGGTCGTATTTCAGTTCCGACACTTTTCCATGAAGTCTTCTACTATATTAGACTTGTATTTCAAATTTGAAGTTAATTGGACAAGTCTAGCTCAAATTCTAAAAATCAAGTTTTGACATAAACTTGAAGTTTAGCCACTGCCGCTACAGTGACTTTTCCGCAAGGTCGGATTACGGATTTGACCATTCCCGATATGTTTTTATACCATTTTAAGGCTATGGCAAAAATTTCAGATCAAACGGACATGCCTAGCTATGGTTTCTAACTTTTATGGTTTCTATCATTTTGGTCCCTGTCTGATGGGCGCACTGCGCCAGGGTTGGGCGCACTGCGCCTGGGCGCACCCCGCCCTGATCCTAGGCGCACTGCGCCTAACGCCTGGGCAGACTCCTGATCAGTCGCGATTTGGCACTGTAGCACGTAGTTTTGACATTTTAAGTCCTTAATCCAGGTCTTAATCATATGGGGTTTGTTCTAGGACCAAAACCCTTGACTAATAACAAGTTTTAAGCCATTAGAAACACCTTAATCACACCAATTCATGATTTAGGGTTCTTGAGCAACATTTCAATTTCTCAACAATAGCAACCTACTTTGCTATTTTTAACATATGTTCTTACTACATGAACATGTTTAAGCCCATAAATCATATACACTTCATGGATTATGACTGAAATTACAGATTTCAGTCCACTCCATGGAAACTCATCAAGAACACACAAAAGCTTAGGTTTACTAACCTTGTTTAACTTAGGAATCACCAATTCCAATGTTGTTTCCTTTGATTTCTTGGCAAAACTTCAAGAATTTCTTCTTCCCTCTTGCTCTCTCTAGCTCTCTCTCGTATCTTCTGAAATGTTCCACTGGGTTCTTGATTATGAGAGGATAACTCTCATATATCCTTTATATTTAAAGTTTTATAAATTATTTACACTTTGGTCCCTTAAATCTCAACTTTCATTCAAAAATGGTCCTAAGACCCATAACTTTGCAACCAAAGTTCCATTAACTTCTAACTTAACATTTTCTTGACATTTTGGTCATTTCCATGTCAAATGACCATTTTGCCCTTTTCGGCCATATTTTACTATTCATGCGGTAAAACTCCAAATTTCCTATAAACTCTTATTTCCTATATTATTATTTCACAAATACATAGTATTTTACATAATAGTCTTATAACGTGTCAAAAGACCGTTTTACCCTTTTACAACTTTTTCGCGGGTTCTTACATCATTATAAGTGCTCATTCTATAATTCTCTCTGGAATTTTCGTCCACCCTCTGGCTCCCTGGGTGTGATCTCATTTGAGGCAGGACACTTGTGCTGCTTAGCTTCAAGATTAAAACTAAAGGTTAGTTTTTCTGATTTATTCTTTAGTTAATATTTGTTTGGTTTTTAGGAATTAGTTACATGTTCAAAGTAAGAAAACATAGATCTTTTCTAGGTTGCATGTGAACTTAGATTATTTAGTTCATGGTTGCAGAAAACCTTTCAGTATCCAGCTGGCCAACAGAAATCAATTTCTTCTTTAGCTCCGGAATCACCCTGACATTCTTCAGGTTCCATGTAGTTCCCAATGAAGTAACCAGATCAATATCTCCTATGCCCGTTACTTGAAGCATCTCGTCATTTGCTAACCGTACCTTCCCAAAATCTCCTTCTTTTAGATTCACCATCGTTTCTCCGTTGTCCATGGCGTGAAACGAAGCCCTTGAATTCATGACCCAAGAGTCTACAGAACTTTCCATACTTAGTATCAGTGCATCATCCTCAGACACACCCTCAGCACCAGCAATGTTCAATTCTTTCTTTGGACATTGACTCTTAACATGTCCCACCTCTTGGCAGTTCCAGCACTTCACATTCTTCCTAGTTCTAGAAGAACTTCTTCCTCGGCTCCTACTGTTCCTGCTATTCCTTCTACCTCTGTCCATATTCAATAACGCAGAAGAAGATGATCCACCTTGATTTTTGCGTCGGATATCCTCGCCCAAAACCAAGTCTCTAACCCCTTCAAAAGTCATACCACTAGCTCCCACGGAGCTAGTAACAGCCGTAACTGTTCCGGACCAACTATCAGGTAGTGAAGCTAGCAGCAGTGCAGCTTGAGTTTCATTATCAAATTTAATTCCCACAGATGATAATCTGGACAGAATTGAATTTAGATTGTTAATGTGAACCGTAACAGAACTTTCCTCATTCATCCTTGTAGTGAATAACTCCCTCATCAAGAACACCTTGTTAGCCGTCGACGGTTTGTCATACATGTTCGTCAGATTATCCATCATACCACGCGCCGTGGTTTCCTTCATGATGTTGAAAGCAACGCTCCTTTCCAACGACAACGTAATAACCGCCTTAGCTTTCTTGTCCTTTGAGTTCCACGCATCTTCAGCAGCTTTTTCCATTTTCTCCAGCTTGTCCCCAAGTACCACATCCAAGTCTTTCTGACATAACAATGCTTCTATTTGCATTTTCCACCAACTAAACTCAGAACCGTTGAACTTCTCGATTACAATCTTGTCTTCAGCCATTACGACAAACAAGAAACAACTCAAGACAATTTTGCAATTTTTCTGAGACTTCAGGGACCTGTCTTGCAATTTCCTAGAAGTTCAGGGACTTGTTTTGCAATTTTCTGGAACTTCAAGGACCTATTTTGCAATTTTCTGAAAATCTGCTACAGTACTGCTACAGGAACCGCTATAGTGAAATGCTACAGGAACGCTACAGTGAACTGCTACAGTGTCGTCTTCTCCAGCGGACTCCGGCGCTATAATGTCGTATTCTCCGGCGGACTCCGGCGCTATAGTGTCGTCTTCTCTGGCGATCTGGTTTCTCTGGTCACTATTCCGGCGAACGTTTAGCCAGCGATTTGGAGGTCTTCCAGTGGTCGATATATTTTCGGAATCTGCGGAACGAGACCTTTCCAACGGCGTACACCAAAATCGTTTTTGAGACAAAACATTTTCGACCAAAAACAGAAAATCACCCTCTAGAGCTAAACCAAGGCTCTGATACCACTTGTTAGGATCGAGACACTTAGCATACGAACTCGAAACTCACACACTCAGCTCACAAATTAAGAACACAAGGATTTTACGTGGTTCGGATTCGGTGTCAATCTTACATCCACGGGCACAACTAGATTTTATTTGAATGAGGAGATTACAAGAGATACACACTCAATCTTTGCATGTATTGTGTGTTGTGGTGCATGATGCTCTTCATCTAATGCTCTATTTATACATGTAAGTAATTAATGTGAAAATGTGAATTTTTCAAATCAAAGAAAGAGGCTTTGCCTAACTTTGAAAACCTTCACCAAATCTTTACCAACTTTGAAATTTCACCTAACATATGAGAAATCTAAACATTGATCGAACTGTTACGTAGGAGAACTAATGAAAAAGACTATGGAGTATCCATATCGAAGGGAAGTCATTGAATTTAAACTAAGTACGTTGTTTCCGCAAAAGTACAATATTTAAATTTTGGTGCTAAAATAAACTGACTAATATTGTTTTGTACCATGCTAGAAAGTAAGAGTGGTGCAAGCAAGATGAAACATTTGGTATCGGGACGACAATCAAGTTAAAATAGCCTCCCAATAAGCAATATTCACCAACGACGCTGAAAACAAAAGAAGGAAAAATGTAGACTATTGAACATTGTATGTTTGAGATACCTAAGAATCTAAAAAATAACTACAAAAAATGATTACATTGTGTCGATATGAATTGATCACAAAAAGAACAAACTAGGCTACATATAATGTTGTAACAATGAGATGAACAAAAGAACTAACAAGTTGGCGATATAAAATAGGATATCGTAAACGAGCTCATATAGCAAGATCGTAATAAAAAGCAGGTTCTACAGGTGTGGACACAACTTTATTGATATACAACTACAAAATTCTTATTCAACAGCTTGGAAGACAAGTTAGAGCGTTACACGATCACAATAAACGCGATAAAGAAACTTAAACTAGGCGCCTTTATTTATTGGCAATGGTACAAAGACAACCGTAGAAATAATCGGGCTCGGCCCATGCAAGTTAGGCACCATGCAACTCAGGTTTCCATCCAACACCGTAGATATCCGATCCGGAGTGGACAACTCGGTACTACAAATATCTATGCCTCTGCATCACACTGTTTACTTTGGTCCACCTCAGTTTCATCAAACGATACTGTGATCTCATGCACCGCATGATCTCTTCCTCGCTTAGCGACATCACTTTGAAATCTGGACTTCGTTCTCAACCAAGTCTTTAGTTTTGAACCAAGTCTTTTGTTCGAACAAGTATTCACTCCAGGAAACTCTTCACTTCGGTTTGGACTAAGCCTTTACTCCGGACCATCTCCACTACATCTTGATACCAAAGTTCCAAGCTTGCAGTCTAGAGTCTTTAATCCTAAGTCATACTCAACAATCTCCACCTTGACTTGAGCATTACCCAAACTCATATAACCATGAACTTCCACCCATCCTGCCCTTATCCCACGAAGGGAGTTTCTTCTTGCGAACATCAACCAAGTCCAAGCAATGCTTGAACTTCTCTATGGACAATGACTTCGTCAATATATCAGCTGGATTCTCCATACTATCAATTTTCTGAATGTTAAACTATTCTCCATCCAAAACATCTCTCATGAAACATACAATATTAGAATCATTGATATAAACTCAAGAAAGCTTTGTATGGGTTAAAGCAAGCATCTAAAGCCTGGTATGGTAAAAACACACAAAAACAACAAACCTTGAAAAAGATTGACGACTTTATCTTCTTTTTTATTATGCTTCTCGGTTTATAATCCTTGTAGAATACATCTCTCCTCTTTCTTTACAACTTCAATAAACAATGACATCTCTTGTAGAAAATCGGGAAAATCCTTATATTGAGGATCATAATATCAAGCATCAGACATTGATCTCTTATTCTGATCGTCTGTGGAGTCCATATAAACGCAAATAACAACATAATACAACGGATATATTTGATTTGACTCAATCTTCATCAAATTTCCTCAAATTCTAATCCACAACAACAAACTAACAAACTATACTTCTCTCTTCCAAATTTCTCCTATTTTCTGCATCATATACTTGAATCCCTGATCTAATCATGCTCTGATACCACGTTGTTGGATTTTCAGAAAAACAACTCAAAAACATGCAGAAAATGTTTCCACAAATATAAAGGAAGGAGGGAAAATGGTTCTATACTACGACATGTAATTTTACTAATATTAATACACCAGAACAATTCTACATAAGTTTATACATACACATATTAATAGACACACAACCATCATGACTTTTAATGCTAACCATCACACCCCTTCAAAACATTTGCACCTTTTCCCTTTTGACGTTTGAAATAACCTACTTTAATTGTGATATTTTCTTGACCAATAACTAACAAACATATTTACCAAACTAACCTCAAAGTCTAGATTAATTTCAACACTGCTCGTACACCTCTCCGCGGTCCACACCGTAGGGCCTTATGAAATCGCCATTCAAAACAAGTGATAGTAATGATAATAATGAAATAAACCAAAATTTTGAAAGTACAAAACTTTAAAAAAAATGAGAGTGAGCAAACTTTTGCGACAGACTTAAGATGGATTCTGAAATTTGCGGAATTTCGCCGTTCAAAGCAAGAGAAAGTAATGATAATAATAAAATAAACCAAAAAAATTGAAAGTACAAAACCTTAAAAAAAATGAGAGTGAGCAAACTTTTCGACAGACTTATGATGGATTCTGAAATTTGCAACAGACTGCGACACATCATCGACTGAACTTTTCCGAGAGACTTATGATGGATTTTGAACTTTAGCAATGTATGTTTCTGGCGAAAAATAGCGATAGATTAGTGGAAAACCATGGTACCTTGCTAGTCAGTCGTCACAGATATGACGGCGATCCGTCCATTGTGGTTACTTTTTAGTGACAGGATATATATACTATATACTATCATTCGGCATTGTACCCATCCAATGTCGAGTTATACATCAGCATAGAGGACAAGTAAACAACGTGCATGAAAATGTCCTAACCTATTTTTGCTGATATCAAGTAACTGGAACTTCGAATAACGAAAGTTTCCTCAAATGGCATATGTGAATAGTGGACTAGGTATTAGCCATTATGCACCAGCGATATACTTCCAAAATAGCTAGCAGACGCCTTCAATTATTTTGTCTGAATTTAGGGTTTCGGTTTGACCAAAGATATATATCCAACTAAAATTTCTTATTAAAATCACGACTTGCGTGCAAATTTTAGTCGTTTGATTACTATGTTAGGATCGAGACACTTAGCACAGGAACACGAAACTCACACAGTCAGCTCACAAATTAAGAACACAAGAATTTAACGTGGTTCGGTCCAAAACTGACCTACGTCCACGGCGGTAACTAGGAGTATATTCAACTACATTGTTTTGGTGTAGTACATAAATCTCTTCAACTGAAGCTCTATTTATACATATGAGAAGGTAGTGTGAATTATGAAATGTGAAATCAAACTTCACCAACCTTGGACTCACCAACTATCGACTCACCAACCATGGACTCACCAACCTTGCAGCTACTTTGACAAACCACAAGAGTGGCTTCACACTCAACAATCTCCCACTTGAAGCCACGGAACAATCTTCGCCTGCGCTTCAACTGTGCATTCCAAAAAAACACTTTTTGATCTTAGCTCCTTCCTAGTTACCCCGGCCTTCTCATCAGTTAACCTGAAAGGCCCGTTAAAACTCCCATGAGTTTCAACATGTTCGTCATGACTTAAACTGCCCTTGACCCATTCTCTGTCCCTTTCGGCTCCCACTGAAAACGAACTACCGAATCCTGGAACAACCTGAGAACAAACAACAACACTCTCCATATTTAGCAAGTTATCAAAACCGGAGAGACTTTTACAGCTGAAAACTGGTTCTAAATCCACTGTCGTCCTGGACCTATGATTGAAACACGACCTATGCCCCTACTGTTGCAAAACCCTGCAACTGAAACAATACTCTGTGCTTTTATTGCCACAATATCCTTCGACTGATTTTTCTGAACCTTTCACGCTCGTTCAACCTGAATCTTCCTTGTAGCTCTAGGCTTCCTACTTGCAAAATGTCACCCTCTTCTGCCAATGAGATTCTGTGAACCGGACTTTGTTTCTCTTTTGAACTGGGACGGTCACTCCCTCAGACGGTAATCTGACCATATACAGCGAACATTCATCGTTCACAAGTCTTACATTTCCAAAGTCTCCAACTTTCAGATTCTGCAGTGCTTCACTACTGTGGGTAGCATGAAATGAAGCACCAGAATCCTTGACCCAAGAGTCTTTACTGCCTTCCACTGAGTCCCAATGCATCAAACCCAGACACATTCTCAGAAGCAGAATTTCCTCTATTTGGACATCGACTCTAAAGAATGTCCACACCTCAACGTCATGAATAACACCGAACTTTCTGATCCCGTGATTACACCTAAGTCTGCTGAATTTCTAATCACTGTTGGATCTACCGAAAACGGATTTTTTCTTAATTACTTGATCTGTTCATCCCATGATCTGTTCTTGAACCCGTGAAACTCTGATCATTGCTGGATTTGTCTGAACGTCTGATCTTCTGTAATTCTATAAATATCTCCCTTTACCAATACCACATCTTGAACTTTCTGCACATAATGCCTCAATCTGCATCTTCCACCAACTTTTCAATCTTCACTAAACGAAGCCTTGTCTGAACTTAACGACTGTTCTTCTGAACTCTGTTAAATAATCAACCTATTTAAACTACACCGGAATACCGAACTGAGAATCAGAAACTGAAAATTTAAACTGAATCGATAAAACCCGACAAACGCTGTTGGCACTGGTTTTCGATTTCTTTAAATTTCTTCTGAGTTCAACTGTTCTTCACCGATTAAATAGAATTTTGATTCAACTGTTCTTGGCTCGTTATTTGCAAAATATAATCCCCACCCAAATTATTCTCGGGCTAAACTACCCAAAACAAATGTTTGAGTGACTGTTTTGCAACTTTGACAAAGTTAAGGGAACAAAATGCAATTTTTCTGAAGTTCAGGGACTAAAACTGCATTTTTCCTGAAGTTCAGGGACCAAACTGCAATTTTCCTGAAGTTCAGGGACTAAATCGCAATTTTCCCGAAGTACAGTGACCAAACTGTAATTTTCTGAAAGTTCAGGGACTAAACTGCACTTTTTCTGAAGTTCAGGGACCAAACTGTAATTTTCCTGAAGTTCAGGGAGTAAACTGCACTTTTCATGAAGTTCAAGGACCAAACTGCAATTTTCTGGAACTTCAGGGACTGTTTTACAATTTTCTGGGCTTGAGGGACCTGTTATGCAAATTCTGGAACCTTAGGGACCTGTTTTGCAAATTCTGGAACTTCAGGGACCAAATTCGCTACAGTACCGCTACAGTGTCGTCTTCTCCGGCGAAACTCCGGCGCTACAGTGTCGTCTTCTCCGGCGAACTGGTTTTTCCGGCCTACTTTCCGGCGAGTTTTGACCAACTTTGACCGGTGATTTGGAGGTCTTCCGACGCTCAAAAAATTCGAAAAAATATATTTTCGGAATCTTCAGAACGAGACCTTTCCAATGGCGTAAACCAAAATCGTTTTTGAGACAAAAACTTTTCGACCCAAAAACAGAAAATCACTCTCTGGAGCTAAACCAACGCTCTGATACCACTTGTTAGGAACCGGACAGGGTACACACAGCGGAAACCCAACACAACACACAAAACACATAAAGAAAATCATAGATAGATATATCACAGTTTCGTGAGTTAGCCTTTTGTGCAGAGTCCAGTTTGGCAGCCAAAAGTGCGAGTGATATTTCTTGTGAGTGGTCAGACTATAAGTGCAGTTTAGCCTTGTATGATTGTAGTGTTTTCTTGGTGTTAATAAAACTCTCTCTCTCGTTCGCCCGTGGACGTAGGTCGTGATCCCGTGACCAAACCACGTTAAATATTGTGTTCCGATTTTACATTTTCGTTTACCGTTTATTTCGGTAATTTTATTCCGCTCGTGTCACCGAAATCAAATATCGATTTGTTTGAAGTGCTTAACTCGTTTTGTTATATCCCAACAAACTGGTGGTCCGTGGACGTAGGATTTGCACCGAATCCGAACCACGTAAAAATCCTTGTGTTCTTATTGCTTTATTTTCGTGAGTTTGTGTGTGTGTGATAGTGTTTCCGCTGCGTGTACCCTGTCCGGTTCCTAACATACTATTCTAACAGCGAGCAATGTTTAGTGAAGTTCTGCTTGGAACTCTTGAATAAGTTTAAAAATGCTCAAACACATCGGCCCACCAGGGTTTGGTTGCTCACTAAGATAATGCTCCTAATTCAATCATCCGACATATCTATATCCATTTCATCCTTCAACACCAAGTGGAACAAGATTCCTCCCACTCAATACTATTTAAAATGCTTAATAATCCAGTACTAGTTAGACCGTTGTTTGAATAGGGACGGCCTTGCTCAAAACTCTGTGTGGGAGTATAATTCCTTAATCCCTTAGGTGATAAACCTTCAAAGTGGTAGGGCACTAATTGCCTCTCAAAAAGCAAGTCATACCCATGTGCTTCTTTTTTGTCAAGCCCTTCGTCGGCTTCATAGATAATTGAATGTACTCATGTGGTAAGTCCTAAATTTTAGATCTTTCTTTCTATATAGAGAAATCTAAGAATTCTATAAAATAAAGAAATCCTAAAATCCCTCTGGCTATATATACCAGGTCTCAGAGATTCCTTTCCAAAACTCACCACCATAGGAATTCCCGTACAACCTTCTTTTGATTTGAAGAACCAAAAAATCTCTCTTTCTACTTTTACCAAGGGCGTGCAAATTTCATACCAAGATTCATTGCTAAGAAATCCTAGTAAAATTCTCTTTTGCTTATAGTTAAACGCATGGGTATGGGGATAATCAAAATAGCAAGTGCAAAACAAAAGCTCAGGCGATCTATAACACCAAAGAAGAATGGATTCCTGGGTGCAACGGATTCCCCGAAGAAAGGACATTTCGCTGTTTATGTAGGTGAGACACACAAGAGATACATCATCCCAATATCTACCTTGGACCACCCTTTGTTCCGGGAGCTTTTACATTGGGCTGAAGAAGAATTTGGTTTTGACAACTCGGAAGGAGGTCTCAAAATTCCTTGCAATGAAGATTATTTCGAAGGTCTCATTTCACTGATAAGCTCTGTTTGAATTAGGGTTAGAATAGTATTAGAGTTGTATTTTTACATTATGATTTCACTCAGTTCGTCAAGAGAGTTGAAAATTATACTGGTCAGAAAGATCATGCATGGAAACCGCAATGGCAGGATGACTTTTGTTGCGACTCCACTGGGAAAACCTGTGAAACATCATCGGCCAATATTGCAAATATTAGATTTAAAATCATGATCTCAAGCTATTTTGAGGATGTCCAATCATTTAAACTATTGTAATGGAGCAGATATACTATGATCTGTCAAATCAAAGTCTTATTTCTTCATGTTATATATATGATATTTCTAACCAGAAACTTGGTAATATTAGTTAGGCAAAATAGATCGAATTAATTGTTACTAAAATTTACTGTTTTTACGACTTACATATTCCGATAAGAAAATCTCTCATACTTCTAATTTCACAATCATATAATTAAGTTACGTTCTCACCATATAATTTTAAACAAAACGCGGATAGTTGATTTGGGGCCAACACAATGATGAAGAACAATCTGATTGCAAACATAATAATCTTAGTCATTATAATAAATACATATAATGCAATTAATTTGGTTAAAATGTTGGTATGTAGTCTTTGTCATCAATTAGCAGTCGTCCCACATGGCAGGGTAAATAGAAATGAAAGGGAGGTCTGGAGTTCGACTCCGACTAACCCCATGTGGGGGATTTTCCTGGAAGGCGAATTAGGTGAGGGGAAAGGCCTTTGCGCCTGGGGTGATTGCCATGCCCTGGATTGCGGGACTGATTACCCGCAGGTGAAACCATATCTATTCGCTGGTTCCAAAAAAAAAATAGAAATGAAAGGGGTTATAAGTCCTAACGTGTTTTAAATGTTAAATTTTATGCTAGCGTATTGGATATGGAAATTTTGTAGGGTGGCAAATAGGGCTCTACAATATATTTTTTTGGAACGGCAACATGTACTATAATACTAGCCTAAAAAAATTAGTTGTATTTTTGGAACGGCAACATGTACTAATACTAGCCTAAAAAATATTAGTACTAGCGAGAAGTGTTAGAAAATAATGGAAATTATTAATGAACTTAAAAAAAATTAATACTAGCGAGAAGTGTTAGAAAATAATGGAAATTATTAGTGTTAGAAAATAATGGAAATTATTAATGAACTTAAAAAAAATTAATACTAGCGAGAAATGTTAGAAAATAATGGAAATCTATATCTATATCTATATAACTCTTATAATAGAGGCCATCAAATGAATATGGTTCAAGATATGTCTCATTCTTGCACCATATTCATTTGAAACTTACAAAGCTTTTCAACTTTCATATAATTAAACATGTACAACTCAAAAGTCCTTTAACCTATGATACTTAATTGTTACTTATAACACCTAATTAATATAAGGGTTATATATAGTTCACATATAAATTTGATTTTATCTTGGAGAATATGATGGAAGAAAAGTTTATTTGAGAGCACACCCACTTTAAAATTTCAAATGTTCATATTGTATTACGAAGGAGGAACATGAAGAAACAAAAACAAATCA